>JAIXMF010000016.1:0-534121 GCA_025201365.1 Syncephalis plumigaleata
ACACATATAACCATAGAACTAACTAGCTAATTATCTCTGTAGAAAACGACTACTGCTGATATAGGGGTTATCGAGTCGGTTGACATTACTGATTTCATGTGTCATCGACGTCTTACTATGAAATTCGGTCCTCATGTTAATTTCGTAGTTGGCAACAATGGCAGTAAGTGTTGCTACTACTACTACTACTAGATGAGCTTGATACACTATAGTTTAACCATATATCTAGGTGGTAAAAGTGCCATTCTTACTGCAATTATTATATGCTTGGGTGCTAAAGCCAATGTGACACAGCGAGCTACTAATTTGCGATCATTGATACGAGAAGGTGCCAGGTAAAGTGAATGTGTATACGCACACGCTTATATATATATATATATATATCAACTCATCATTATATAGTGCGGCAGAGATTGTCATAAGATTACGAAATCGTGGTGCAGACGCATTCCGTCCTGAACAATTTGGATCGGAAATACTAGTGGAGAGACGTATATCACGCGATACAGCCAATCAGTATCGATTACGAAATGGAGACACGCATGCGGTTGTATCTACGAAACGTGAAGATCTAATTGCCATGTGCGATCATATGGGTATTCAAGTGGATAATCCAATGAATATATTGTCACAAGACACTGCGAAAGCATTTCTTAGCAGCTCTAAACCAGAGGATAAATACGAGGTAAGTTAGGAAGTATAGCAAGTAGTTTAGCAATACACTCAATGTGCATCATGTAGTTTTTCGCTCGTGGAACACAGTTAACTCAATTGAGCGAGGAATACGCGTTGATTCGTGAATCAATCGAGAATACAGAACGACTATTAGTGCCGAAACGTCAGGCATTACCCGATATGAAGAGTGCTTTACGTGAGGCTGAATTACGTCTACACGATATGCAACAAGCGCGTGAGCTGGAAACGAGACTCGACGGACTAAAGAACGAGATGGCCTGGGCACAAGTCGAGGAACTGGAAAAGGTAAACTATATATCGATGCTAGTATTGATTGATTGATTGAATAGTTACTCATTATAATGATACGCAATAGGAATTACGAAAGATTGATAAACGAGTGGCCAAAGCACAACAACGCATGCCAATGCTGGAGGAGAGTCTAGCCAAGGAGAATGTACGTAATAGTGAAATAACCATTTCTACAAAGTATTAATTCGCTTGCGAGTATATAGTCAGAGAAAGATGCGCTTAAGCAGCAGATTAATAACCTTGTCATGGAGATCCAAAAGCATGAACTACAAGTTCAACCGGTCAAGAATGAAGCCGATCAGATCTCTAATCAATTACGCGATATTAAAAGTCGTCTGATGGACTTTGCAGTAAGTTACTTGTCATAGAAGATGTGCCAGTTTATTTATTTATTTCTATAGAATGAAGAACGTGATATGAACTCAACTATTCGTCGATTACGTGCTACCGTGGAGGAACACGAGAAAACAATCGAAGATGAAACGAGGAAAGCACAACAAAGTCAAGCGTAAGTGAATAATGACCAATGAGACAAATAACATGATTACTTACTAATAATAATGAATTAGATCGAACAATGAAGCAATCACAGCTAATATTGCTACTATTCAGAATACTATCGCTGAGCTGCATCAACAAGAGGTTCAGTATTACAAGCAAGAAGAGGAGCTTAGAGGAGAGTCGAGTCAGACAGAGAGTAGTATTATCAAGATGAAGCAAGAGGTTCAACGTGAACGAGAGGAGATCCAACGAATACATCACTACATTGAAACGATGCGCGAACAGCAGGGGATCGAGTCAAGGCATTCGGGCGTAATATGCCTCAAGTATTGGCGGCAATCAAACGAGAGCAAGGATGGCACGACATGCCCATAGGCCATTAGGCAGCTTGTCAAGCTCATTGAATCTAAATGGGCCGACACGCTAGAATCATTATTGGGCAATGCATTAGGCGATTTCATTGTCACTAATCATGCCGATAAAGAGCGTCTAATGCATATACTACGAGCACATCAATGGTAAGTCATTATTAATTTGATGATGATGATGTTACGGGATGTTTACATTCTCTATTAGTGGACGATCCCGTGTCTATATAACACCCGATGATGCACACACGATCATTCCAAGGGTGAACCAGATCCGCAATATCTTACTGTACTACGAGCACTACAGGTAATGATAAGCATAACATACCATAAAGTATATAAACACTAATAGGCATTTCATATGTTTATGCAACAGATCAATCATCCTCGAGTGACACGACAGCTTGTTATTCAAAATCGAATTGAACAAATCCTACTTATTGAAGAGCGTATAGATGCAGAACGTGTAGTAAGTAATGGATTCCCCACTAATGTGCTGGCATGTTACACGCGAGAAGGTTTCAGTGTTGGTACACGGTATGTATTATTAAGTAAGCATCATTGTCGTATAATCATGATCTAACTAATGGATACGTATATGTGTATTCTATTAGATCGGGTGGATCTGCCACCATTGCCATGGCACAATATCGTGGACCACCTCGACTTACGGTGGATATCGAGCGTAGAATCCAACAATATGAGATGCAGAAAGAGCAACATCAAACGAGCGTACAAAAGACGGAATCCAATTTACGACAAGTGCAACAGCAAAAGCAACAATTGATGCAACAAATCGATAAATTCAAGTAAGTAAACTGTAATACGATTGAGCTGTAACTAACGACATATAGAAAAGTATACTGGCCAATCGACGTACCATTCAACAGCATCGTCGTGAATTGGAAGAGTTACAAGATCAATTACAAGTAATACTTCATATTGCTATTAGTAAATGGTATAATTATTAATATCATACAAATAGGATACTAGACCCACTAACTTGGCAGTAATTGAAGAGGAGAAACAACGAGCTCAACAAGAAATGACATGACTAAACAGCAATATGCTCAGTTATCCACTGAGAAACGACGAGTGATAGGTCAAGAAGCAGAATTAAAGCAGCAATTAGCACGCTTACGCGAACGATTAAGTGCAAGTAAAGAGGATACTGATCAGATTAAGGTGAATGATATTAATAACAGCTAGTTACTTTACTAACATAACATAACATAATATAATTAGAAACATATTGATGAATTACATACCGATCAACTTAAATGCGATGCACGTATACAACACTGGCTACATAAGCAACGAGACGAGCTAGAACGTGTGGCAGCCATCAATGATGAAAAGGAACAACATCAAGCTAAAGTGGAAGTAAGTGTTATGTAAACATCGTCTACATTGCAAATGAACCACTCATCATTACTCGAATAGATGGCACGACAACAAGCGGCGAGTTACTGTCAAGAACGTGTTCCAGTCACTAAATCAGCCAGTGAATTAGATCGAGAAATACATCAAATTCAATTACGACTTGAAGAAGCGGAGAAAAGGTGTGCTCACCGATTATTGATACACATTGCACACGTACTAACATCTACATAATTGTGTAGTATTGGTGCCACATTAGATCAAGTAATCGGTGATGTCAATCAGAAACGAGATGCTTATCAGCGAGCAAAGAATGATCTTGAACGTATTGGACAGGAAGTCGAGGTAAGTCATTATCAATCATAGTTAACATGTAGACTAACATGACAATCTACAATGATGATGACAATAGTTGTTTAAGAAGGCATTGAGTACACGATTAAAACGACTCGATGCTTATAAACATCTAGTAGCTCGACGTGCTCGTCATAACTTTTTATGGCATTTGGCACAGCGTGGTTACGCGGGTAAACTGGAGTTTGACCATGAAAGACGACGATTAACACCGAGAGTAAGTGAATGACATCTATATAAACAGTTCTACATTCTAATCATGCATTACTATTAGGTACAAACAGATGAACATATAAAGGATCGTACAGCCGAAAAGGATCCACGTTCTCTATCCGGTGGCGAGAAATCATTCTCTACTATTTGTCTATTACTTGCACTATGGGAATCAATGGGTTGTCCTATTAGAGGGTATGTACATATACTATTAGTACTACTACTACTACTACTAACTGTGATTGTAGATTGGATGAATATGATGTATTCATGGATGCCGTTAATCGATCCATTAGTACGCGTATGATCATTGAAAGTGCCCGATTAGCACAACAAACACAATTCATTCTAATTACCCCGCAGAGTATGGAGTAAGTAGTCATCATAATCATTATAATATCTACTTACTTACTATGATGCTTATTGTTATAGTAATATTCAATTAGGTCCTGATGTTCGAGTACTTAAATTACAAGATCCAGAACGTAATCAAGGTGTATTACCCTATCATTAAATCTACTTGTCATTATAATCTTATATCTGTATGTGTGTGTGTGTGTGTAGGTTGGATAGTCAAATACTATTCAATTGACTTGCACTTAATAAATACAATTACTTGAACATGAGAGTGTATATACAAATTATAATATCGAATTTAACTTTTAATAAAATAATGGTTAAAAAATTAACATCTACGATATTCAATCTTGTTCTTCTTACGCCGATAGAACGGATATCTCAGTGGTGGCTGCAGATGCTGGCAATTCACCATGTACACGCTTATTCGAGTGTGGACAACGTAGGGTTAATTGTGCGGCACCATTCTCGCGTACTGTAATATCGAAATAGACACGCTGATTCTCTTCCGTAGGTAGGCCAAGATCGGTTAACGTAAGCTGAGCAATCGAGTGTGTTTCACCGGTTGCCGATCTTTCCACTAGATTGACACGACATGTTCCGCATCTCGTTCAATAAGACGATGACGCTTCACTGGTAATGGTGTACCCGCCGTGATAATCGCTTCAAATTGATTCGTCTTATTAATAATACCATATCGCGTGATAGATGTGCTACACTTGTTGGTTCGAGGTAAACACGCATGGCTGATTGTACTGCAGCATCCATCATGGTAGTGTCGACGGGTGTTGCAGTGCCACTGGGTGCCGCACTTGTTGTCGGTGTATCTTCTGTACGTTTTGCTGCTGCTGCTGCTGCTGCTGCTGCTGCCGCTGTAGTAGATGGCTTAGGTCCTGATTTACCTTTACCTCCCTTGCCGCCCTTGCCTCCTTTACCCTTCTTATTGCTACGTGATGGTGTGGACGATAAAGGTGGTGCCACCGGTGTAGACGTGCCACTGACTTGTTGACTAGTCGATGGTGTATCCTCTTTGTTCACCTTGCTTACAGATGGATCAGCTGGTAGTACCATAGAGGCACAGGTACTATTGCAAGCTAGTAGGGATGCTTGAATGGCACATCCGAGTGCAACTGCCTCATCAGGTTCAATATCAGTTCGAATCTTAATGGGATTGTCATTGCCATTGCCGTTGCCATTGCTGCCTTCACTCTGGTGCTCATTGCTCTTTGATAGCAACTTATTCAATTGCGAGTGTAATAGAGGAAGTCGTGATGCACCACCCAATAGTAGTACTTCGTTAAGTTGCGGCATGCCATTAGTGCCATCCGTCGACCATTGCGCAGCATCGATCACTTCCTTAATTACAGCGATACATTGTTGCACGATAGGTGCCACTGCTGTATCGAATACCGCTCGATGTACATTGACATTAAGATCAATGCCGTCGGCGATCGATTCAACGGAACAAGGTGCACTTGGACGCATGCCTAGAATACGACGTGTTGCTTCGGCCGCTAGGACAAGCTTGGCCATGGAGCGTGGTCGGTCACTCAAGTCTATACGGTGACGACGTGTAAATTCACGCTGTAAATGATTGGCCAATGCTCGATCTAACGCTTGTCCACCAAGGCTGTTCTCCGTACGTGACACTAGACGAGAGTAGAGGCCACCGCGTACGGCATAGGCATGAACACGTAGCGTACTACCACCGAGATCGATTAATAAACGATTGATATCACCTTGACTATTAATTGATGCTGCTGCTTCTGCGGTATACTGCTACTATTGTTCGTCATAGTATCAAATGCCAGTTGAGCTGCAGCTGGTTCGCTAATGGTTTGATAAACAGCGAGTCCCGCCATTTGCGCTGATTTAATAAGACTCGCCCGTTGTACGGGAGTGAAATGAGCAGGATAAGCTAATACGGCACCCGTTACAGATTGACCAAGTGCGAATTCCGCACTAGCACGTAGCTTCTCCAACATAACCGACACCACTTGTTCCGGTGTATAGAACGTTGATTGCTCGCCTTGAATCGGCTCTCCCTCGTCATCCCATTGTTCCTCTGGTGGTATCTCTAATTGTAATCGACCATGTTCATCGGTTAACACGACACGATTGCCATGCTTGCGAAACATATCAATAGCCGATGAATCCTCCATACTATTCAAGGTAATTGTTAAACCATATTGATTGACATTATCCCATTTATAACATTATTATTTACCTAGTACATCCAAGTAGTTCGTTAAACCCGACAACCGCACGTGTAGGTTGACGTAAATGCTGTTGACGTGCTACTATACCAGTTAACTAGTAGATAGTAATAAACAGCAACATGTCACCATTAGTACTAGCTATTATCGAATAGTTAACCATTAGCCTGATTACCTTTTCACTGCCCGAGAAAGCAACATAAGCAGGCACCATATGATCACCATCATCATTGGCTACCAAGTGAGGTCGACCATCCTATATTGACTCTATAAGTTAACTATACAATATATACATATATATGTATATATAAGTACTTACCTTGTTGATAACAGCAACTGATGCACGTAAGGTACCCAAGTGAATACCAATAACACCGGTGGCTGCCTCTGAACCAGTTGCATTATTCAAAGCTGAAGTATCTGCCATGACTAATAAACAGATGAACTAACAGGTAGCAAGTTAGCAACTAGTTTATTAGCAAGTTGCTATGTTTCTTACTTCTACACGCGATCCTCGTTTTGAATTATAACAACAACAGCAGGTTCAGGTACCGTGAAAGAAAGAAAAAAAGAAGAAATAAAGAGAAGCAAAAAAATCCACGACATTAATGGCTATATCTGCGTGTGTGTGTTCTCTCTCCATATAATTTTCTTTTTTTTCTTAACCCAGATTTTCCTGTTTCGCAAACTGAGCTTGTATCGATCCATTTTGACAATGCGAGAGAGCGACATCACTAGCAAATATTGTCATTCCGGTTTTACTTGCACGCGTACGATAAAAGAAAGATAAGCCATCAACGCATTCCTTATCCATTGAGTAAACCTACTCTATGCTAAACAATGATTGTTATAGCTGCAGCTCTGTCACGCTATAGCAATCCGGAATCCATTGACATATACATCACCTATAACATATATATATATACGTATGTACATACGCACACACCACGCACACATACACACACACGCGGATGCTTGCATAACTCACTTGATTACGGTTACCTTTTCCCTTGCTTGGCTTAAGCTTTTACTTGTTCCTTTTTCTTCCATTATCTTTATTAGCCACTCAATCGATTGTGTATCCTTCCATCTCATCCCATTCTAATCCTATTCCATACTACAATTGGCGTATTGCTCCATTATATTGCTATTAACAAATAGGGAAATTGCCATAGACTTTGGTGAATGACACGCTTTCCCATTTAGTGGTATACGCCACCCATATCAACTAGTTTTCGATCACACGCCGACTATAAAGCTACTATTGCTGCCACCGTTGCTCATATTAATACTACTATAGTTGGTGTAATTACTACTAGTTTCATCCCCCGCCAACGCCTTTTGCAGCAGGTCGGTTACTCTTCCTATTAGCTCTCTCACTTTTACCTCTTGCCTTCTTGCCTCTTCTTGCCTCTTCTATTTCTCCTACTATTCCTTTTATTCCACTCTACGGTCTACCTATTATTATATTGTAGTCTTAGTCAATATATATATGTTAGTACGTCTTGAGTAGTTGCTAATTATACCTTTCGTATTCCGTGCAATTTATTTATTGCTAATCATCAAGTCATCTCTACTATTATTGTTATTACGTTGTTATTTGACGGTCCGCTTTATTCACCTTCACTATTACTACTATTCCTATTACTACAATAGTAATACTAGTGGTCCGTCTTTAGCTATCACTATTTGTTTTGGTGTATTTACATACCAGACGGCTCTAGACTAATATTACACTTGTCTGGGTAAGTTTCACTAATAGCTAGTGTTTATATATATAATAGTCTCCATCCTCTAACTAATCTACTTACTTTCTATTATCCAGTTATTCTATACACCCACACTTGGTATTCCTGCGTGTGTATACCGCCACCTTTATTATTATTATTATTATTATTACCATAGACTATAGCTCCCCTTTTTTCCGTCTTAACGGAACAACATCCGTATTTGTACATCCGTAACACTACTGTCACCCGTTAACTCGCCTATCATTTCGATTACTGGCAGCTGTTGTTATAGTTGTTACTCACTTGTCTAACTATCTGTCTGTCTGTCTGTCTGTCTGTCTATCTGTCTGTCTATCTGTTGGCTTGTTGTCCGTTTGATTGTTCGTTTGCTCGATTGTCTGCATCCTAGTGTGGTTGGCTATAAATCCGGATGGATTTGCTGGTTGAACTAGCCGGCACCGATCCAGATCTCAATGGTCCCGTGGCATTGCCGCTATGTGTTGTATGGACGGTGGCAGCCCTAGTCGCCATCTACTATCGTCGTCGATACGGTCCCAATGTCGGCTATTATAGTGCCATGATTATGGCTGCCGTATTAATGGCCATCCTGCAACTACTCTTGTTCCTGCTCTCGTACAACAATCCATCAGTAATGATGGCACGACAAGTGGTAGCGGCACTTGGCACCCTACTACTTAGCTGGTTATTGATTTCCGTATTAACTAGCTGGAGTGAATCCAGTAGGGTGATGCGTATCAGTCCGAGGCAGTTAATCCAACTTATCAGGCTACGCGCAAAATGAATGACCAGCCACCTCGTCTACCCAAATTGACCTTCCTATCCACGCCCATCAATGAACTGGAAGTTATTTACCCGAATAATCAACGACTCTCGCAGCTTATTCCGGAATCAACGGCACCATATCGTATTGCTCCACAGGAGAATGACACGTTCCCGGCCTATCAGCCGCATTTCTCGCAGCCACGTTTCCGCTACCTCACCACTAGTCTGCAAATAGCGAATACAACGGCGTTTATTGCCGCAGTAGTCGGTCGTATTGCTGCTATATTTAGTCAAAATGCAAATCTTGAACTACCCTTTATAGTCATCGCTTGTATACTGCTCGGTTCATCCTTGTATCGGTCATTGTTTCGGCCAGTCTATTCTGGCGAATGGGTCGCAACATGAGTATAGCGCACGACGCCCGCTCCTCGTTCTAATACTATTATCAGGACTTGAAATTCCTCGTTGCGTGTCATTGGCATTCCGATCAGCGGATATGGGCTGGTATATCGGTTCCGAGGTGTTTACAGCTGTCTGGCTTTCCTCGCACTATGGCCAGGCATGCTTAAGAATGTGACGGAATTCGTCGTCAAAGAGGATGACGCGTTTGAGCAGCGCGGTCTAGTACGTCTCGATCGAAGTGACATTCATGCTAGTGATAGTAATGCTAGCAACAAGAGGAATTCAGCAAAGTTTGCCACGAGAAGCATCAATGGGGATGATGCAACAACAACAGGAAATGACGAACAAATACCGCCTACATCACCACGCTTCGCCATGACTTCGAGACTGGCACGTACGCAGTCTGCCCTTTATGACATTCGAAGAACGTCCATAAGTAGTCTTAAACGAGTCTACGATATGGCTTCTCCATTCTCCACCGCCGAGAATGCGGAGGAAACAAGAAGGAAATCAGAGGAGAAGGTGATGCAAGAGCGTAAACGATGGACCATCACAATGGATATTTCACCAGGAGAAAGTCTAGTAGATATGCTACAACGCGATTTACAAGGAGTTTTCGACGATAGTAATAAGAATAGTGACAATAATAGCAACATAAATTAGATTTAGCCAGTTCCTTGCAACATCCACCAGCAGCAGTGGTTACAACAACGGCAATTACAAGAAATCGCGTATAAGATCATTTATTTCCACACGTTTAATAAAGTTATACAAAATGTTAACCCTATCAGTTATTTGAAACGAGTGCAGTTAGCGTTCTAGTTAGATCACCATCATGTAGACGTAATTTCTGCTCGGCAACAATTCGTGTCAGCTCAAATTCATTCATCTAAACACATGAATTAGTAGATGCGTAGCATTAATATGTTTGCTAATAAAAACTACTTACAACAAATTGCACGGCATTATCATCAAGCGCAATCTTATTCACTTCAACTTGACTATGATAGCATGTTATTGTCAGTATGAATAGGAGGAATATCCACAAGTAATGACATATCAGTAATAAAAACAACGATTACCTTTGAGCTCGGGCAGCTTTACGTTCTATCTCAGTTTGACGGATTTCTTTAAGCGCCTATCCGTATAATATGAGCGAGTTATCATAAACATGCTTGTTCTATACGTTTATACGGATTCTATCCTTGCACACTACAACTTACCTTTTCTACCGTTGAGAACTCGAGTTCGCCCGATTGCATCTCGTTTAGTATGTTAAGCATATCACCCATATCTTTGGTAGCTTGCGCGCCATGTCCCTTTTGCTCCACTTCCTGCTCTTCGCCCTGAGCTGGTGAGTCTACTGGTGCAGCAGCAGCAGCAGCATTAGTATTAGCCGTAGATTCAGTAGCACTAGGCTTGGAGGTTGACTTTTTTGATTTTGCTTTTCGCGACATGATCAAACTGTGGAATAAAAAACACGGGATTCAATTAAAAGGAAAAGCTTACAGGCGTTTCTTTTCTTCTACAAAATAACACCAGCTACTTATCCTCCCTTGCTTTATATCGTGCTACCACTATCTCGTTGACACTATTGCTTGTAATTCCTAGCTTAATGTATGAAAATGCCTAGGAAACGAAAGGCATCTGTAGTGGATACGGAACCTACCACCATATCTCCATCGAGTAGGTCAGTGCGTACTAGAAGACAATCGAGAACAGATACGACAACTTTGAATGAACCACCAGTAACACCAGTAATAATGATAAGCAAAGCATGATTGAACATGAAAAAGTTACTACGCCAAAGAGAACACGACGTAGTACTACTACTAAAAGTATGACAACTACACCACAATCGACAGAAGTAGTAGTACGTAAACGACGATATACAAAGTCGAAGGAGAATAATAGTAATAAAATGTGACTACAAGTGAAGGGGAACAAGCAGACTTGATAAGCGATGATACACCGACACGTAAGCAAGTTACAACTAATGACTTGCCTACAATGGTGGATATACTATACAGTAAAGTCAAAACAGCAACATAAGCAGCGTGTATCGTCCAAAGCACCGCGTAGTAGAAATCAACGGAAGCATCAGCAAACTACAGAAACGACCAATGATGATGACAATGCTCATGTCCTGACCCGAATGCAATAACCACAGTAACAAATGAAACGATAGCAATAATACACCAATTGATGCGCATCATCATCTGTATCATCTACTAAACCCGTAGCAGAAAGAGCACCGATCGAGCCTGCACATCATTATCCAATTCTACTACCCGCGCCATTACCACTATCCACATGGACATCGAAACTGATCAGCAGGTCGATTATTTTACGCGAAATCTACCCATTGAATCTATAAAGCATACGGATCCATTTCTATTTCGTAAGTCATTGTAATAGATGACAGATCATTTACTGATACTCCTACTAGGTAATTTGGCACATGGTATTCGTAAACTAAGTCTATATGGAACAGCTGAACAGCGTCAGATGGCTATGCTAGCGTATAAATCTGTAAGAAATCATCTAATTATTATTGAATAATATGTATATATAACTGAACATTTAAAATGATACTACAGATACTGGAGGCATTGGCCGGTGATGTTGCCGGTAAGCTGCTATAACCATTCTTTATTGCTCATTTCATTCTAGACTAAACACGATCAATGAATAGATGATGATCCAGAAAAGGACACACTCAAGCGTATTTACACGTTTCTAGCTTGGACATTCGAGCCGCATGTCTATAAGAAAGAGGAAGAAGCCAGCAATCCACCGATGCCTTCACTTATGCCCGATGGTAATAGCAAGCAGCGTGCACTATTGAACCACGTAGCATACTAATCTATTGCTCCCAACTAGATATTAAGCTATTACAAATGTTTCTTTTGCAAATCAACGCTGATCTGCATAGCCAGTCGACCGATGTGTCTCGTCGACAGATTCATCGGCAAATCAATCGTGTTTACATTGATCCAAAAACCCGTCAGCCAGTTGATCTCAATCGACGGAAAGAGGGCAATTTCCTGCCACAAGTAATGAATCCACTGGGTATACATGAGGTGATAAGAAGACGAACCGGACAAACAAGGACGAGAAAGCCCAAACAAGCAGTGGAATCGGGTGTATCCAGTGATACATCACAGGAACAGCATAGCAACAATAGTAATGGAGAGGAGAACGAGGAAGAATAGAATACTAGGATTATTGTACATTAGCAAATACATGAATATATAGGATATCATTGACATGTAGTATTCGGTAAACTCATCTGTTATCATATCACTTCGTTATTACGTTGTTACGCTGTTATCAACTTCTTTATTGAATAAAATAAGGATTAGTGTTATAAAAATTAGGATTACAAGCTAATAAATGGTATTATTGTTATTATTATAATTGCTGGCATGTCAGCAGTGCGACATCCGATAATGAGGTATTGCCCCCTGACTGTCGACGATCCTCTAGTACGGTGAGTACACTGACCGACATCGGTTGTCGTGGTTGAGTGCAAATACGCGAGAAGCGTTTCACTACCGGATCATTATCGGGACCGGTGTAGTTGACGTTGAACGGGACAAGCACGACATGCTTGCTATACATTTCAGTCTGCACGTTGCCCAATACCGATTTTGCTATGAGGGTTTTCGTAGCATGGTCCATGATGGTTACGGTGATCGTGTTGAAGAACCATATATCGGCACGAGCATTCTCCACTATAAGAATGGCATTATATCTGACGGTGAACCCGTCCTCCCTCATTACCAGGTCTCCCGATTGTTGCAAGCCGCGGAATTGAATACTCGGCTCCGATACAGATGACCTGCTCAGTATGAGTGGAGCGAAGAAGAGAGTGAACAACACGACGATTAGACATAGTAGACCGAATGCACCATAAGCGGCTGCCTGGCAATATTCATTCTCTAGTTTGCGATATCTTCGCGCGGAGATACGACGACTCGCCATGACTAAGAGGCTGAAGCAAAGAAGTAAAGCGTAAGGATAAGATGACAAAAAAGGTTGCGAGACGAAAAGACGGGTCAAGGTGTGAAATGTAAGAAAGAGAGAGAAAGAGAGAAAGAGAGAAAGAAAGAGAGAGTAAGGAACAACAAGCGGTGTCCCAATGGAATGCCAAAGTTTGTATCTGTTAAAGTTAGACTGGAGATGATAGTAGGAAGACTTAATCTTTTATTTACTTTAACGTAAAATATACGACTATTTATATAAGTAACATGATGTGCGTTGCACATCTTATATCATTCAACATGTATAGTAGATCAAAGTCGTATAATAGTTTCTCATATGTGAAAAGACGGGACGCAATAGTCGCTAACATTTACGATTTCCAACAGTATCAATTCTTCTGATTAGGGCATACAGTGCTTTTCCATCCAATTTGCGCAGTTAGCCATTGTTTTTACGAATAAATAATAGTTTACACTTACAAGTATTTTGGGGTGTAGATAGCGATAACTATCACGGATGAATTGTTATTTATTGTTTGGTTCCTCGATGTCCTTGTCCTCCTGCTCTTGAATGATTGGAAGCAACGGCACTTGGATGAAGTTGTGTTGGAACATCGGTTCCACTACGAAGGCAGTTGGTGATTTGAATGAAATCCAGACGAGCAACCATAACCCGATTCCACAAACGATACTCGAATCCTTTAACTTGCATGTCCTCTTAATCATTGTTTCGATGTGTGCATCTAATAGAATAATGATTAGTATACTGTAATAAATATCAAAGTGTAATGAGGTATACTTACCGTAAGGGATCATGACAAGTAGTAGGACACTTTCTCATTGATAGTGTGGGAGCTATGGTTGCTCGATTTGCTCAAGCACAATGTGTAGGCGATATACAATAAGGTAGTGTGAGTAGAGTGTAATAGGGACGATTGAACTGGAAGATGAAGATAAGTTTATTCAATTCGTACAAAATAGGACCCATATTTATAGTGGATAATGTAATAGTATTCAATATTGAACTATGGTGAGCGTTGAAGGACATGGCTGTAATACCAGCATAGACACCAATCTCATGATGCAGGAATGGTTGGGGGTAATAATGAGCAATAAGAGCGCATTTCAGAAAGGATTACGTATACCTCTAGATACATTTAGTCAGTGGTGTTACCTTCAGATGCTCAAGAAAAAAAATCAGTGCAACAACGAGGATCAAACACGAAAACAACTTATCCGTGATTGTTATCGCTTTGCATCCAAGATATGTAAGTTCTATCAACGTGCCTATTACTTATTATCATTAATTGTAACATATGCTATCGCAATCATTAACATCTCCCTCAACTGCTAGGGCAATGACAACTACTCAATAATAATAGCAATGCGATGATGATGTTAACTATTGTGTTAATCTATTTATTAATAAATGCAAATGTTAAAGGATAAATGCGCAAATTGGATGGAAAAACACTGTACTTGCAATAAACTAAGATGTAACGTATCATCGTAAATTAGTAAACAATAAAGTTCAATTAAAGAGAAACATTAATGCTGAAACAATTTAATTAATACGTAATTGATCAATTTAATTAATGGCTAATCATCCGGTAGTCATGGTTTATATTAAATCATACATGATGGCATACGCGGGTCTGCTGTTACCTGGCTACCATGAAATGCATAAACTATACCTGAGCCCGTTGGAAAGAGAGGAGTTTACTCATCATCATCATCATCATCGTTTGCATCGTCTGCATCATCTACATCAAGTCCTTGTGTCTGTTGTTTGTCTTTATCCCCTTTTCACGGCTTCTTACTCGATAGTTGACTTGTCGAGAGTGTTGTTGGGTTTCTTTTATATTATAACGACGCAACATTACCTTTAACTTCTTCATTATCGCATCATGCAAGCCTATCGAAAATGGCGAGATCGCTCGTTTCAAACAAGTGATGCCGGTGATGTGAACGTGCATAAGCACAAATCACAAATAGACGACGCGGACAACAAATCATCCATACCAACGAATGATGCGGCTGTACCAAGAAGTCAGCCTGATCATAGTTATGAATTGAAAATGGCATCGAACACCATGGATCACAAGTGGACCGAGTCATCGCCACCTTCACCGATCATTGCCGTGGATATACTGGCCACCTCTTTGCTTAAATCCAACGAGTCACCATTCGTGGCCGTAAACGAATCGAATAGAAATCGGAGACAAACAAGACAACAACAACAGCAACAGCAACAGCAGCAACAAGATACA
Organism: Syncephalis plumigaleata; assembly: GCA_025201365.1. NCBI lineage: Eukaryota > Fungi > Zoopagomycota > Zoopagomycetes > Zoopagales > Piptocephalidaceae > Syncephalis > Syncephalis plumigaleata. The sequence goes on from JAIXMF010000016.1 coordinate 15,548, forward strand.
TTGCTAGTTGCATCATCAGATACATGTTGTCCACCCGATATATGCATCAAGAGTGAGGAGAGTAACAAAGTAGTATGTGTAACGGATAACGACAATATAACAGAGGATAGAATGGACGAGCTAGCCCACGACTTTACACATCAAATGAATGTTAACTCGTCAACACCAAAGAGTAGAAGACATAAAAGCCGTGCTCAGTTTTACGACAGTTCGAATACAAATATCTCCTCAAATAATAGCGCATTAAATTATGAACAACAAAACAAGAGGAGGTTGAGCGACAATCGTCCATTACAACCAATAGAGGAATGACAGATTATGCACACACACTAGGACCAGTGGATGCATACCATTATCCAGTACTACCACCCCATCACCAGTTACCAGACAACAATGAGACACTAGATTCATCCTATTGCTTTACTAAGCAACAGCAACAGCAACAACAACAAAAGAAAGAAGAGAAGCGTAAATCAAAAAAGAGCAAGAAGAAGAAATCAAAGAAGCAGCGTGATAACAACACTAGCAAACAAGATAAAAAGTCACGTCACAAATCTGATAAAAAATCGACACCTACTTCTAAAAAGGCTCTACTTTCACTGCCCGAGAAATATCGTCGTCCCGTACAAGGTCTGGAGCGTATCAAGCAGTCGAGAGGCAATGACGACGACGACACAAATGATCTCGGTACGAGTTATGGCAGTACCAAATTGAAAGGATTAAGCGTGGGTGCATCATTGAGTTACGATCAAAATGGTGTACAATGCTGGTCGGAACAAGACTTGGAACGAGTGATGCAGAAACAAATGGCGCAGATACAAGCACAACGCGAAAAGGAGGCACAACGTCGACTACGTAAACAAGCGGATGAGGCACGTCGTGAACAGTTACTGAATCAATGGAAGAGTATGGTAAATGATAAACTACAAGATGGACCATTAGCGACGAATACAACGAATGCCATGAGATCGACAACACGTCATTATCATAATAGTAACAGTAATAGTAATAGTGGTAGTAGATACAGACAACATCACGTACTAGACATTCTGGTTATGCTTCTACGAGTGGTACTAGTAGAGTACATCCAACGTCATCACGTTCGCAGCCTAGTTCAAGTGCCACTCCACAACCAGGGATAAAAACTAATCGACGTACACGACCGGTAATGCCTGTACCATTTCAGACATCAATATCAACACCATCGATGCCGATATCGACTAACTTTCGATCAGGCTATGGTCAAGGAGCATCAACATCAGCTATCGCACGACGTTACAGTGGTAGTAATCATAGTGGTTATAGTACATGTGGTGGCGGTGGCGGTAATCGTATATATCGTTGGTTATCTGAATCATTTGTTGGTGTGGCACCAAGTGATCAAACACCATCACCACCTGTATCGTTTCGTAGAATGTCGCTTACTCAATTGGCTAGTCGAGATGGTTGCAGTGCTAGAAGTGGTGATATTCCAGAGGAAACAAGTGCCATGCAATTCCCTTCTATGATGAGTGGATATCCAGCATCATCATCTCATCCTTATCATCAGCAGCAGTATCATCCAATGCAGCAACCTCATCGTCCTTCTATCATTCCAATGTGCTACCCTATAGTTATACTAATAATTATCACCAACAACAACCATTATTATACATGAATCAACCAGTTAATTATAATCAAGTACGACCGTATACACCTAATTCCTATTTCCCTTATACGGGCTATCCTATGTCACGTCTATCCACTTATTCATCTATACATTCCTCACCTAGAGGATGGCCTATGTACGATAATCAGCCATTGAATAATTACAACACTATTCCATCAGGATTAGAAGGTGGTGCATCGAAATTAGTCGATTCAGACAGTGATGATAATGAACCATTAACAGCGAAACTATTACGGCCATTACCACCGACATTATCATCAGCATCATCACCTGCTATCGTTGCCCCTATGTTCAATTGTAAAAGCAATCATAGTGATGATGGTAGTGATATTATACTAAGACGAAAGCAAAAGAAGCATATATTACCAACGGTTGCACCGCCACCATCATTGGCACCATCGCCCATTAGTCAACGTACTACTCGATTACATCAACAGCAATCTATGACATCATCATTTAGTTCATCAAATAATAGTGTCAATGATAATGTGCATCAATATACGATCAACAATGTAGCTCGCTCGAATACGAACAAAGCAACTAGAAACAGTGACATGGATATGGAAGCAGATGCTGCTTGGAGTTCCATCGGTAATCCACCACCATGTGTCGATGGATGGCGTGGTGTAGTGACAATGACAAATGAACAACCTGTAGCTACATCTATGAATCAGCGAGGTAGAATATCATCAAGAACCGTAAAGAATACAACATCCATCTACGCTGATTCCATCGATGATAGCGATAGTGATTCAATTTCTCTCTCTTCCTCTTTCTCTCTCTTCTTCCTCTTCTTCTTCTTCTTCTTCTTCTTCCTCATTTTCATCTTAATCTGCATTATTATAGATAGATAGATATATTATTATTATATGTAATCCATAGTTTATCTCTTTCATAATTTATAAACTTGCCATAGAATGTCATAATGTATTACAAATAATATTGAATCAATTATTAACATCATCAGCATACGTTTAACAATCGTAATAATATTTTAAAGACGCTAACTAATAAAGAGATTTATTTAAATATAAACGAATGCATAGTAATAATAATATTAATTCGATAATGGTGGTATACTGAATAATGGAATCAAGTAATGCTTATGGTGTTTGACAATTGTAATTAGCAGCGGCTGTGCTCGTACCCTTAAAGAATGTCAAACCAGCTATTTGGAAGAATATATTAAAGTTCAACGACAATAGCTGTCCATTATCACAAGCATTGGACATGCCAACTAACGCAGGATCAGTGGCATTGCTCGCGTTATACTTGATCTCTACGGGCACTTTAATACCCGTAAATCCTCTACTGAGTCTTAGATTATTCAAGCTACCCGTACCAATCTTGCCATTACTAATGAGATGTGGATCAGTCACATCAACTGTAACCGTTTTAAATGGCCAAGGTATAAAATTGGGATTCTCAACGCTCAACACGACCGACCAACTACCCTCCATGCCGGTAGTCTTGTCAATAGGTGTTTTACCAGGCATGTTAATCACCATTCCTTTAGTAGTGTTCACACTGCTAACCGAAGCGGTGGGTATACGTGGCCATGCAAAGAATAGAATAAGCGCTATGGCTATCAAGACAAAGAATGTAACTATAATACAGTATCTTTGGCGACAACCGCAACATCTGCGCTCTAGTTTGAATTTACCATAGGCAGGACCTGTAGGATCTAGTATGGGGCCTACAGGTGCCGGTGCTACTACTGGTGGTCGACTAGTACTGCCACTAGCACTATATCCATGACCAGTAGCAATAGGTTGATTGCCATGCGCGTTAGTACGTGATGGACGAGAACCATCAGGGAAATCCCATACATCAGCAGCTGGTTTATCAGTTGGCTCTGATGGGTTATTAGCGTAGGGTGCATTTGATGAACCATTATAATAATTGTTATTATTATGATTGTTATGTGGTACCGAGTGCATTTCATAATTATCATGCTGATATTGTTGATGTAGATGTTGATGCTGATAATTAGCTGGTCCGCCATAGGCATTATGCTGTGATGAATAATCTAATTTAGGATTAGCATATCGTTCATCTTGATCCATTCCATATGCATTGGATGTCCATAGTATTGTTGATGTGTAGATGATGCTGCATACGTATTGTTATTGCTATTGTTATTATGTTGATATGGCTCATTATTGTCCGGATAGTTGTTATTATAGACTGGATATGCTTCGGGAGCACGTATACTACCATGGCTGCTATTGTTGTTCGCATTAGCGTATGGTTGATGTGGTGCTGGCAATGGCACACGCGAATGATCCATGTCCGATTGATTATTGCCATAGCTATTCGACAATGGCGAGACACCCGCTGCGTAGGAGGCCATTGGCGTACGATTACCATCTAGAATAGAGCTGGGTGTAGCCGATGCCATGTTGTTCACCGCATCTAAATGATGATTACGTGGATAGCTTTGCCATTCTAACATTAGAGGAATCCATTAGTACAATGTCTATTGAATCATTTCATTCTATCTATTTCATAGTTAAGAAAAATACCTTGATTATTGGCAGTATTGCCATTACCAGATGAGTGGGAATTCATGGAATGTGGCGCAGCCAATACCTCTCCTTTTCCTTTTCATTATCGTTGCGAATACCATAGGCTTGTTCGCTAGTACTGTCATCGCTGACGTTACTATTGTAGCGTCCATTCATACGACCATCAGCAGGTGCATTAAAGAGTTGTGCAGCTTGCGTGTCATGGTTTATATGAGAATCTTGCGACTGATATCGAGTATGGTAACCGCCTTGCTTGGAAGCCATTATTTATTAATACTAAACGTATTCGAGACTCAATGCCGCTGAATGCTACGCAATTAGCAGAGGAATAGCCTATGGCGAGAAAGAAAGAAAGAAAGAAAGAAAGAAAAGGGCTATGGCAATAGGCTATATCGTCGTTTGATAGTGTTGTTGCTGTTGCTGTTGTTGCAATTAGTAGCGTATTCTAGATGCTTTACCAACAACGTGTCAATAGATATAATAATAATAAGTGTAGTTCGAGGATTAGGAGTGATGATAGCGAGAAAGAAAAAGAAAGGACAATTAGCTATAAAGCAAAGTGAAAAATCTGGTAAGAATAAGCAACGTGCAAGTGCGTGTGTGTGCGAGCGAGTGCGTGTGCGAGTGTGCGTGTGGTTCTATTAAAAGAACCTGAGCAACTATCACACTAAGAGCAAGCCAAGAACAACGAACAACGAGCGACAACTGACTTTTAAGCCGTACTGGTTATTTAGAAACAAGTCAAGTGTAGGAGCAGCAACTGAGAATGAAGGAATGTTATAGGAAAAAGTAAAAAAATACTGTCGGAGAATGACAAAATGTTGTCGGAGAGAGAGGAACAGAATGCTATCAAAGGAAGATAGAACGTTACTGCAAATGGACGAGAAACAAAGTGAAACAAACTAGAAATCGTAACTCGGCTATCTTAACCTATAAAAGCAGGTAAATCATATAATTAATATTACTGTGTGTATGTGTGTGGTGTGGTGTGCGTTAAACAAAGCAAAAGAAAAGCCTTTGAGAAAGAAGGAGAGGAGAAACAAGGAATGTAGACGTTGATATCCGAGTAGAATCGAAGGTGGTAAAGGAGAGGAAGAGAGAGAGAGAGAGATGCCAATACAAAGTAATGAAAAAATAGATCGTATTGAGTGAAGAAATCATATGAGCATGAGTTACACATGTGGAATAATTGCCATTTAAGGATACCAGACTAGTACATTATCAGCAAGCAATGTTGTAATGAGTGTTGCGTTCATTGACAATCGACGCTGCCAAGGATGAGAAACAGCATCAAAGGCCAGGCACACGTCTATGCGCGCATATCCATGTGTACATCACATACACATACATACATATGTAGATATAAATGAACATGTATAAAAATGAATCTAGTCAATGAAGATTAGTAGCAAACTGTTTTATATATTGCTTGGATAACTAATGATGGCACACACAGTGATTTGTTTACAACTGACGTAGAACAAAGAAAAAGGTACGACGTGTTCTCATGATAGTGTAAGCATTACTTCTGTATTGCTATTATTCTTGTAATAGTGGTTGTGGCTGAGATTGTGGTTGAGATTGAGATTGGCTGGTTGGCTTAACCACAAGTACTGGACATTCAGCATTATTGACGACATACTCGCTAACACTACCTATAAGCACACTACATTTGAAATAAAACGTTAGCATACTAGTATCATCTCTCGTTCTCGCTTCATATATCATTTACCGTTTAAGAGTGGATAGACCACGAGAACCCAAGACAATCAGCGATGCATTGGTGTCTTTAGCGGTGTCGCAGATGGTACTCTTCGGATCAGTATTGCGAATGATTACACGTTGCACGGTAATCTATAGGTATACATACAATAAAGAAGTTACAGCAGGAGAAATAATACACTGAGAGACAAGTGCGAGTGTGCCACTTACACTATTATTCGCTAGGGAATGGGACAGTTCACGTAGAATCTCTTCAGCCCGTTCGCCTGCCTAAAATGTTATTCGTATCGGCCGATGTAGGCGATTTAGTAATGATTAGCGTTTCATATGATTACTCATTAATGGAGGAAGAAGATCAATTGGCAGACAAGATTGAATTATGTGCAACTTACCGTTTTAAGAAAGGCTTTTTGTTCTTGTTCACCATACGACTCTAATGGAATGATCAAATAATCGTATTGCTATAGTTAGTAATTCTACCAGTTGCTCTATTCTTATCATCATCATCATCGTCATCATTCATCATTCCATGCTAATTAGCTATGTTTAGAATAGTTCAATTTGCATCAAGATAGAATACACGACACAGCTGTCGCCATCCCACCTCCAACCTAGCCCAATGTACTATCAATCTCACCAAGCGTAACGGATTTCAATAGAAATGAGTCTAGAAATCCGGCTCCATCGTCCTGTACGACCGATAATAGAACAAGGTGATCCTTGCCTGGCCGGAGAATATATTTCTCCATCCTACGACATGCATTCGTTAGCGACAACTACTAGGAAATAGTCAGCCTGATCGTGCCGTGCTATCTACCATTCGAATGCTTCTCGTGCATTAGATGAATTGTCGAAGGCCATCAAGACCACGCGTCGCTCCTCGAGAGGCACTTCCATCAAGGCGGACATGTTTAACGATGATAATGTAAAATCGCTTGGCAAACAGGTGGAAAGAAATGAAGAAGAATGAATAAAAAAACTAGAAGTTGGATGTTGTCAACGTCAAAAAGGAATATGAGACACTGTCAAACAAATGAATTGTACGAGAAACCATCAGGCTATTTGTAGTGTTTTGCGAGTGTTCTACGAACTAGACTAGCTACGTCATTACTGACATTTACGTTTCACTCGGAGTTTCACGGAATAAAGCAGTGTGCCGAATCTTTCCGATTTACCATTTTAAGCGATTGTCAATGCATGGAATTGTCAATGCATATTAGCATTGCATACTAGCATTGCATGTTAAGGTAGGGTCATTATGCCAGCATAATAACTGATCATGCTCAGCTGACCTCGTAAATGTCACGAGTACTAATTGAGGTTAATTGCTCAAGTTGTATTACCAGAATTGCAGATAGGAAGTAGATGCGCACCTGCCAATCATTGTAACCAAAAAGTTGCTACAGCCTATACCGTATCTTGGATGTTTAATGAATGGTCACACATGTGCGCGCTTATTTAAGCGTATACAATGTTAAGCTGCACATATCAACTAGCAGCCTACATACTATCGTAGCAATAATGCATACGGCTAATTGTAACGATATGCTTAGCATTCTATAAATAGTCACAGTCAAGGCTTAATACTATGATAATGATGATAATGATGATAATGTTGATGGCAATGGTACCGGTTAAACCTTCTAAACGTGTAAAGTCTTGACGATACATTTTGATTTGCAAGTAGGTTGGCATAAGCATCGTGTGTTACACCGCTTTATGCATTTACCCATCTTCTAAGCCCTTCTTTCTGTTCTACATCTTTGTAACTATGCTAAGCAAGAGATATCGTACACACATGACCGTATCATTTTATATTTAATCCTCGATAAGTGCTCTCCTTTTTTCCTTGTTAAGATCATAATCAAACGCAGCCGATACTTTACCTAAATCATACGCACACACACACACCTTCATAAGCGCTAATACTCGTTGGTAATTATTTTCATATAATAAGCAAAGCGAGACTATTAGTTCAATTGTAAATCTACACTATTTCCATACTCAGCTAGTACAGCAACAACGACGATCTACTTGGTTCAACATGACTGTCGCTTTCACTGAGGGTAACGAGACCGGTGGCGATCGATTCCTTAGCTTTGACCATATCACCTTCTGGGTCGGTAATGCGAAACAGGCAGCCTCGTACTACACCACTCGATTTGGATTCAAGCAAGCGGCCTATCGCAGTCTTGAGACTGGACATCGCAATGTTTGCTCGTACGTCGTTAAACAGAATGACATTACCTTTGTATTCCAGGCGCCGTTAACGCCCAATAAAAAGGATATGGTCGAGCATCATGCCATACACGGTGACGGTGTTAAAGATGTGGCATTCACCGTAGAGGATGCTCGAGCAGCTTGGACGGTAAGTACACAGTAATGCTTAAACTAATTAGTAATCGCTAATGTTGTTAATGATGATGCATTCCTATTCCTATTAGTATGCGGTAAATCGTGGAGCCAAATCAATTCGTGAGCCTTGGACCGAGACCGATGCCGATGGCACTGTCGTGATGGCCACCATTGCAGCATTTGGCGATGTCGAGCATACGTTTGTCGAGCGCAAGAATTATCACGGCATCTTCCTGCCCAATTATTCCACTCCTCGTTATAATGATCGATTGGAGAGTACGTTGCCGCCGGTACGTCTACTAACTATCGATCATGTGGTTGGTAGTCAACCCGAGGGAGAACTGGAGCCGGTATGCGACTTTTACGAGAAAACGCTTGGTTTCCATCGATTCTGGTCGGTGGACGATACGCAATTCGACCCGCAGTATAGTTCGATGCGATCAACTGTCATGGCATCATACGATGAGAAGGTCAAGATGACCATCAATGAACCGGCTCAAGGCAAAAAGCGTAGTCAAATCCAAGAGTACGTCGATTATTATGGCGGTTCTGGTGCTCAGCATATTGCTCTAGTGACCGACAATATCGTAGATGATATATCGGCGATGCGTGATCGTGGTGCCGAATTCCTAGCTATACCCGACACCTATTATGATAACCTGCGTTATCGCTTGAAATCATCTAGTGTTAAGATTACCGAATCGATAGAGGAATTGCAACGACTGGGCATTCTCGTTGATTACGATGAGAACGGCTATCTATTGCAGTTGTTCACTATTCCTGTCGAGGATAGACCGACACTCTTCTTGGAGGTCATCCAACGACGCAATCATCAAGGATTCGGTGCAGGCAATTTCAGAGCACTGTTCGAAGCTGTTGAACGCGAACAGAATATTCGTGGTAATTTGGAGTGATACACTATTTACCACTATTTACCACACATTGTCTAAATGTTTATAAATGACATTATCATCATATCATAACAACAGCAGTATGCTTTCTAGTCCATGTTAACTTGTGTTTATTACTAATGTTCCTAATAATCAATTGACATTCTCGTAGAAATGATATCAAAGGAAAATCGCTTTATAGTAAAATCAATCAGGTGAAAAAGTAACTTGAGCTGATTTGGAAAAATGAATCACACTGATCTTGATTGAAAGAAAAAAAAAGAAGAAAGAAAAGCAAAGTAAAGAGCAAAGTATCGCGCCTTCTCTTTACGCTTTCCTTATTGTCTATCGAGTCTTATTGCGTCGTCGCTTCATACTTAGCGTAGCTGTTCCATTACAAGCAGCGTTGTCCTTGCACATTGTGTTCGTTTCTGCTTCTCCTTCCTCTTACATACTTTGATTATGTCTACCGATAAGTCCACTACTGCTACCACCAATGCAGCAGCAGGTGGTGAAGTAATGACCAGCAAGGACTATTACTTTGACTCGTACGCGCACTTTGGTAAGTGGTATTTGTCGTCGCTGTTGTCAAGTATCGCATAGTAATATCAAGTGTTATTCGCTGACTAGGTATCCATGAGGAAATGCTAAAGGATGAAGTGCGTACTTTATCTTATCGCAATGCCATCTGTCAGAACCAGCACCTATTCAACGGCAAGATTGTCCTAGATGTTGGTTGCGGTACCGGTATTCTGTCCATGTTTGCGGCTAAGGCTGGTGCCAAGCACGTCTATGCCATTGACATGTCCAACATTATCGATCATGCAAAGCGTATTGTAGAGGATAATGGATTTGCCGATAGTACGTATACGAATCGATTACACTCTATTTACTCTGATGACTAACTCATACATTTGCTGTAGAGATCACGCTGATTAAAGGCAAAGTAGAAGATGTTAATCTACCTGTGGACAAGGTTGATATCATCATTTCCGAGTGGATGGGCTACTTCCTACTCTATGAATCCATGCTTGACACCGTGCTTGTTGCCCGTGACCGTTGGTTAGCACCAGGCGGCTTGATCTTCCCCGACAAGGCTATCATGTACATTGCAGGCATTGAGGATGCCCAGTATCGTGAAGATAAAATCGATTGTAAGTGGGCAACAGTAATGATATTAGTAGTAGTTAAGAAGAATGCTTGTTCTAACATGACAAATGATAAATGTACAACTAGTCTGGGATAATGTCTATGGATTCCGTATGTCATCTATCAAAGAAGCCGCCCTAAAGGAACCACTAGTTGATACGGTCGAAGGCAAGGCAGTCAATACAACCGCTTGTGCGTTTAAGGTAAGATAACAACGAATGAAAGGATAACCAATAGTGCGTATCTAATTACTGTTTATTCTCTTTCTCTCTATATATGTAGGAAATCGACATTTATACCGTTAAAAAGGAAGACCTTACATTCTCAGTACCATTTGAAATCTCCGGCGTGCGTAATGATTACATACACGCGTTCATCGCATGGTTCGACATTGTGTTCGAGTGTTGCCATAAGCCTGTCGACTTTAGCACGGGTCCATTCTCGAAGTATACTCACTGGAAGCAAACTGTATTCTACACAAAAAATCCACTCATTTTAGAGGTAAGAAGCGAGAGCTACTAATTCTAGAGATAAAGAACATTGCAATAACATTTGATGTCAACATTTATAGGATGGTGAAAAGATCACAGGCACCGTTGCCTGTAGGCCTAACAAGTCTAATCCTCGTGATTTAGACATTGATCTTTCCTTTAAGGTTGAAGGCAAGGCTGGAGTTCAAGAAGATGCTATTTGCTACAAGATGTAAGTTCATTGTTAGTATTGGTTATAGTGCTTAAGAATACTAAACGATATGCATGTATTATTTATTCTAGGAATTAATATGCGTAAACTCGATAGCAAGTTATCTGTCTGTCTTTTTTCCCAAAATAAATCATTTATAGATTTGTTGTTTGAGCTACAATAGAAGAAACATTTATTATAGTTAATAGATACCGCCATGTGTATATATGGAATGCTTAGATGCTAATATAATCAATATATGATGTAAAGAGAAAAGAAAGACTAGGCAATCCTTAATCGATGGATAGACTTTCTTTATGATCATCAATCGATGAACTATTACGAGTGGGTGATTCGATGGATTGCTCGTTTGACTCGATCGATAATCTTCTTATGTCGTTTTTGCCTTGTATCTCCTCCTGTTGTGCTACGTTGCTGCTGTTGCTGTTGCTGTTGTTGTTGTTGTTGCTGGTTGCTGCTTTCGTCTTCTTGGATGGTGGTCGTGGCACCTTGTGCGATCGGTGATGTGTGCGATGCAACGGGAGTGTGCGCGGTGCCGGTGAGTTCTGGTCCTCGGTTGTCGAGTTGATCACTTCCACTCGATTGGTTTTGTTGTGGCTGTTGCTGCTCATCGAGGATGGGTGACGATGATCCGCCGTTATCGTTTTGTTCAATGTTGTCACCATGAATGGGCGACGCCACATACGAATCGTGCGGTTCGATAGACGACGAATCAATCCGATGGGACGATTCGACGGGTAGATCAGGATCGGTGTCGATATTACTAGTGTTGCTGGTGCTGCTGCGGCTGCTTCGTCGTCGTTGTCGGTGGTATTGTCGGTGCCGTTCTTGGTCTTTACTAACCGATAAGATGTAGGTGCCCATGCAGTTATTGGCTGGCTAAGAGGAATACATCAATGGATGTGTCGAGCGTAAATAACAAGTACAAAACATAAAGATACGAGATCATAAGTAAATACTCTAGTAACATATATTGTATCAACTGATTAAATCTACATACCGATAATGATGTTGATGCTGCTGGTTGATTTGTCATGGCTAGTACTGCTGCTGACGTCGCTGCTACTGCTGCCGTATTGGTGGTGGCCATAGCAACACCTGGTAGTTCACACGACGAGTACACGCTTGTAAACTCGATGGAACTCGGAACAATATTCGATTGTCGGCGAGCTTTCGTTAGATCGAGTAAAGTTTGCGCAAACAAATGCCCTTGAAACTCGGCCACTCTTAACTCTAGCGAGCTAGGTGTTTGTTTATTGTCGTGTCCAGCGAGTGTTCCAGCACCGAATGCACTACATCCATGCATCACATTGCATCCCATAAGTAAATGTTGCGCACTATTGCCTAGAATATCATATAATTAGACGTGTATCTCACGTAGATGCATAGCAATTCGATCAATCATGCTTACCAAGTGGTAAATACATCATACCATGATTAGCTAGCTTGGTCATGAACGATAGGGCGGCCGTTTCTTGACCGCTATTGAATGTAGAGGCAGAGAAAAAAGTACCGGCCAATTTACCTGTTAGCGCTTTCCTATTGATATTAAACTAGTTAGTAAATACTTTAGAACATTATTGCTATATTCTTACTCTCTCCACAATAGTGTGGTATGATCCCATAAATCTTGAACTGGTGCAGGAATACTGCCAAAATAAAGCCTAGTAATAAACAACGATTGTATTAGCCATACTGAATACTAGTGTGATTCATTCAATAACAAACAAACAACATACGGAAATCCAAAGAGAAATCCATCAGCTTCTGCAAGTTGATGCGGTTCAATAGTTGGTATATTGGCCGGTTTGTTTACATTAGGTCGCGAGACTAGTTCTAATAGTAATCGATTTCTTTTGTATTAACAACAAATGAATTATCATCATCATCATCGTATAACATACCATTAGGCGATAGTCCCTCTGGTATTTGATACATCGATACGTGAACACCAGGCACTGCACTTGCTCCACGTTTCTGTGCCTCTGCCATAGCATGAACATGACCATGAAGCGTGTAGTAAACGATAAATAGCTTGCACACTGCCATATCTACTAATTAGATGATACGATACGATACGATACGATACACTTGACAAAAATAACGAATGATAATGCTGTTGGTTGGTTGTCTAGCTACACAGCGTATTATTAAAAGGTAATCACTAGTCAGAAGAGATATGAAACCAAGATTATTCATATAGTTAATACAGGTCAAACACGAGTCTTAGTAACAGCGAGTAAGAAAGAATTCATTGTCACGAGTTTCATCGGAAACCGTGACGGAAACTTACGTGCATAAGCATTTTCTGTTCGAGTGTGACTGTCATCTACACGGCATTGATTACACTAAGAACGCTAAGACAATTCTTGTAATTTTTATTTGATTTGCTAATTCTTAATATCACTAAAGTAAAATCATATTGAACTAACTAACTGCACGTATGTAAGAAATGAGAAAAAGAAAAGGATAAAACTAATGCTGTTCACACTTCACGATGAATATGCACGGTACAGATACACGACATTGAGTGTCGAGTTGATTCGTCATCATCGTTGTTGTTGTTGTTGTTGTTGTTGTTTGCTTCCTCATGATGATGAGGCTGATTGACACGCCACGATAATGTCGGCCAAACTCGGATTTCCGACTCACAAACAAACGAGTACTATATACGTTGACCATCAAAACATGGTCATTGTTAGTTATACTATTTAATACATCTGTATATGTATATGAAGACATACCTCATGTTTTAGTGTTTCTACGGCACAGTTATCACTCCTTTCCAATTGCTCACTAGGTCGAATGTGTAAATCAATACTGACACCAATGAGTCCGTTGGACTGTACGACAGCTATATTCATCAGGTCACAATGGTATGATTAGTAACATTATTACACTAGTAGCAGTTATAACAAGATCACACTTACGTTGTTGTCGCGTGTGTTCCTCAAGTTCACTTTCTAATATCGATATTGTTCTGTAAGTAGACGAGATGTCTTTAACGATGTCGATAATGAGTTTGTTGCTCGCCATTGTCCTCTTCTAACGATAGTTTCTTGTAGATATCATGCCATAGATCATTACTAGCACGGATACATGATGCTGTTCCACTGACGATAACACTGATGGGGCATCATCACCATTTCCTCTGGTAACATAGTGGTGGCAGTAGCAGTATTAGTGGTAGCAGTCCATGATGGATTGGACATGACCTCCATAGTTGTCCATGGTGTATCATGTTTGCTTGCTACTTTGTCATAGTTATTTGTATCTGTATCAATACTATCATTACTGCTACTAGTGCTACTACTACTACTGCTACTACTGCTAGCATCATGATTACTATCTCCATGATTATAGTTAGTAGTGGAATGCCATGGATAGGCGTCTTTTATCGGTAACAATGGTGATGGTAACCATTGTGGTGTCGGTAAGGCAGGCGTGTCTTGTGGTGCCACTCGAGGAGAAGTGGGCGTTTTCAGTATAGAATCATTGGCATGCCACACCAGTTGATCTGTTGATGACAGTGTCGTATTCGATGCGAGAGATGGCGATAATAAGTGGGATGATGTCGTGATCGACTCGGTCAACGGTGTAAGTGCCAGTTTCCCTAGCCATTGCTCGACACTATGAACGATCTCCCCGGTAGCCGAGCAGGGATGACTACCAAGTTGAGGCACCTATCATTTATCGTACATCAACGATTAGCATACATGTTTGCGTACGCCATATCATTATCATTCACGACCGCGCATGTATCGTACAACTTACCGCGACAAAGCTAGGACTTTTTCCATTGAAGAAATAAATGGCACCAGTAAAGAGACAATCAGCGCTTGTTGCCACCGAGGAGGGACATGCTGATGCCGTAGCCGTTACACGGCGTATAGTATCCAGTTGCGGCATGGAACAAAGCCTATTTAGTCGAGCAGTTGAACTAGAACTAGACCTTGAGCTAACAGTAGTAGCAGTAGCAGCAGCAGTATTAGTACTAGTAGGACTACTAGTAGAAATAGTAGAAGTATGAGGATAAGTAAGTGTAGATTGAACAGTGGGAATACTAGTCGATGCTTCTGCCAGTGTCGATGATGTATTCTTGAATGGCATACTGGTTAAGGGTGGGGTTTGTGGCAATGTATAACGACGACGCTCACGCCATGACACCATGTGCTCGTCAGTTTTGGCTTTATTTTTGTGGCATGTTTCCATTGTTGCTGTTGACGATGCTACCATCAATTCCAAGGCAGTCGACATTAAGGGAGGCATGGACGACGACGACGACGACGAATGACCATTTGGTGCTACTGCTGCTGCTTCTGCTTCTGTCGCATCTGTAACAACATTCCCACTACCATGCATGCGTGCAGACCCGATAGTAGGAGCAATGCAAGTAGCACTACAACTGGGAGACATTCTATCCTTGTGTGCCTCTATTGACAAAGAAGGAAAAGGGGAAGACAACTGTGGCAGCACCTGTCCACCATTGACGTCATTACTCCTCGCGTTAGCATTGTTATACACACGATTATAATTATCTGCAGTAGTAGAGGCCATTTCTCTCGCACTCTCTTTCCTTTCTCTCTCTCGCTTTCTTCTTTGAAACGGTAAATGACGATGAATATCAATAATGTCTAATGGACAAGTTGTATTTCCATACAAGTAGCATAGGAATATTGATGATTATAGGGAGAGGATCATTTCAAAAAGTAGGGGCAATTTAGAAACACAAGGTATAGCTCTCGTAGTATAGGATGGATCAATATCAATCACTATCTCATTATCATTTGATGATATGGTCGTGTTAATAATAATATGACGTGGTGTCGCCATAGTGAAACATGTCTCATTGAAATATTTTAATAACTCATAATAGCAGCAGCATTAGCATTAGCAGCAGTACATGTGATAGCAATGATTGTATAGTAAAATGGCATTGTGTGGTAGCAATAATTTGTTAATGAATTGATGTGTGGATGTGTGTGATATGATTGTTGTTGTCGTCGTCGTGCAATAGTGCGCGGTAAGTAAGGTGAGATGATAGTTGCCAAGCTCTGTATACATCATACGTATTTGCGTATGCATACATGACGCACGCATCATGGATCAATTAATATGCACGAGCGTATGTGTATAGTAGAATGAGATAAGGTAAGGTAAAGTTAATGTGGAAATAAACGTGTTATAATGATTACTGAAAGAGAAAGAACGCGTGTACATATAATATGTATGTCTGTCTGTCTGTACGTATGTATGTATGTATGCATGCATAGTCAGAAAGGATTGATGATGATGGTGGTAATGATGTCATTATAAACGTACGTGTAAATACTATGCTCATTTTCTACATCCACATCAGAGTTACTACACGCGTACACGCGAGACAAGGCTATGCAAAAATCAACGGTATGCTTATCGTTTCTTAGGTGCACGCGGCTTTACATCTTCATCTTTAACGGCATGCAAGAATATTTGCTGCTTGTCACTGCTCGACGCACGTTGATGTCCCTATAATGAATCGAGTAGAGCAGCAGTGTCATGCATGTTAGTTACATCTAGTATAGTTCAATAGGAGGATGCCTACCTTGGACCAGTCATAGCTTACTGCATAGGCAAATATCGCGCCATTTCTATTGAACGTTGTGCATGGAATGGGAGCACCCACATTGTTGAACATCTTAAGCCGTTGTTTCGAGTCCTTGTCCCAAAAGTTGAATGTGCCATCGGATCCTGCAGTCGAGAATGTACCATGAACAGGATGGAAGCTGATCGCGTTCACCGAGTAGACTTGACTGTTATCACGATGACACTTGAACGAGAAGTTATTGCTAATAGAACAACATGTAATCATAGATTAATATTAATATCTAGTTATGTTATATTGGTGTATATCACTTACACGGCATCCTTTTCTTCCACATACTGAATAGCAACACGTCCTTCAATACTACCCACGGCAAAGCCATTACCAGTAGGGAAACAGGATACACATCGAGTTTGCCATTTCAATGGTGATTGTAAGCTCTAGTTATTGCACATAACATATAGTTGTAAGTCAACTAGTTACTAACTGATTACACATTGACTCACCTTGAATGGTGTAGTTGGCGAGTTAAGATTGAATATTTGAATATGTCTATCTGCACAGCCAACCACTAGTAATGGAAATAGAGCATCCATGGTGTAACAGCGTTCAGGTAATTGTACAGATGCCACTGGATTAGGCTGTCGACAATCCCAATACTACATACAAATGTAATAAATAATCGATTAGATTTGTGTATTTTACGCATATATATATAGATATATAGATATGCATTGCTGTCTAAAATGTCTCGCGTACCTTCAACATTTTATCCCATCCACCCGTGGCTAGAATGGGCTGACCTGCTGTATCCACCCATCGCATACTTCTAATAGTTCCATCATGCTGGGCAATCTGCTGAGACTGGCCCGATTGCAAGTCGTATAATCGTGCTGTTTTATCTCCTCCACCAGAGGCCAACTTGGAACCATCCTATATACACGATGACGATGATGATGATGATGTGGTATGAGTGATTAGTCCTAATACTCCTAGCACAATATACTTGCTCGTTATGAGTCATATGCTTACTTTTGACCATGCACAGCAAAGCACCGGTCCTTCGTGATTGTACATTGCTTTACCTACTGTAGAACCATTAGGCTGTACCTCGTAGATACGCACCTAGCATATAACAAGAAAGTATAAGAATAAAGAGAATCGAGAAGAATACGCGCCTGTGCGTTTGTTTACACTTACTTGGTTATCCCACGATGTAACGCTTAGTAGATCGGCCGTTGGACTAAAGGATAAATCGGAGATACCATCACTAGGTGGTTGCGATACCTATATATGTATATGCATATACATCGCGTATCAGTACAACTGACAACATCAAAAGGCAAGAGCACGCCGATAGAGGAGTGAGACGTGTAAACAAGAAGAAAATACCTCAAAATCCTTTGCTTGATTCATATTCATCGTTGTCTTACTATTGACAGATATTTAGTATACGATAGTGCATATAGACAAGTGAACAGGTAAACAACGTTGTAATCTTACCTGATCGTCGCTACAATCGTTGGACAATCAAAAGAGAAAGAGAAAGAGAGCGAGAAAGAAATAAAGAAAAGAGGATAAAAGGAAGAAATAACAACAACAATAATAACAACATATAATCATGACGAATTAAACAAGCCTTTTTCTTAATCTGTCGAACACTCTTTTCCTATTATATTGCCTTACACAACACATAGTACTAACAGTGCAGTGACCACCACCAACAACAACAACACCTTTACCACTTACTTCGACTGCCATTTTGACTGGCATCCACCTTTCGTCTATTTTACTCTACTCTATTTCAATACTAGTCGGCTACTTTACCGTATTTCTTAGTATTCAACCATTCAAACTACGTGTGTCTATTCACATCCTCTTCCATGATGAAGCATAACAGCGACCTTACTGAAGCCGTCAACGTCGAGTCACTCTATACACTACTGGCTCATCTGGACGACTTGACCACAAATGGTGCAACATCGCCTGTGACGCCTTTATCGCCTGCGACACCTGTAGGTGGTGCGGGTCAGACACAGGTACATGTGGCCCAGTTACTACGTGCTTACTGCGCTGGTACTGACGTTACCGGTCTGCCTACGGAGCCAGCATCGATTGTGGAGACAATCCGTCGTATCGGCGAGCAGTGTCGAGGTCAACCGAGCTATCATGCAATGGTTGACCGTGTTTGCGAAGCCTATCCCACGCTACGACGCATCCACAAAGCTTTTCTCGATGGTGGTCCCAAGGATGCCGTTCATTGGCCTGGTTTCCTGCAAACCTTGCGTCTTGATGCCAATGAAGTCGGACACGCCGAGGTCGAGCGCGACATGGAGCGATATCTAACAATACAGCACGCGTAAGCGATGATTGTCGATTCCGTGTCTGGCGTGTTGTCCTAGAAGCAGGTATGATCGCAGATCTAGGTAAGTAATCGTGTCAATGCAATGAACAATGATAACAGGTATTTGATAACTCACTCATTCATTCACCATATGGAATAGGTGTATCTCGTCGACAATTAGATGCACTACACGAAGCATTGGGCTGCGATGATCGCGTCCACTATTCTACATTACACGCATTGCGATCGGCTTATGAACGACAATTGTCGTGGCCTGATGTTATGCACGCGGTAGGCGGTCTCGTACGTATGATGAAGCCGAATGTATGGGAAGACACGCAGGCAATGGAGGCGGTGTAGCCAATGTACTCCGTGATATGGGTACACGCGTTCGTAATGTCTACGGCGGTCCGATGGATACGCTAACACGTAGCGAGCCCAATTATGATAACAACACTAACATGTATGAAATTGAAGATGACGACATTATGGAATTGGAACGAAATGCTAATTCATACGAAGGTATTTATCATATGACATACAGGTATTGACGTATAGATTTGTTTACTAATCTTACATGTATGTGTGGATACATGTACGTACATTATTATGCTAGAAATGCTCGATGCAATGGAACATGGCGATGATGATTACGGCTATGATGACGAGCACACTCATTCATCACATCGATTCTACGCTGACTCGGAAGGAGATCATAGTTTCAATCATGATTCCTATGGTCAACAAAACTACTACGATCCAGATGAGTACATGTACGGTGGCAGTCAGGATGGTTCCCCGATGATAGATCGTAATGAACCAGATACGGCACTACTTACAGCGTTAGGTCCACCGGTAGTGGTATCCGATCCGTATATTGCTCGGGTCAACACACCCGAAGAACAGGCACTATCGGTGATGATGCATGAATTAGCACTTGACGAATCGTCTACTACTACTACTACTACTACTACTACATCAGAAACAATAATGTCAAGAAATACAAATAACTATTGATTAGCATAGTTGTTTACCACGAGTTCTAGTCAAAAACTATGCGCGTGTATCCAATGAATGGCTACTTCCTACCTATTCACTTTTCCTAGTAGATCTTGATTCCAACTCATTTAGATTGTTTCATTTTTAGTAATAGCTGTAATAAATCTTTAGTAGATGGTTATAGAATAATGAATATGCCATGACAGCATCTTATTTATTACTATTTACATTCATTAATAAAATTGGTTTTTTGTCATGTTCACTTGTTTATACAGTAAAAAGTAAAATGATGACTATTTACTATGCCATAATCCTTGTCGAGCCATGCTTACATGATTATTTCTCTCATGAGTATACTCATAGCTACCATCATCATCTGAAATAATCGATGATACTGAATTGTCGGATACAAATGAATGACCGGATAATACAACATCATCGCATGATGTGACATGTTCGTCGACTAAGAAGGAAGAATAATCGCTGTTGACATTATCCCAATATAAACACATAACCATAATGACAAGTGAGATAGAAAATGCCCAGTTGCGTACTCCATATCGTCCAATCGACGTCTTTTTGAAATGTAAGCATGCAAACTAGAGGAAAGTTCACTAGCATCATAATTAGTTTAACTACAAATTGCAATACCAATACAGATTTGAATCTTACCTAATACTTGGAATCCTAGTGATCTCGCACTTAATGCGCCACTTTCCTAGATGCTCTATGATAAGCTTACAATAACCCAAGAAAGTATCGATAGAGAATAATACATACCCTACCATACCAAGTGGTCCGTAGTTGACATGAACTCTGAATCATTAGGAGGATTAGATTGAAAATACCCAATGGATGTTTCCATTCACGTAGATGAATTGCATCAAGCATATTGGAATTAATCGAGATTATAGTAAAACTAGCTGTTGCAATAATAACAAGCAACATAAACATCATGCAACTTGGGCAGTAATCCATTCTGTCGTTGCTTGAACACCTAGTCTATCACGCTTTCCCAAGAGGTAATAGTCGCATACGCCAATATTTATGCAAGCACTAGTTTGAACAGTATCTCTTGTTCAACGGGAGTACAATACTTGTTAGGTATCGTCGATCTGAGGAAAGTAATAAACGCTACATGCGAATCTATTCGTGATTCAGTTACGATATTAAACGGATGATGAATTCATACGACCGAGATAGAGGAGTGCAAGGATACATTATCAAGAGGAAACAGTCGCAGTCACTAGTTGGAAACAGTCAAGCAATTGATACGTACAAACGGATAACGGCTATCGTATATAGATGTTAGTAGTCCAACATTGTGGATCGATCAATTAAACGCTATAGTACCATTTGCATACAACATTGCATTGCACTCGTTCGTTGAAGTATAATATTTACGGCATTGCACCAGTTCCGAATGCACAAAGAAACGTATACCATATACTTAGACCGCTACTTGTACGTAGTCTAACAATCCGATGAATTTGTATAGCATAGGAATAAGCTAACAAGCAGTAGAGTACAATTCTGATTAGAAACATCGCGATACTATATGAGAACTCGCAGGATGGCGAATCACGATAAATGAGCTTATTCCAATTCTCAATCATTAATATCGGTGTCTGTATGATCTTATTTAAAATACTCGGTATTTCGGTAAACAATAATGATGGTAGAGACATAAAATACAACTGAAATAATATACTTCTTACGGTTAGCGAGTACAAAGCGTACGCGTCATCAAATCAGATTTATATTAACAATTACGTCACCAATAATAGTAAAATGCCACTGCAATGAGACAAGAAGGTAACTTTGGGAAAGAGTTCATACAAAAGATATATATCATACTATCATGTTCATTACTAGTATACATGGTGTTCGACACAATGTCAATAGCAAGTGTATGGTGGTTGTAACAGGAGTACGCGTCATTATTGATGGAGTATTCTGAAATGATGATACTGTGTAGATTCAGACAATTGATAGATCATGCGGTTACACGACATTCAGCATTCATCACTAATTGTTATGATGATTAAACAGATGGATAACTTTCCTTACATTCCACTTTAATCGACACTCATATGCATCGTGTACATCTAAAAGTGATTAAATGATAGTGACTATATTGACACTCCTTAGATGCATGTCTAATTCAATAGTAATAGCTCATTTGTACATTCATATGGTGAGAGGAATGCTACATGATACATCGTAAACAAAGACGACAATACAATTATATTCCCATCGACTTGAACAGCTCATGTCGATATTGCTTCATGCATTCGGACTGCATTCGACAATTGACAGAAACAAGCATGACATGTATTCCTCCATCTAATTGGTACTCATCTGCTCGGTGTGTTACTACACCAATACTACTTGTCATTTGGTATTTGTCTGTCCATTGTATCCGTCAATGATCACTCGCCTATTGACTACCACTCACTACTACTACTACTACTACTACTATTACTACTACTACTACTACTATTCATTCCATAATACACTAGTCATGTATACAGCAATCACTACAATTATTGTAATAATATCATCGTATCATCAATCAATACAAAGTAGTCAACATATCTGGATGTACAATACAAACAAGCAATATCAGTTGATACAAGTGTACGTGTGCATCATTCACTGAACATACCGATAGCTATCAATGATAATGGTGATACGACATATTCTGGCCATTTGATTGATGTCTACATAATTGCACTAATAGGAACAGGTATTTGTAACCTATCAAGGTGTTCGGTATCACGAATAAACATACGTACAGCCAACTCTCTTTTCATATGCACAGTCCCATATGCATAGCTTCTAATCTGGAGATGATCAATTGATAAGTTTAATGTCGTTTGGCATTCACCAATAGCAATGACTGGTATGTGAATTCAACGGCAGACATATATTGTACGTCCATGCGGTGAGAGGAATACTACATGGATGCTGCTGGTTGATTTTCAATGAGGATTGTGATGCGATCATGCAAAGATGGGCATAGAGGATCAACTTGACATTGTTTAACACCGGACATTCGAACTACATGGCCAATTGATAAATGCAAGTTAATGCTTGCATTATTGATGTACTACTTACAAGCAGCGGATTGACAATGCAGCCATACCAATATTCACTACTGAGTTGCATGATGCTGTTAGAGCAGTATTGCCCTATCATTCAGATAGTACATCTACTGGTCAATATCCGCATGAATGGCATGGTAAACGTGCAGTCTGATGGATGTTCCATCATTCCGAGTACAATCCATGTACAGAGGAGAGTATCGTATGGAGATGGTCTGACTGTGGCCTATGGCCATCGTATTATGTCCACTAGGAATATCCGCCATCATCATCATCATCTCGGCTATAAATCAAGCACTTTTTGACACACTCGACTTGCCATCTTCATACTCGCTCTTCTACTCTACTCTACTACTACTACTACTACTATCATTACTCGTATATACCACTGCCTTATATTCTCGTTCTATTCTACTCTCACTACTTTCTACTCTCGTTCTAGTCTGTTTATTTGTCTATCGATTCCGCTAGGCCAACATCAACATGAAGTTCTCTGCCGTTCTCGCTATTGCCGTCGCCGTTGTCGCTCTCACCAGTCTGGTCGCCGTTGAAGCCAAGCCCACTAGGATGCGTCGTCGTGGTATGTCACAGGAACAACAAGAACAATGACGATAATGGACACTAGCTGATTAATTAATGATTGCTCGATAGCTGGCAAGTCTACCATTTGACCACAATGTCCCATGTATTAACCATGCTGTATCACTATTTGTACATTTATTCCGTCAATAGTTGGTATGTTGTCAGTGTAATAATGATCCCATTCAATGTGCTAACCGTAATATAATCATGCTCAATCCTCATATGTGTGCGTGTGTGTGTATTCCAATAGTCGAACGTAGGTTTGCCGATAAATAAATAAACCACTTGACATGCTACTAATCGTATTACCATATCGCCACGGTACATGGATCAATAGGCCGTAAGTAGTAGCCATGCCATGCTGACCATACCATTCAATGAGCTAACCATTCATATGGAATTATTCCACAAATAGGTGGTACGTATGACTACTATGTCCGTATCGATTGATGTACTAATCGTAACCTATTGTTTCATTGTTTACCGATGATTACCGATAGCTCGTAAGTTCATGTATATCAAACGATTGTTTTGACGTGCTAATCACGCTATAATGTTTATTACACATATTTTTTTGTTAGCTCAAGACAGTAAGCAGGTTTATTGACTACTGCAAGCATCATACTAATTGTGATATAAATCAAATCATACGTGGTTTCATTTGGAAGTTGTAAGTTACCATTGTTATTGTCATTATGATGTACTGATTATAATATGGCACTTAATCCACGTATGCTCCTGTATGATAGCAAGTAAGTTGTCATTCTGACCACAATGAATGAGATACTAATTATACTATGGCGTATGATCCACACCTGTTCTTGTACGATAGGCTGTAAGTCACCATTCTAACTGTAATGAGCGTGGTACTAACTACGATACGGCACACGATCCGCGTACGCTTATGTATGATAGCTCGTAAGTCATCATTCTGATTGTCATTAATAATGTACTAATTATAACATGACATATGGTCCACGTATGATTATGCTTAACAGCTCGTAAGTTACCATTCTAAGTATGACGTGCGCTATACTAATTACAATATAATCTACGATTCATTTGTGATTAACAGAATGTAAGTCAGCATTCTAATCGTAACATTTAACATGCTAAAGACAACCTGGTACACGATTTGTCCATGGCTATACTCAATAGGGGGTAAGAAGTCAACACTCTAGTCACAACAGATAATGCGCTAACGATGATGTGTGCCACACGATTTACACGTGATTATTTGCAATAGGCTGTAAGTTAGCACGCTGATCACAATACACACAATACGCTAACGGTGATGTTATACGCAATCCACGTATGTTCACATACAATAGAATGTAAGCTAATATCATTATTGCGAGATGTAGTACGCTAATGACAAATGACGCTCGATCCACGTATGACTATGCATAACAGCTGGTAAGTTGACGCTAGTTTACAAGTAATAATTTACTAACTACCTTGTGGTACACGGTATGCGTATGATTATGTGTAACAGGCTGTAAGTTACTACTTGACTGTAGCCTATAAGTGTACTAATTATACTATGGCACACGATCCATATGTTCCTATATGATAGGGCGTAAGTAATCATTCGGATTGTACTGAATGGGTGCTAACCACGATATGACACATGCCCTGCATATCCTTGCGTATGATAGGACGTAAGTAAGCATTCTGACTGCGATGAATGAGGTATTAACTATGATATGACTCACGATCCACGTATGTTGTTGTATGATAGGAAGTAAGTTACCATTTTAGCTGTAATGAGCGTGGTACTAATTATGATATGCCATGTGATCCTCGTATGTTTGTATATAACAGTTTGTAAGTCATCAATATAATTGTAAGGAATGAGTACTAATACCAATGTGGCACATGATCCTCGTATGTTTGTATATGATAGATCGTAAGTAATCATTCTGACTGCAATGAATGAGTGTACTAATTGTAGCGTGGCACATGATTCCGTGTATGATAGAAAGTAAGTTATCATTTTAGCTGTAGCCTATGCGGTACTAATTATAGCGTGTTACACGATTTTCTTATGTTTTTGTATGATAGTATGTAAGTGATCATTCTGACCGTAATGAATAAATGGAGTACTAATCATCCTATGGCACACGATCCACATATGTCTGTGTATGCTAGTGGGCAAGTTAGCATTTTGGTTTCAACCTATAGTATACTAATCTTAGTATGCCATACGATCCACCTCTGTTCCTGTATAATAGTTCGTAAGTAATCATTCTGGCTGTAATGAGCGTGATACTAATTACAATATGACAAATGGTTCGCCTATATTCTTGTATGATAGGCCGTAAGTTACTATTCTGGCTGTAATGCATGGATGTACTGACTACAGTATGGCATATGATCCACGTATGTTCTCGTGTTATAGAGCGTAAGTTAACATTTTGACCGCAATGAATGGCGTACTGACTACAGTATGGCACATGATCCACGTATGTCTGTGTATGATAGGTCGTAAGTTAACATTCTGATTGTAATGAATGAATGATACTAACTACGATATGACACACGATCCCTGCATGTTTCTGTATATCAGCCTGTAAGTTGCCATTTTGATCGTAATGTATTAATGTACTAATCACAGCATGGCATACGATCCACCTATGTTCTTGTGTTATAGAGCGTAAGTTATTGTTCTGACCGTAATACACGATGTACTAACTACTGTGTAACACATGATCCACGTATGTTTCTGTATGATAGAATGTAAGTTAACATTACTATTGTAATGCATGTATGGGCTAATTATAATATATATCTTCGTGTACAATAGGCCGTAAGTAATTGTTCTGATCGTAATGAATGGATGTACTAATTACACTATGGCACACGATTAACATACGTTCTCGTATGAAAGGGCGTAAGTTATTACTCCACTTGTAACCTATGTCATACTAACCCCACTATGGTACATAATTCATATATTTTTGCATACGATAGGCCGTAAGTCATCATTCCAGTGGTAATGCGTGGATGTACTAATCACAATACGGCATGCAATTCATGTCTGCTTGTCTATAACAGGCTGTAAGTGATCATTTTGGCCGTAATGAATGGATGTACTAATTATACTATGACACACGATTAACATACGTTCTTGTATGAAAGGTGGTAAGTTATCACTCTAGTTGTAACCTATGAGGTACTAATTGTGATATGGCTCACGGTCCACATACGTTCTCGTACAAAAGGAGGTAAGTTACCATCCCACTTGTAACCTATGTCATACTAATCCCACTATGGTACATAATTCATATATTTTGCATACGATAGCACGTAAGTCATCATTCCAATGGTAATGTGTGGATGTACTAATCACAATACGGCATGCAATTCATGTCTGCTTGTCTATAACAGATTGTAAGTGATCATTTTGGCCGTAATGAATGATGCGCTAACGACTATATGCCACATTATTCCCGTATTCTCTTGTATAACAGCTTGTAAGTTACCATTTCAATCGTCATCTACGATATGCTAATTACACTACAGTCCAGTTTAAACGAATGATAGGAATAAGCGGTAAGTAATAATCTACAATAATCATACCCATACTAATCCATTATGATTACAGAACAAGACAAGGACATCATCAAGTAGATATTATAGGTATTCAAGTCAAGAATGGATTGGTGCAAGTCCCTCATTTAGTGTCCATGCCATTCAAGTCATTATTCCTTGGTACAACAACAACAAGTATATCTACAAGATCATTTAATTATTTATTGAATAAATATGTCGTATTCTAACCATTACACTAATCGATAGTAATGATACAATGGCGCAACATGTAGTCCAAATTATTATTATAATTTACCAATTATTTTATAGCTGAATTCATTTCACTTCAAGTATTAACCAGGCAACATGCCAAACCTATTATCTTTATTGCATTTTAACGTCAATTTGTCCTAGTAGCATTGGCCACTTGTAGAGTGATTTGAGTCGTTGTCGTAACTGACGAAGACCCGGTGAAGCCGTCATACGCGCAGTAAGTTCCGGATCATCGATGGTAGGAATAGGTGAGGCATCTATTAGGATCATTCTACGCATTAACAGAGGGCAACTTATTTATCCTCTACCACTACTACTATTACTACTATTACTATTACTAACCTGGCACGGTATTTGTGTATTCAAGCGTACGTGCCAATGATACACCAGTTGCTTCGGAAGGTGGCCTTAGCAGAATATTAGTATCATTGCTCGTCGTTTGCACTTCTTGTATTTGTATTAATGCCTAAATAAAGCAGCATTCATCATTTAGTATACATCCCTTTTCCCTTTCAAATTCATTATTATCATCATCATTAGTAATGACACTTACGCGTTTAGTACAAGTAATCCATGACTTGAGATATCGTCCATCCTGATCGATGAGTAATGGAATACGAGCTAGAGTAGTTGTCTCATTACTAGTAGTAGTAGCACTATTACTCGTAGCATCATTTGTGTCTCTTTTCGGTGGTTCACTAATTAAATCTGGACCCGCCCATGGTTGAGGCCAATTCAAACCTAATGCCGGCAACCATGTCGATGGTGCCACCAATGTACCATTCATACGTATATATTCACGCTGTGGCAGTTGCTGCTTATCCGGCACATCGCTGACTTGATCTATTTTTCGTTTATGTGGTACTATTGCTGCCGCTGTTGTAGTTGTTGTAGTTGTTGTAGTTGTTGCTGTTGCTGTTGTACTAGTAGATGCTACTGTATTTATTTTTATGTCACTCGATTTTAATCGCGATGTCTTTTTGCTTTGTTTCTCCACACGATCATTGTCCAGAATGGCTCGTGGCACCAGACCCGCTGCCTTTAACTGTTTATATCGACGCCAACACTAGATTAAATGACATGTATATCCAATTTATTCAGTTAATACGCATCCAATCTACTTGTACATACACTTACATGATTATCTGTACGCTGTATACCTATTTCTCGTGCTACTGCTGCCCATGAATGCGCACCATGCTTTGCTACCAACTCTATTAATCGTGCATCCTCCTAATAATGAACATCATACAGTCAACTCTCATATATCCTTACATTCGCAATTAGTCTGCTATTACCTCTGGACGCCATTGTCCACGCGATATACTTGGATCCAACACGTTAGTCCACCGTTCTCTACACTGAACATCGGATCGTTCCATAACGTGTGCCGCTACTTTAACCCAGTTACTTGCACCGTGTAGTGCCACTGCACTCTTTAATGCCTATTAATGACACACAACATATTAGTTTGCATATCTCATTTCCAATGAATACTTGCCTCATCCTCCTCTGGACTCCATCGTCCTTTACGCATGCCTGGCTTGAGTGTTTTCGTCCATCGATGCAAGCATTGTTGTCCCGTACGATGATCAAAGCATGTAGCCACTAATAGTTGCAAGATTACATTAGAACTTTTCTCTCACTATCACATAGCATCATCATCATCATCATCATAGTTTACCTTGTTGCCAGTTACGTTCACCACACATGGCAACCGCTTGAGAAAGAATGGCATCTTCTTCCGGTGTCCATTTCCTATATCCATCATCATTAATTATGTTACAATTCATTGATGCTTATTTACCGTCTGCCTTGCTCCTCCCATAAATGACTACGATATTGCTTAAAGCATTGCCAACTTGTTCTATTTGTCTATACCATGATTAGTTACCGTTAATAACAAGTAATATATCTTTTAATTACCTTCAACTCCAAAGCAATCACATCCCAATGACGTTCCTTATGCTTCTTGGCAATATTACGTAGCATGGCATCCTCCTCCACCGACCACTCATCTTTATTAATGAGCGGATGTTCATGAGCAACCCATCGTATCATACATTCAGCCGGTGTTCTATTAGACAACTATCATCATCATACATAAGTTATTACTCTAATTAGATTGCCTGTTATAAACACTTACAAATCCTGCCGCTATCCGTTTCCAATCGATACGCGATAGAAATCGATGCTCACTCTCCACTTCATAATCACTTAATGAGAATCCCCATGTACCTGTAGATTTCCCTCTATAATGATCCTCGTTAGAATAATAACAATCTACATTTCTCTTTCTCTTCTTCACTTACTCTAACATTCTTGTTGTAGCAATAAATTCATGATTTTGTTGACGTACCGCCACTCCTAGTAGAACACGTTCATTTTCTGACCCTATATATTACAAACATAATATATATATATATATATATAAAATCAGCTACTATTATTATACTAATCTTAATACAACTGTCTAGTATCAACATACATTTACGCGATCGTCGAATAACCATGTTCGAATTGAGCGTCTCATTCTTCTTTAACTTATTCGAAGTGTTCGTCTATTAATCAATATCTTATTGTTAACTAGTCATTCAGTAATAATCAACATAACAATAAACATACCACGCCATTACTTGATGAACTTGGCAGTAATGCCTTCACACTCTTAGTATTAATATTGAATTGAGCAACTTCCTCTTGCAACACATGTTGCCTATCATTATACGCACAAACAAGTTGTTGCTACCATAATGTAACCATATTCATTAGTATCTAGTATATTCTTATATTTATATATATATATAGTCAACAACAATAATAGCTACCTTTCTTCGTTCTAGTTCACTTCGTTGACGACGAATACTCTCAATTTGTTGTCTTAACCGACTTTGATATTCACGATTAAGCTTAAGTAAATGAAATGCCTTCTCACTAGCTTCTCTCTCCTCATTACTTGGTTCAATATCGTATATCGGTGAATTCTGACCGTTAGTTAACGTACTAAGCATAGCCTGTATATCTGGATTGATATCATGACTAGTAAATAAGGAATCCATATTGTATAGATTATCATTAAACAAGAAAAATAAAATAAAATAAAAAGATTGACCTCAACTGGCAGTTAGCAAATGAATAACACCATCAATATACATATACATATACATATACATGATATATACGTATATGAATCTAGTATCACTATAGTATATTTAATAAAGTAGACGCTAGTTTATTAACGAATATTTGTTGATGACCCTTGTACGATAGGCATAATAGTCCAACTTGAATCCTTGAACGATGAGCGTATAAGTAACTTGTCATTGAACATAATATCGACTTGAATAAACCGTGCCGCCTTCTTTACTATATAAAATGGCCACCTCTACTTATTGAATACTATTAGACGAGTACATGTTACTAATATAGTCATGTACTTACCCTCTTGATACTTGAGTGTCAACGCCCGCTACCAATGATTTGACATAGTGACCTTGGCGAGCACACCAGGACAAGATGAGTTGTCCAATACTGTTATTCAACTAGTAGTATATCAAGTATTGATACAACTATCCTTGTCCTGGTCCACTCACCATGGCGACAACGTCAGATCATTCCTAGTAGGCCCAGCAGAAAAGTAAAAAGAATAAGGCGGCAAAGAGTAAAAGATGGGTGAAATGTTGCCTCTATTTATACTGATTCTTCACTCTTTCACTTTCATGCATTGTAGATCACTTGAATATCACTTTCTCTATCACTTTCTTTGTTCAATTCCATTGTTTATTATACAATCATTTCATTGTTTATTATGTGACAATGCTTACCATATACAGTCATTGGACGCTCTCTTTGTTCAGTATTACATCCAATTAACATAATATGTATTCATAAATGTCGTCTATTGTCGTTGTCTTTGTCTTTGTCTTCACACACACACAATAATAACACAATAGAATAAAGTGAACAATACTGTCATTATTACATTTATTGTAAATACTTTTGTGAATAGGATTAATAACTATAACATATATACTAAACTAGATATCTGGTAATTCATCTTCAGCTGGTCGTTTTTGACTAGTTGTGGCTATTACTTCAACATCATCTGTTGTTGTTGTTGTTGCTGTTGCTGCAAGTTCACCCGGTTCAGGTGAGGTTAACTTGAGTTGACGTGTATCTCCTGCTGTATGTTGTTGATGACTACCATCTACACTTGATGTAGTGTTTATTGTTGTGGGACATGACCATCCAGCGGTGACTTGTCCACCATGTATGGCTGCCACGAGTGTTGAATCAACTCGTTGTAGTCGACGTGTACCGAATAGAGCAAGTGACAATGGTGTATCATTACGTGTATCCGGTTTAATAGGCACAATGACTGTGTCATCACCAGTGCCGGGTGTGGATACGATACCGCCTGTATTAGGTGTAAATGGTGCCGGTGTTGATACAGAAGCCGGATGTCTACCCATAATCACCGGTGTATCCTCTAACCATCGCCATGGATCTAATAACGGTGCTAGTTCGGTCGGTGTTGTATATTGATACGCATAGCGCACCTTGAAGGGGAGTACACGTCGAATACGTTCAGCGTATACCTGAGGTAGATCAAGTTGTACCTCCATATTCTATACAAGTATAAATACGCGATTGATAATCAAAAGCAATTCATCCACTTACCCTCATTGTACCGAGAACATGTTTACGAATATCATTAGGGATTTCTATTGTATTAAGGGTTAATGAAGACATTAGTATCAAATTACTTGAATACACTTACCATCTAATAGGAATGAAAGGAGATCAAGTGTAAACTCGAATAGACTACTCTCGCCCATTTTGTTAACATCATGATCATTATTACATGGCATTTCTACTCTATCGAAATAGGATGTATCTGTCATTAAAGGATTCTATACAAGTTACACGATTAGTATTACACTATAGTGAATTGATCAATCAGGAATGACTAACCGTTAACAATTCTAATAAGGTTACAATCCAATTGTCAGTAGCACATGTTTGTGGTTGACTTAGCAATCTTGTCAAGAGTGGTACAGTTAAACGTAGTCGTAATTCCATACTAATAGTAATAAGAGTTACAGTATATATATATAGATATATAGATATATTACATGATATCTTACCATAATCGCAATTGATCAAAGGTTGCTTGTTGATTAGACTAGAAATATTTCAATTATGAATATTACATGGAATGCAATCATTGACTAATAAACTTACTTGATCCTCTTCTAATACAGTCTATGATACATTATAGATATTACAGATTAATCGATTAATACATATACATATATATACATGTATACATGTATATTAGTTTGCTTACCTGATCGTGTTCAATTAATTTAATGGCCTCGTTGTATTTTAACGATTTACATGTCATCATCGTTAATACCTATTCAGTATACAATACAATACATTATTATCTCATTCCTATTATTGTTATTGATCAATTATAATGCTTACCTTAGTATGAGTAACTAGTCGTTGTAGTTGTGCCAGTAGTGAACAAGCCATCTGTTCTAGTACTTTCTCCATCTTCTCATTTACTGTATCAGCTCGTGCCATTAACATTAACATGATGGTGTATATTCTTTCTAATGATGCTGTAAACATGATTGGATTATCGACTAATCCTGGAAAGATGAGGAAATTAACGGGGAATGATGTCATAGATGCTTCAAGTAAGTGTTGACCATGTCTAATAAGCTACGTAAACCATCATTATTAGTAGTTGCTAATGGTAACATTCATTCATTCATTACTACTTACTAGACATAATACACTAGTTGGCATGTCAAAGATAATCTCATACAATAATTGTAAATCCGTAGTGGATTGCAGGACAATCGACTCAAAGAAGGCACATGCAATCGATGAATCATGCTCTGATGTGGTAGTTGCCTTACCACTCTCATTCGTCAGTACTGTATTGCTTTCGCCATCAATGTCCATGGATGTCGTTTGACTGTCCTGCTCCTCCTCTCTCGCTCTAGATGTTTGTTCATTCTGAGGATCGTAACCTAATCCGGTTAATGCCAAATAAATAATGGCTCGATGATGAGTCAAATTCCATGGTGATAGATTGGAGAGTGCATAGGAGAATGCCTCCATATAGTATGTTTCATCCGGTGAATGGGCATTTTCTAGTCACTATTAGCTACTGTAGTAGATGGATAGTTTGACAATAGTCACAACTTACCTGGTGCTCCCGTCATGATTAATCCCGATTGAAGTATGAGCATGAATGATTCACGCGTTGTTTCCGATTTCTGTTGTACTAGATAGTTTACAAATGACATGGGATCACTTAGACACGCTTGTTTAAACCAATTGGCCTTCAATAGTTGATGACGTAAACCGTGGCATTGATGTCGTAGTGCATCACTCAACGGTAATGCCATTTCTAATTTGGTTAACGGTAT
This sequence comes from Syncephalis plumigaleata, assembly GCA_025201365.1. Lineage (NCBI taxonomy): Eukaryota > Fungi > Zoopagomycota > Zoopagomycetes > Zoopagales > Piptocephalidaceae > Syncephalis > Syncephalis plumigaleata. The sequence goes on from JAIXMF010000016.1 coordinate 49,435, forward strand.
TAATAGTGAGAGAATATTGCTACACTGTGTAAGTTGCTCGATCTGCGTGCAAATACGTGTCTCTAACAATAATGATTCCTCTATGCTTAGTTGAACAAATGAGGATGACTTTTGTAGTAGAACAGCGGAAAGCCAGTTTAACAAATCAGCAACCAATGCTTTATCCCATGCCTGTCTCAATGCATTAATAGTAGTTCATTGATATTCATACTACAACATATACTACTTACTTGTTGTTGCGTATCATTAGTGATGGAGGTTAGCAATGGATTAACAATCTTCTCTAAACTGTATATCAAGTCGAAACTATCACGAGCTATCAGGGTCAACAGAAGGAGTAATCTCCATTTACGATGTTCTGCCGAGGTTAACTTTGTCTGATCCGTCATAACTCGATCATTAATCCATTGTTGCAGTAGATGGCGTAGTGCTATGTCACCTCGCATTAAATAGCCGATGAGATTGGCGAATACTTGCAACTTTTGACACGCCTTAACAGGATCGTAAAGACTTTCCGCGTGTTCATCCAGCGATACGTTCAACGAGTCGAGTAATCGGGTAAACCAATTGGTCTCCATGTGATATTTAAACCAAATAGACTGAGCTAGTGTGGCCACCTGACGTGTATCGAGGATTAACGGTTGGAATCGCATATCGCTAATCTGATCGGGTAATAGGATAAGATTCGAGGTAGCAGTAGTGGTTGCCATGGCTGCACCAGCAGCTACCGTATTTGGCGTAGCATAGGAGGAATGAAGCGGATTGCTCGTCGATGCCGAAGTATTGGAAGGTAGCGGTGGCAATGAGGAATTGGCCGATAATCCACCCGAAGTATTTGTCATCTATTTCATAGACAAATCAACACATTAATAAATGTATTATAAATACAATAATGATATAATTACTTACCAGTAGAGTAAACTCTGGATCTGCCAACTAGAATAGTAATCACATATGTATGTAAATAACTAAATACTCTATCATTTGACTCTATTCATTCAATTACCTTTGCTTTTACTTGATCTACCGTACCGTAACCACGGCTTATTAGTCGTTTCAAACTGTTCATCATATTAAAGCCGCAACTCTTTATGCCTAGTCGTGCATACTACAATTCAAATATAAATAAGAGCTTTTGCATAATTAAATAATATAATATGACTTCTTACTTTAGTGGCAATCACATCAAACACCTTAGTCTGCCATTGTAACGCCATTATACAAGTGTCATGTCGTAGTAGTGTATCTATGCAAAGTATACACATTGCTTGATCTTCGGTATGATCAATTACCCATAATACTAACTAAAATAGGTAATCAGATATTAATTACTATGTCATAGATGTAACTATTCCATCAGTCTTACTTCAATCAAGGTACGCGTGTCCTGCACTATCTCCATAATATTAATGATGGTGGCCAATTGTCGTGCATTAAGTAGCGACGATCCAGGCGATGTAATAACCCGCCAATTATCCAATCCAATTCTATTGTAATCGATTAATGCTGTAATCATTACGGATAATGCATGTTCACATCACTTACTGCACTTCTTTGACGACAAATTGTTTAACAAGTGGCATAAGCCATTGTCGCGTAATGTACACTTGACAGTATCGACTACTATCCTTTAGTAGGGTTACCGTATCTTCATCGAGTTCCAGTTGTAGCTCGTCATCCAGTGTGGCATCATCAATTAATGGCTCTGTCATAGCAGCTACAGGTGTGAATGTACGACGTGATTTCAGATTGGCATCCGTCGAATTAGCTTGATCATCATGTCTCGTAGCAAGGGCAGATGTGCCGTTCATTTGAAATGCATCCGAGTTGTTGTTACTGTTGTTACCGTTGTTGTTATCTAGATTGCTGGCAGCCAAGTAGGGCAGTTTGTCTGATAGTCGTGTTACAAGCGTATGTATAGTATTCTCCTCGGGATTCAACTAGTATTCATACGACTATAGTTAATTGATGCATAATCAATCAGCTATCTACTTTACTTACAGTCGAGTTGATACCGTACAAAAGAATATGACGCTGATTAGCCGCTGCTGAATTGGTGTTCTTGAATGGAAGTGCCGTCAAGATGTTTATTTGACGTTGCGAAAACTATAATGGATTGTATAAGCTGCTGCTTTATCATCAAGTAGCAGACATGGGTATAACTACTTACCGATTCCGACATCGAATTCTGTAGTGTACCACAGACCACAAGTCGTCTTAAGTATCGCGTATACGAGAATACGTTATATTGTATTAATGATCATAGAGTCGTACTAGTCGTTGAATATCTTCTAATAATACGTATGAATAGATTAGTATAACAACATAACAATAATAATAATAAAGAAACGACATACCATCTACAGATTGTTCCAGGAATTCAACGAGTATCGATTGTAACTCGGTCTGCACCGATTTCTCCGATGATTGACGCAGCTTAGTGAGTAGGGCGGTTGCAACTAGATGCAATCATCATTGTTTCCCGCAATAATAGTCCATTGGCATAGCTGCTTAACGGATTGTGCCAGTTGTTTATGTGTTCGATCAATCCATGTTGCATGGCCGATTCTCGTGATTTTGGATCGAGTAACGCATGTAATAACTAGTATCATCATCAATGTAAATAAATAATAGATCTATAGTAAATAGTGGGCGAACCTTATACACCACTAGTTCCGGTTCCTTGACTCTAATGGTAAACGCTTGATTACGTTGTTCAATCTTCACCAAATAGTCTTGTAGCAATTGTGTTTGCTGCGTGGCAGCCACTACAATTGAATCGATGACGACAATCGTTTTAGTGTTAGCTCGTAGCGATGCCATGATTTGGGTTGGACGATAGCATCCGGCCAACGAATACATATCAACTAGTGGTGTGGCATTAGTAACACATGTGTATTATTTGTGCCATCAATTACTCACTTGTAAAGTGACAGCAATTTCATCTATGGCATGTTGAAATCGACGTGATTTACCCTCTGTTTCCGATAAACGAAATACCTATACGGATAAATAACAGTATTAGTGTACACACACGCGTAACATGATCGAATACAACTTACCGTTTGCAACTTTTCGAGTAATGCATTAATCAATATACGAGACAATGCTCGAGATCGGATGATATCATCAAGTAGGGCAAGTACTAGAGGAAGTAGCACGACCGTTTGTTCCAATCCAGATGTAGCGAGTCGATCGAGTATCCATTTTAGAAAATGACGCTGATCTACAAGACCTTCATTGTGCAATGACTCGGCCAATCGCGTACTATATATATATATATGATAGAATTGTGCCATTAGAATAAGACGAAACAAATAACATGCCGATGAATATCGCCCATTACCTGTACCACCATCGACTAGTCCATCGATTGCGCGATTCTTCATTCTGCCAGGGTCGGAATGCATTGCCCACCATACGCCCTGTCATGTAGCCCATACTAGGTGTACTCGTAGTTCGAGGACCGCCTGCCAACTCGGCTAATTGAGCCTCGAGGAATTGAGCCAGTGTATTCTTCAACTCTAGCGATAATGTAAATGTCGATCCAGTATCCTAAATGAAATAAACATCCAGTAAGTATATGAGATGAATTTCCCTTACTTTATTTTGCTTGCTTGTTTACTTACCAAATCAGCCAGCGAAGTAACCTTAATACTCCAGATGGCTCGTACCAATGGTGGTTGTCGAGTGGCTAATGCCTCTAGCAATTTTTCCCCTTTTAATCTACAATTATTGCAATACAATAACAGATGATTCAGTAATGATGATGATGTGATGATGGACATCTACACAACTACTCTGATAATTACCCTGTAGGAATACTATGAGCTAGTGCATGCAATGGAACAGATACATTGCTTAGATCAAGTAGCCACTGTTCCTTCTTCAGATCAGATACACGATATTTGGTGGGTGGTCTCCAGCTTGATTCTCTACTCGCATGATTATTACGTTAGAATCCATCAATGGCCCCACGTCTAATCGATCACTAATTACCTTGGTAAACGTGTAGAACGCGTTTGTTGACGTGCTACATCAGTTAGAAACTCTTCTAATGCAGTCAATGTATTTGTATTCTTCCAATGATCACATAGAATATTTCGTGCCGACATTGATTCATTCTAACAATAATCAATACAATCCAGTGATCGGCATTAGTAATCGTTTATCGATAATCCAGCCAAGAATAATACTTACTTCAAGAATTGCTGTCGCTTTATAGCCTTGTTGAATTACTTGTGTATTTAATTGATATTCAGGTTGATCTGATCGATGAGGATAGTAGTCCGGATACTCTAATAGTAATCAATCTCGTTAATACTCTCGTCTAATCTTCATTCTCATGCTTACCATTGGCTTGCTCGTTATGCAACGGTGGCAACATCTTAGGCGGTGTCAATCGATAACGCGTAATCGGTGGCATTTGTTCGTGTCGTCGTCCGCTCGATGTCGTGGCATTTGGCGGCGGTGATGCCACACTCATCTGCGACGGTGATCCCGTGGCTGGATGACGCGATCCATGCGATGTGCGTGCATGTCCACTTAACGCGGAGGCTTGCGCGGCAAATGCACTTAAATGCGAGACACCCGGCGTGCCTGAACCAACACTACTGCCCGTTCCTATACTGGTGTAGGGCGTTGGTCGATTATACGAAAAGTGGCCCATAGCGACGCGTGACGCAAACGCACTCGGTGATGCCGAGAATATGCTGGGTGTCCGCCTAATGCACGGTGAGCATTTGCATTTTGATTGGTGGTCGGTAGCGTTGGATGATGCGGCTGACTACACTATTAGATGATGACGATCCGGGCGTTATATGCCCTATGTTATATATGCAATACATATATAAAAGTGAAGAGAAGAGGAGATAGTTCGCGTTAGGAATCCGTTTTAATTCAAGTTGCGACATTTCATTCAGAATGCACTTCTTACCTGGCAACTTGTTGGACATTGTATTCAATACAGCATATGAGATACAGTCAGGCTATAGACGCGACTTAGCGAATACAGCGATAGATGGCAAGGAATAACGAATAGTAGGTAGAATGAAAAGAAAGAATAATGCATATACGTGATCCTATGCTGGTGTAAATAAACTAAAATACTCACTATATCGCATCAAATCGCATTTACTCGTTGTCGTCGTCGTTGTTGTACTATGCGGGTGTGTGCGTGTATGTGGGATGAATGAATGAGTGGAATGGTTCGCTTTCGCTTGGTAATACAAAGTGCACGGTTTACTTTATGTGCGCATCGATCACCATTCACATTCACGTTACGTTGATTTCCTCATTTCGTGTTTGCTTATCTCTCTCTCTCTCACCTTGCTCTCTTCCTCTCTCTCTTTACCTTATCTTCTAAGCATATATGCACCTATTGGATAGTCTATATTGTGCAGTTATTGTATGTTTCTTTGTTTGCTTAAAGGTGAGTAGCTGGACTATTCCAACTGTTTAGTTAATAACTCGTTATCAAAGGTGCACTAACCGTTATTGTTCTGAACAGCCTGATCATTCACAAATAAGGCGATACTTTTTGGCTTTCTCCGGTTTACTAGTTTCCACTCACTGGCAACTATATGCGTAGACCGTGCAATCTCATTCGCTATTTATGCCTGGGAAGCTTACAGGCTATTCACGTTTTTAGTAACGAGTGTTGAGCAACACACACATATATATGCTAGTACCCCGCATTATTACGATATCATAGCATTTACATCATTATCTATCGTGTATACGATACTTTATTAGGAATGACTCGACCTTACTTGACAGTTGATACTGAAGACGCAGCATTAATCAATGCGAATGCTACCACTACCGCTGCTTCCACTGCTTCCACTGCTGCTTCCACGAGCAATATCGTCAATAATGCCTCGACTACATCACGGACTAGTAATATAGCAGCGGATACTAGTGCCAATATAGCAACATCTTCTACATGCAAGAATCAATCATTACGACGTAATATCGAGTATATATTCTATTGGGTTGGAAAACATGCTGCAGCACGTGCCTTGTTCTACCTTACCGTTTCAATACTGTTCATGTTCATTGTAAGCTATCCCGCACTTCGTGCACAATTGATACGACTTCGTCTTCATCAAGTGGATCAAGATAGATTCTGGCGTAATCCTGTAGTATCACAAACCGTCATCGATCATATTAAGCATGAGGCGGGCATTGGCAAGTCTATTCATTTGCAGCGTTTCTTTATCGATTTACCGGTGGTAGACGCAACAAATGATACCGCCACCACAGATATTCTCAGTCCGGATCAATGGTATGCTGCCTATCAGGTAGAGCTATTCCTTGCTCAGGTATTAAATAATGCCAGGGCAAAGAATGTCACATCCTGTCTCATTACCAAATCGTTAAACATCAAGCGACAGTATAACATAGCCGATGAATTATGCTTTATTATGGGGCCATGGTCTAATCCACAGCAAATGTTGACATCGCAACCTGAAATAGCGCAAAATGACTCATTACACAACTATAAGCATATGCTGAACAGCATTATAGCTAATCAAGATGAATGGAAGCGTAGCAATCTATTTGACGAATGGTTAGAGCAGATTCATCGATTACGTCTTCCGTCTATCGATGAGGAACTTACGGTAGGCAGTTTAGCCGGTATAAAATACGACTGGCGACAACAACGCGTCAAGGCCATTCATTCCATCGTGTTGAGCTATTTCTACGTTACCGACGAGAATACCTCGTCTATTCCATCGTTATCCTCCGTGTTAATGGAGAAACAGCCATTGGGTATTCAGTTTACATTTCCAAACACTACAGCATCCGTACCGCATGCCATCAAGATACGCTCGCATACTCATCCGCTGGATCCACCTATCGGACTAGTAATGATATTTGCCGTGTTAACTTGCGTTTTCTTTTGTGCCTCTTATTCATTGGGTAGTGTGGAGTTGGTTAAAAGTAAAAATGGCATTGGATTCGCAGCCGTGCTTTCCATTATATTCTCCTGGTCCATGTCCTATGGATTCTCCGCTGTACTAGGCATTGTCTACGAGGTTATGCCGAGGCAAGTGCAACATTCATTTAGCAAATAACTCATGAATACTAACCCTACGATAATCTACCGAATATTAGCTGCGAACTCCATATGCTTATGGTTTTAGTTAGCTGTATTGAAAACATGTTTATCGTCACCAATTCCGTTGTATCAACCTCGATGGATCTACCCGTAGCGGAACGAGTTGGACGCGGTAAGTCGAACGTGAAGCCACCTAGCATGCAATGTTTAATCGTGTAATTCATAGGATTTCGCGCTGTTGGCATACCCATGTCCACTGGTGCTCTCGTTCAAATCGGCATCTTATGGATGGGATTCTTTTTTAGCACAGGTGCACTAAAGGTAATCGTCAACTTGTTTATTATTGCATTGCAATTACTAACATGATAATCAGGAATTCTGTTTGTTAATGGTGTTCACCATATGCTATAGTCATATACTGCAATACTCTTTCTTGTTCCCATTCTATGCATTGATATACGACGTCTTGAGGTGAGTGCACATGAATAACTATGGATCAATGATCGTTTGATAGCTGACTACTTTGCAATAGCTTGCAGATTTACACGATCGACGTGTTGTACGTCAGATTCAACGATTTCCCTCGCATGGTCAATTGAATATACCGGATCAGTCATGGCTGCAAGAACGAGAATCTAGCGATATTGGTGAATCAAGGGTTACAGTACTCGGTATATCAGTGCGACGCTATCATACACTAAGCATTATCGGCGTAAGTTACTATAAATATATACAAGTACAACAACTAATAATACTATCACTTGCACAATATATTAGATTATATTCTGTTTATTGACTATAAACACGTTATACTCACCGCCACATGCTATCTTTGACGGTTACCGCCCTTCACCACGACCATGGGATCGTACACTATTCAGTGTATCATCATGGTTGCCATTAATGCCACAAGCACCCATTCAATTACCAGTGATACTGGAAGCACCGATACACATTAATGTAACCGATATCAACGAGATAACGACGAGTAATGATTATCTTCGACATTTACTATTGAATCAACTTGATCTAATTAATGATACAAGTATGACAACAACAACAACAACAACACCTACTGGATCAGATACATGGTCACTATCTTTGCTAATCACTTGGTGTCTATGGCTTATTGTATTTGGATCTATTGTACAGATTAGTCTGTATCTATATCAATTATACACGCGTAATCGATCCAGTGACGATGAGCATAAATCAAAGGTGAAATCTCATTCAAACACGTCTAATCTCTCGACTGAACCAATACCCACTATTACTTGGTTGAATGATGGAAAGCATCCATCTAATCTAGTACATACAAATGAAATCCACCACTTGGACGTCAATAGTCATGGCAGTGTAGTATCGGCTAGCGTGGAAGGTATCGTGGCATTATGGCGGGTAACCAATCAACGCTCATTACTCCCATCGGCATCCACACCATTATCACCTGTTCGATTGTATCCACTAACGAATAATACACGTAAACCTGCACAATATGAACCCGACGAGTTACTTTGCACCTGTGTGCTAATAGATCCACAAGACATGTGGGCAGCTGCCGGTTACGAAGATGGATCAGTGGGAGTGTGGCGTCTCTCCGATGGTCAACCATTACATCAATTCCAACCTAGAATCACGCGTGAACATTATAGTAGTAATGACGACAGTACAGAATCAACAAGTAGATATAACACCGGTCCAGTTATTAAACTATTACTAGACACGGCTACTTATTGCCACTTGATTGTTGTTCGTCAATCGGGTCAACTACAACGATGGGATTTAATCTCGGGACATTGCGAGCAAACATGGTACCACACAGTACCCAATAGTACAACGGTGACACCACTATTAACTACGGCACACATAACTACGGATAGTCGATACATTTATACTGCAGATAGAGATGGTTATGTCAATATATGGCAGTTACATCGTCCTAGTAACCACACATATGCTTCATCATTATCGTCCACACCATCCACACCTATTGCTAGTACGAGTCAATATCCATTCCCGTCATTATCATCACAACAACAACAGCAACAGCAACAGCAGCAACAACAAAGATATCATCGTCATTTATTATTCACACCTATACTAAGTGAAGATCATTTAGAAATAGATAATAGTAATAATAATAATAATAATGAACAACACGATCATAGATCAACACAAGATGACACTCAACAAAGCAATAATGAGTATCGTCATACAACAGATGAAGATGAATGGGGTATTCAATGGCAATGTAGAGTACAGGCTGATACATCAATCTTATGTCTAGCTAGTAATCATACTAAACAGCAATCACTCAAGGAAGAACAAGATTGGATACTTGCCGGTTGTCTCGATGGCACTGTATGGATATGGCGAGTGAAAGATGGCCATTTACTAAAAGTACTAGCTCCTTCATTAACTACTGAAGCAACAACAACAACATCATCATCTCTCTTATTGCCTATTACAAGATTGGTTGTGGCACCTATTCATGGATTAAGAGCGGGTGATTTTTCAACATCAATCACGGCTATTCGATCCAATTATGATGCTATTCTATGGCGTGTCTTTCATGCTGATGATTGTCAGTGTACTGTACACGCACCATCTACTACTACTATTCATCATCATCATCATCATCATCATCATCATCATCATTCTACACAAAGTAGTAATAGTAATAGTGATAATGATGATATATATCAACATACTACTACTACTACTACTACACCTGGTATTAGTTTAGCTGCCACACTTCATGGTTGTATTGAATTACATCATGGTGAAGCAATAGCCTTTCCTATGGCTGAGCAAACTATTGGTATAAGACAGCAACAACAACAATCATTGACAACGAATACATCACTACATCAATCTAATTGGGAGTTTATTCTATGGAGTGATGACAATACAAATACTCATATTAATAGTATAATACATCATGAAGAAGAGTCAGCATTAAATAATCATGAATTGCTTGAATCAACTGGTACCACTAAAATAATACCAGAGCGTGTATTTATTAAAGAGAGCATACCATTATCAACAACAACAACAACAACAACGACAACAACAATATCATCAACATCATCAACAATGGATAGTTGGAGGACTCGTTTATCTCGTTTACCATCTGGATATTCATTACGATCTCGCTTCTTAACTAGTAGAACGAGAAATGATGAATCCTATCCATTAACTGATACTAATACAGACACGATGATATTGCCATTTACGCGTATTCATTGTATGGCAGCTGCTGAACCATTTGCCGTAATTGCTTGTGGTAATCGTATAGTACGTGTATTTGTTGAACAACATCAATTATTCATGGGTCATGGATCATCGAATCATTTATTCTACACGACAACAACTGCACCTTCCTCAAGACGACCCTCACTTTCCACTTTATCATTTGGTACAACTACTGCTATTCATCGTAGTAATACGAATAATAGTAGTATTAATAGTAATACTAGTCATCATGAAATGGATGAAGTAGATGAGGAAGATGAGTAATAACAGCAAACAGTAACGCATTATTATTAATCACTTATTTATTTATTTATACTTTATATATATTGCTTATGTACATTAATAAATACTATACTCTTTAATTAATATACAATTGATTAACGTAGTGTCATTTCTTCATGTCTCAAGTAACGCCATGCCTTTGATGGCAATGGTGTATCGGTTAGTGCATCAAGTGCTAGTATTCTACGTTCTGCACGATAAGCACCTGGTGCATCGCGTTCCTTTGTAATCAATACGGTACCGTCACGTTTTACTAGTAGACCACGCGCTCTTAGCCATAATAGAAAGAAGTGTGGATCTTTTGATGGTGTAAACGTGGTCGGACTCAATCGATGATGATATGCGTGCTCGTATAATCGTAGTAAATGATCGGCACGCGTGTCACTCTCCACCGGTAGTAATAATTGTAGTCTACCTCGTAATTCAGCTGGTAGTAGTGTGGCATAGCCCATTTCACTTGGTGCCTCGCGTATTTGTAGGTAAGTTTGCTCGTTCGGTTGAATGACCGCCAAACGTTCCTCTCGTCTGCGTCTATCCGCTAGAATACGTTCCTTTTCCTCGATGTTCAAATGAGCGATGGCTTCTCGATCCTCTTTATCTTCATCGTCATCATTATTAGGGTTATTACTACTATTATTTAATGATGATGATGCTGATGATAATGATACCGGTAGCATACTAACTAGTCTGCCTAAACTTTTAGCATCACCGATAAATCGATTAAAATCGGCCAATACTAAAGAAGCGGGTATGGCTCGATTATGTGCGAGTGTCGCGTATTCTTTATCGAATATCGTTTTCGCTTGCTCTAGCGGTACATACAAACACATACCGATACTCTCCAGTTGACGTATATAACGACGTCGTGTACGTACCACTACCGGCGATACGTGCTGTAAAGGACAGCCATCATTCAACTTACAAGCATTTGCACGAAATCGAAAACATAATGGAATACGACTTTCACGCATGGTTCTAGCGTGGAGTAATCCGCATAAATAGTCGGTACACGGTCGCTTATCAAGGAAGTAGCGACAAATGATGAATCGCGGTATTATCTTCAACGGATCATCTAGCAATGGAATCGAGTTCACATTACGTAATAAATCGGGATCCTGTGGTTTAGTCGCAGATAATTGCGCTGCTACCATAAGACGAGCTAATGGATCTGGTTTAGCGATTGCGGTAGATGATTTCGATCCAGATTCATTGTTGTACTTTGCATCTGGTGCTGACGTAGATGCCAATAATGCCGAGTGTGGTTGTCCACTTTCAGATGGCCATTCTTGCTTGATCTTTTGCGCAAAAGAGGTATTGGGCATGAGTTCTTGAACCTTATCTTTAGTAAAGTATTCACCCGATCTAAATCTATTAAGCATAGCTTGTAGACTATATGCATAGATGAATAGATAGATAGATAGATAGAAACATGTTTAGTGACAGTGTAAATATATACATAGTGTTCATGTATCCACTTACACTGGATGTTCACGCGGTTCTCCAAGAGCAAGCCATGATTGTTCAGGTCGCGCGATATTTGGATCCATCGAGCATATATCCGAAACTATCGATAAAAGTCGTAATAGCTCGACTGGACGCTGAGGATAAAGATCGTTGTAGAGAAGAATCAACTGATCTACGGTCATTCGTAGTAAAGCGCCATTCGTGGCTTTGGCCTGCGTAAGCAAGTAGCCGTAACAACGATGAATATTCTCTATTAACTCGTCGTCATCGTCAATATACTGAATGTTACTTTGACTATGCTCAGTATTGTCATTCATTGTAGTATATATATAATATATGTTTACAAATAAGCGTAAATAAAAAGAGAGAAATAATGTTTTTATTGACCAATAAAGAAAATTAACAATTTATACATCAGTCGATAATGGGGAGTGAAAATTTACATTTAAGGCATCGCATAACCATTGCCACTTGTGACCAAATGTCGAAGTAGACGAAAGCGTTAACGCTGTGCGATATTTTGCTCGTATAATATTCTGTAATGTATAGGACCATGAGTTGAATATATGTTGGTGATCAGACGGTTTGTCATTGTAGATGCTGGCTATACGAGTGCTGTGTATGGCCCACAGCGCGCTAATGATAGATATATGGTTAGTAATACTGGCTTTGCCCGAGTGTAGGGTGTAAGAAAGTGTGACGATTGACTTCCAATTGAAATCTACTGACGGAGAAATTGATAATCGTGCTAGTATGTTTGTCCAAAACTGCTGAACTGGAGGGCATGACCAAAACGAATGCTCTAGGGTTTCATTGGGATGTTGACAACGTGTACAAGGAACAATAGCGTTAGCCCACTTGGACACCTTCGCACCGCTCCAAATTCCTTTGTTGTTGAGCAGCCACATGAAGGATTGGAGTTTTGGTGAGATTGCTGGGTTAGCTATCCGTTTCCATAATTGCTTGGGATCTACCGATGGATCGATAGTTGAGTGATGGGTAGCTTTTAACGATTGGATTGACTTCCTACTGAGGTTAGCGGTAAACGACTCGATTGGCTGTGCGTTAACAATGAGTAGTTTGTGGATAGCGTCTTGCCATTTAAGAGGAGGTTGTTCGCCTGCTTCCATGAATCTCTCTTTGATGTTTTGAGGAATTATGAGCTTCCTGTTCCCGAGGTGTTTCGCAACACCTTTGTGGAAAGGCGATGATGAAGGATTAATGCGGTATTGGTTGTGGGACTCGTTCCAAGTGAAGAGATCGGACATGGATGTAACATTGTGTCTTCGAGCGGACGTACCTGCCTTAACTGGTTTGCCTGCGTCTGTTGTTATGATACACTCGAAAGGTAGAGCTAGTATGGTTTGAGGATCGAGTTTTGCGATGTCGGGTTGTATCGAACCACCAATTGCTGACCACGCCATCAATTTATCACTCCATGGAGAGGATAATCTGTTGTTGAGACGGCACTTGTAGAACGAGTTGAGGAGAAAGGCGTACGGTTGAAAGCCTGCCTTGGATAGGGTTTGCTGTAGCAGATCTCTAGCCAGGTAGCTCCAGGGAGGGGCTGACGGCTCGAAGACTCTTTTGAACCATTTAGTGAGTAGACATTGAGCTTGTATAATTGGTGGCAAGAGGCCAAGACCTCCTTGAATCCTTGGTTGCATTATCTGCTCTAGCGATACTCTGGCTTTCTTACCTCGCCAAATAAAGGAGCGCATCATTGAATGAAGAGATGGTATTGTAGTGCTGCTCGGGGCAGCGACATGTGATGCGAACCAGAATTTAGAGAGAATAAAAGAGTTGAGTAAGAGGATTCTACCTTTAACTGATAGATCTCGCTCTCGCCATGAGTCGATACGTTTAGCAGCCGAGTTTAGAATGAGTTGTTGTTGATGGTCGATAGCGATTTTTCCTTTGGCGAAATAAATGCCTAGGTATCTAAACGGCTCGTCCCATCGTTGCGAGGAGAAAGGTATCGTGCCTGGTGTGTTCGGGAGGGCTAGAGTGAGGGACTTGTGTTCATTGATTTTTGCATCGCTAGCTTTTTGGTGAAGGAAAAGGCCTTTTTGCAAGGAGCGTAAATAAAAAGAGAAAGAATGCGAGTCGAAATATTAATTTATTAATTGATGCCACTATATCACAATTGCTTGAACTAATTTCTCAACTAGTTTCGTTTTAATCCACCTCGTTTAGCCTATATAAATATAACATATATTAGTATCGATATGTAAACATATATGTAAATAGATAGATACCTCATCACGACGTTGTTGACTACGTAGACGTTTAACGTAACGGTCACGCTTTAGTTCCGAGGGTGTTTTCTTCGATTCCGTGCGATAATTTTGTAGGTAAACGGCCACGCGTTTCTCCACTATTTCCATGGATAGATTCGTGCCGGTCAACTCGCCTAAAGCGAGAATCTGTTGCGCTACCGCTTGTCGAAATTCGATATTAATCGGATCGCCAAGACGTGCCGCAGGATCATAACGATGCCCGTTAATCTCACTATTCTGCTGTAATGCCTGCCGTAATGTACCACGTAAATAATCCTGCTTGTCATAAAATAAATCAGCTATCAGTTAGTAGAGACTATGATTAGATGATCACTTACTCGAATTAGTATGTAGGCATTTTTATCCAAACCATACTTATGCCACGGGGTAGGATTCACTAATGGTCTAGTCGATCTATCATCCACGATCATTGAAGTGGAATTGGAGGATGAGGATGAGGAAGCCTCCATCTGACTTAAGGCCAATACACTTTGAATGATATCGGAAGAACTTGGACTTGTGGCGCTACTCATAGAATGCGTAATAGATTGACCGGATAATGATGTCGACATTAGAGAGGGTGGTGTAGGCGGTTGTTCCGCTAGCAATGGGAATGAAGTACTAGTGGTTGACATGGCTATCCTACCATGATTGTTATTATTGCTACTGCTATTACTACCAGTGCCATTATTATCATGTGGTAGTGACAATGCATGAGATGATGACACTGGAATAGTCAGACTATTATGCGATGATCGATGTAGCTGATTATCCACTGGAGTAGTTGGCAATGAACCGGAACTGTTGACATGCTCGGTCGTTGTACTCATGCCAAACTGACTAGATAGCGTGGCAACATGTCGTTTAAGCCTATGATTATCTCGTTCTAATTCATCGCATCGTTTCTGTAAATCCGTAAGTCGCTGGTCAAACCGATTCAACTTTGCCTCCTTTTCTGAAATACGCGCCATCAACCAGACGATAGCCTGGTGTGTATCCGAGCTTACATTGTTGGCAGTATCCATGCCCAATATATATATGTGATTATTATTATAGCGCTTACAGTAAATGGCGCTAGTTGTGAATACGGCAATATGAGAATAATAGCAAATAATAGCGTAAGCAATGCTAATTACTTTTGTTACTTAAAGTCATCTATAAACTCATCGTATAGTAGTGGTTGCATACGAGAAGTGAGTAGATAAGCAAGAGTCACTAGTTTGTAGGTAATTGAACGAGTAATTATACTAACTATAAGAGCAGAAACACTAAGGATATGTAATGTCAGGAAATGGGAAAGAAACTCATCGTATTAGTTTCTACCCATTGTGACAAGTGTTGAAACTAGCTAGGAATACAGGTAAACCTCACGAAACTTGCTTCATCTTTTGACCTTTCATGCCAATACTGAAATGGTTGTTCCTACTGGGCATTATACTGCATGTGCCTCATTCGAACATAACTGCAACAATTGACTACCACAAAATAAATGTTTATTGCATAGTATTGAATAAAGAACCGAGCGTTACCAACAAATTCGGGATCATACGGGTAAGTTAACGAGCAGTCAACTGGAATACACCAGGAAATTGTGGCAGAATAGTATCACCGAAATAGTTCTGCATTGAATGAACTTCATTCAACGAAAATATAAAACTTCTACAATCGCTAATACTTCGTACCACAGATTTCACCGATGTAAGCGAAATGTACGCTTTCGTGGCTGCTACAATCTGTTCATAGCTCAGCTGTTTGCGGTTGACCTTGTCCTGGGCGGTACTTTCTTGTATATTCTTCTCTATGTTGTCATATCGACCTTGAATGACTATCGGTGGAGGCTGTTTAACGCTCATGAGTCTCATATAGGTTGAGATAAAATCGGAAACTTGAATATAGAAATAGCCGCATCCATAGGAGTTCAACTGTCCATAATTGTTTTCCTTTAAAGTGTTGGCATCCAAAAGTTTCCTCTCCTTCGGGAGTATTGGTGCTATGTCGAAATCGATCAACACTACTCTCAACTTTCCGTCAGGTTTTTTCTGTATTATTATATCTGCATTCATAGGTTAGCTTATCGTATTGGTATTTATATTTTGTTGACACTTACTTTGTGCGTGGAAATCGCCGTGTGCAATGCCTGCATTATAAAGATAGATAGCGGCTAGGGAAGAGCGTTAGCAAAGATACGATATAATATAACGATAATATACCTTGGAGTAGTTGCGGTACAACTTCATTAATGATGACGATACGCTCCGCATAGTTGGCTTTATCCAAATACGTCTTCAATAGATTGCCATCAACATAACGATAAATAACGCAATTTCCTTGAGGCTGATTCGGGGGAACAGTTTCGAAACGCTTTAATGGATACGCCACATTCTCTTGATAGGATGCGAAAGCGCTATTCCTCGGACTAGCTAGCGCTGCTTTGAGTGCCTTGTATGCAAAGTAAGTACTCGTATAGATGGCATTTGTTATACTTACATCGAACGCGGCGTTCTCTTTATTCCCCGGGGCACACTTCATGAACCCAGTCTCACCGCCGAGTTTAACAATGGCAGAACTGAAATGGGCTTCACCACCAGGATGCCAATATATCCTTTGTATTCCATGGCTTTTAGCTATCGTGTGTACGAACTGGCGTGCATAAGAGTATGGATTTTGACTTCCTAAAAACATATTGCTATGTTAGAATTGAATAAGTGATCAACAAAATGATATTACCGGTAATTCCTCCACCAACTGCTTGGGTTTGTGCGGCATAAGATACTAATGCTAATATCGTGGCTACCATCAAGGTGCCGTAACGAGTTGAAAAGTGCATGTTATGTTCGTGATATTCTGTATAGTCTAACGTTATAGTGAATGATTTGAGTGAATGAATAGCGCAAGAGATTACTGGTACAAGTAAGAATAATATTGCGGATGCTTTCTATTTATTCCTTGGAAGTTCAAGCTCATCATACTCCGATTAGAATGGCGATGTTTCAGTATTAAATTGAGTATTACTAGAAATATAAGCTTATTTCTGCATATATACATTTGCTATTAAGAGCGCTACAAAGAAATCGTTTATTTTCCGATACCCCGTATACACAAATAAGAATGGCATGATTAGTACTGATATGGATAGTAGAATCATCGATGATGATTCTACATGGAACATCGATGAATTCGAAGGCTAATTAGATGTATGACATCCACCTGCTAATCAACGGATTAACATGGTAATACGGCACATGAACAAACTACGCATAAATTGGTAGCAGAGACGAATACTACACTATAGTGGCATGAAATAAGAGATCGAATAACATCATTTCGTGAAATAGTCGTCGTAACCATGCATTACTTTCTATAAGGATATTGTCCATATGGATCTTTGCACCAAATAAATCGTTACTGTTCCATTTCTTTCACCGAGAAATAGCTCATAATTGTTAATGAATGAAATGAGCACGTTATTATTGGTAGTTGCGATAATACACTGTCATCGCTATGATATGGATTGATTTACATTCAGCTATACTCATATACATGGCGTTCAATACAATGACAATAGCAAATGTATGATGGTTGTAACAGATGTACGCGTCATTATTGATGAAGTATTCTGAAATGATGATGATGTGTAGATTCAGACAATTGACAGATCATACGGTTACACGGCATGATAAACAATTACCATTTCATTTAATTTGTACTTGCTTACTGAATGTACTCTCAATAAGCAATAGATCGACAATGCAACCATACCAATATCCGCCATCATCATCAGCCCGGTTATAAATCGACCACTGCTTGACATACTCAGCTTGTCATCCTCATACTCGCTCTTCTACGCTACTCTACTCTCGTTCTAATCAGTTTATCTGTCTATCCATTTCACTAGGTCAACATCAACATAAAGTTCTCTGCCATTATCGCTATTACCGTCGCCATTGTCGCTCTCATCAGCCTGATCGCCGTTGAAGCTAATCCCAATAGGATGCGTCGTGCTCCTGGTTGCGAAAACCCTACCCTTATCGGAGATTGTTAACACACACTCGAATAAGCAGACAAGACAAGGACATCATCAAGTAGATATTATAGGTATTCAAGTCAAGAATGTATTGGTGCAAGACCCTTTAGTGTCCATGTCATTCAAGCCATTATTCCTTGGTACAACAACAAATATATCTACAAGATCATTCAATCATTTATCGAATAAATATGTCGTATTCTGACCATTACACTAATCGATAGTAATGATAAAAATATGCTCGTCTAACATTCAATAATAACTATTACAAACTATTCGATCAAAATTCCCGCAATTAACTTGTAAGCAACGTACAAAGGAATCAAGTACAAATCAAGCGAGCACAAAACTAGTAGTTGTAGTGCTACTTATAAAATAGCAAAGGTCATTCATTCATCGAATAGAATAAAGAATAATGATTATACATGTGAAATGTGCTAGCACTGATTACCGTTAGCTAGACAACACTCACAAATAAGCAATACTCCCTAGAATATCGAAGGTGGTGCAGGTGCAATCAAGGGGCGATGTCATTGGCATGCATACGCAACTAACTTTCTTGTTTTCTTTTTCAGAAATCATGTTGTTAATCATAACAAATCGTTTACGGTCACATGTTCTACAAGTAAATATCATGGCCTTAGGCGTAAACCGCCTATTATAGATGATTTGTTTTGCAAAATATTGATGGTGTCAGCCTTGATCACATAGATTTGACCGATTTGTTTACATTAGCCCGAGAAAAGTCTCCAGGTTACACTCACCAGCACCTATATACAAACTTCTACTATATTTTGGCAGCCAAGGAACACCGTGCATACCCTATCAACGCTGGTAGAGGCTGTTGCCAATCGTCAACAAAGCTACACGTAAACATATCAACAAACCAACAAACCGACCATCGTAGCCAATCCTCGCTTGTAAACATAATTGTTGATGACATCGTCACCTTTCTTCTGTCACTTCTACCAATTGATTCATCATTGTTTACAACTAGTGGAAACTAACCTAATCGAACGCATTTGCTCGCTCGCTCGCTCGATTCATACTGGTTGTTCTCTTCTTTGTTACGCGCCATTTCTTTGTCTAACAAAAATCTATGAATCACAAGTCCCTTTATTCCATTAGTTGTAACTGGTGCATGCTCGACCGACTACTATACCATTTTTACTCTTCACTCCTTTTCTCTCACTTAATAATAGTAATAATAATATACTAGTGCCGGTTTCTCTTTTGAGCTATTGAATTATTAATGACTGTCCATCAGTTCAGCGTTTCAGAGATCCATTCATCTCCCAATCAAGCGTTGAATCCCATTATCACCAGGCGTCGTCTATTGTCTATTTTCAAGTTAGAAAGGTTGGGGTTGCTTCCGTTATCTATTTGTACGACATCCTTGAACAGTAACATGGAAGCCAGTCATCCACAATTACACGCACGGCATTTCATGCCCATTGACAATAATTTGAATGATCGTCGGTCAAAGACAAGTTTTCCGCTTGGTTCACGACTTACATTTCAGTCGCTGAAGCAGCAGAGTACACGTATTGCATTTGCAGTTAGTCAGCGTACAACCAAGATGCAACAGGCGATGAACACCTGGATCAACTATGGCAGCCTCAATAATCGTCGACGAAACGAAATGAAGGTATGTAAACATGGGCACAGGCATACTCATACCCATAGAGCAATCGTTGTTTTCATTAATACAGTATTGATTTAGCAACCACCGATGCCTCCGAATGTAGTTGAAATCCATGAGAGAATACGCATTCTATGCGCCGATCTAAGCAATAACCAGTCTAATGAACGTGTAAAGCATTATTATGATTATGGTAAATGATAAACATGAAATGATTCCTGTCGCTAATAAGGATTACTACGATGATGATGATGATGATGATGATGATGATGATGATATAGCACCCTTTTATTTGTTACAGCTGATCGCACAGTTATTCCGAACGGATACCTCTCGCAATGCTTTGTGTATGTCAACCGGTATGAGATGGATCGGTATGAATATTCGTTACCAGTCTGCACGTAAGAAAAGTTATCACTTGAACTTCGATTATGTAAGCGTACTTGAATTACTACGATACATGTGTAGTTGCTATACGTGTACCCGTTTTAATTCATCATCATAACACTAAAGCTGATTGCTTCTTAGAACACCAATTCGAGTAGGAAATACTTGACACCGACCCAGTATGTACAGCAAGTCGTGGACGTTGCCTGGGATTGTATACGTGCCATGGCCAAGTCACCGGGTAGCGTAAAACCCTACGAGTGTGACTGGCTACTTCGACAGTTTTGTATTATTTATGGTGTTGCAGTTACCGAATTAAATATGGTAAACCAACCAATTGCAACGTGTAATGGTAGTCATCGCTAACGATCGTTTAACTTGTTCATCTTTTAGTATAACACGACTATGATAAAGCATTTGAAAGTGATAGCAGCATTGCCGACAATGACCAATCTGGCCGGTAACAATGCTTACACACTGGCGTGTGCCGTAGAGAAAAAGCCATGGACGGCAATGCACATTCAAGATATATGCCGTGCACCCTCCACTATGAATACTAACAACAACAACAGCAACACTGTTGATAATAGTAATGGTACAAGGAAGGATTCCCTTAATGCACACTCGACTAGCCAGAAACTCGATACTAATGGCCACTCTACTTGTGGTGATAGTAATCATCCAGTCTTACACTTGAGTGCAACAATACTAAATCCTTGCAATGACAATACCACGCTTACTTCATCCGATACACGCAAGTTCTCTCCGTTGTCCGATTTATCCGAATCGTCATCATCGTCATCATCATCGAGTGTTGCCACACCTATATCCGAGTCGAAACAATCTATTCTACCGAATTCCACGCGTTTAACATCTGCAGTACCGCTGGCAACTACAATAGCTGCTAATCGGCACTTGTCACATTTACCGTCTTTGAAGGCATCGCTTGAAATTCAATCTTCGACACATCCAACAAAATCATCCGTGGCCGATATATCCACAACAAGTGCTCTACCCGCTTGGCAGGATGCATCAGAAACCCTTAATAATCGCACTCCAATGGAGCCATTAACCGAATCACAACTGAACCATATGCAGTCATCGCATGTTTCATTGCATAGCGTATTGTCATCCATATCCGTTTCCACCGATACCGAATATTTATCCTGTATATCTACTACAGAACTAGAACAGAATATAGACAACGATGATGCTGACGGCAATGATGATGATGGTGAAGACGATAGTGAAGATAATCATAACATTCGAGCGCGTGTCCTTGGACAAATTATGCATACATTTCCAAGGTAACAAAGAGAAAACAACAATAATAACAACATGTAAAATCTTATGTTAGCCACTAACCATTGTTTCAAGTAAACCTAATCTAATCCCTTTGTCAGCGAACATCATGGCACGACTTATTCATGAATTGCCACAGACGTGCGTTTCTCTCGATCATCAACTGATACGGGAACTTAACTTATGCGTTGAATTCCTGGTAGATGATGAAATGGATCCTTCAGGTAAGAGGTCAAGCAACAGAGACGATGACAACCAGCGAATAACTAACTAATCAATTACTTCTTTACTGCTTCTTCATTTCCATCATTAGATGTGGCCACGGCAAGTCATTGGCTAAGAGAAAGTCCCGATCGAGCAGAGTTACGCAAGATCAACGCAATGGGACTGGAAGTGTATCGGGAACACTTTTTCTCGACATTTTACAAACGATATCCGCAATTCAAAAGGCAAGAGGATGCGATTCACGATGTGATTGAGCATGACAGCAACAGCAACAATAAGAGTGGCTCAAAATCAACAAAGAACACAGAGACTTACTCGCCAATCGGCCCGCCCATTATTGATCCTCGTTTGGTGGCGGCACATTTAAAGTATGTTTGCCAACAATTCCCCTACGGATTAATTACCGATGCTGTTCGTGATGCTCTACTCGAGCTTATGCCGTCGGATGTACGCACCGATGCCGACTGGCAGCCTAACATGCCACAAATCAATACAATCCGACTGTTACTGCAAACGAATATGGTCAGACTACGCTTACTCGATCAGATTATGCGTGTCATTCGACGCATCCTACAAGTGCAGCAGGTCGATCAAATTACCCCACTAGGCCTGGCCGTACTCTTGCCCATCACCTCTGGTTCGGAAGTGACTAATATCGCCTTGCTAAAACGTTGGCACATTTGTCTTAGCACGCTACTGTCCCGCGTATGGGGTGTATTCAATCTTACACGCAAGCATACGATGAGCTCACTCGATGACCACGACTGGAAATGGATAGTCGAGCTGAACACCTACGAGGAAGAGAAGCTACCACTACTATTCTGAGAAACGAAGAAGGCATACCGATGTCAACTTTCTTGTTTGTAATTTAAACAACTCAATTGCTTCCAATTATCATCTAACAATAAATACACGATACACTTTATGTATTACTATTACATGACAGTAGTTAACGTCATCAAACAATCTATTCTAATGGTGATGCGAATTGATTTATTAATATGAATGTAAACAATCAAAATGAAAAAAATGATGTCGATCCACGTTTGATTCAATGGTGATGCACAGACAAGCATAAACCACTTATCGCTTTCTAGTTCTTTATTGTTATTATTATTATTATAGTAGCGGCTGTCACTATGGCATCAACGACATCTAATACTGCGTTGGACAGTGCCGTTGTTGACACGTCTTCAACGGTGGATATTCGACAATTCAAGTTGACTCGCATACTTAATGAAGGTAAACTACTACAAGCGATAACGAGGATACATTTCAGTAATCTAAATAACCGCTAAAGAACCTTACAGTAAAGCGATATTCCTACTGGGAACCCTGCCTGACCCATCTATCGCTAGTGGTGAACCCGTAGATACGCTACTTATTGCCGAGAAACTGCACTTTACTCCTTCCGAGATTACACTTTTTACGCAACGACGTTTAGGCGAAACACAAGTGACAGGACGGAATGACGTGTACCACTGGCTTAAGGGTAAATTCAACGAGGCACCAACATCCATCGTGAACACGATAGACACTACTCGTGATGGTAGTCCAGGGGCAGCCTCGAGTAGCACTAGTATCGAGTATGACTGGTGGGATGTTAAAATGACCATTATCTATCCGGCAACGGAAGCTGTAAGTAACATCGAGAACTGATCTACTCCTCTACTATTATTTGTTGACACTGTTATTGACGCGTCGTCATTTATAGCATATCCGTAAGTACACTTATCAGGAACAACGAGTTATTCGTGAAACGGCAGAAATCTATACATCCGTAGTAGTGCCGTATATCACCGCCCTTTCTCCATCTCGACTACAATGGATTTACAACATCTTGGATGGCATATCCGAGCAGGATCGTATACTCTACCAAGATCCAGATCCACATACTGGATTCGTACTTTTACCGGATAGGTAAGCAATCATGATACATTAGCTATAATAGCAGTAGCAATAATGACTACTAATATTTATTATAGTAAATGGGATGGACAAACGATGGAGAGTTTATACTTAGTGGCCATATCACAAGCTCGTGGTATTCGTTCTTTACGCGATTTACGCGCTTGTCATCTTCCATTACTACGCGGTATGCGTGATAGAATTAGAAAGGTGGCATACGAACGATTTAACCTACCCGGTCATCAGCTACGTTTATTCTTCCATTACCAGCCTACTTATTGTAAGTCATTGTGATGTAGAACACGAGAATGAACTGCGTTAACTTGATAACAAAACTACTAGATCATCTACATGTCCATGTCACTCATGTAAGGAATGACAAACTAAGTGGTATGACAGTGGGACAGTCATATCTACTCGATAATGTCATTAGTACACTGGAGTGTATGGATAAATACTACGAGCAATGCTCGATCACTTATATACTGGGCGTTAATCATCCACTATATCCTGAACTAGAGAAGCATAACGCGGTAGTTACACTAGATGACGATGACAACAACAACAGCCAGTAATAATAGACATGAACATGAATAATTTAATAAATCTTTTCTTTCTCTTCATAATTGACTTTATATAAATGATGACGACGATGATGTAGTAATAAACGAAGAAGAAGGAGGAAATGAAATGACCTATTCCGTCTAGTCCACTCGACTTATATTATGACCATGCTCCATAATATCTACGTCTCGACTATCGGATTCAAGTACATCGATTAGATGTGCAATACCACGCTGTTGCTCTTCGAGTGCTCGTTGTGTACGTGCTAATCGATTGTCATCGGGTACACCCCATGTCATGCTACCCTCGAGTCTACGATGCTCGACTGTTCGCTCCAATAGCACGGTAAGTTCCTGTAATCGAGCACGATACTGACCCGGACGCATGAGTCGTTGCTGTAGTCGTTCAAGTCGACCACGTAACACTTCCTCCTCAGGTCGTAAAGAACGACCATGTGATCGTAATAAATGTATTTTACGCATAATCTAATCATGTAATAGTTAGCACGACTGATAGTAATAAATGATAATGAATAGTTACTAACATCGAGAACACGTTGCATTAGTACAAGTTGACGACGTCGGAATTCCGCCAATTTCGACGCCGTATTTAAATCGTGTGTTTGCTGTAGATCTTCTAGTTTTTTACGTACTTCCTATTATTCATGATAAGTATACCTCTATATATATATACATAGTCATGATTATTAGCAACATTGACTTACCTTTAGTTTAGCATCATGAGCGACTGTTTGTATACGTTGTTGTTCAAGTCGTTTCTCCAAGTCACCGAATCCTACTGCCAATACCGGGACAAGACTAGCAGTAGTATCAATGATAATAATAATTAGTTAGTTAGTTTATAAATTAGAGTTTCATGTCTATAAATATTACCATGAAGGATCAGGATTATCACGTTGTGCTTGTCGCCATAATGTTTCATTTTGATTAGGAGGACATTGATAAAGGTTAACTTCACTTGGATGGACAAGATTGTATAAATAGTGCTGTATAAATAATAATAACAAACATTAAGTTCTTTGCTATCTCTATTGTTTTCTCAATAATAACGAACCTGTAGCTGGCATAGTGGACTTGTGGTATCCCAGTCAGTCTTGAGAGCTTCTAGCTGTTCTTGCGCAGTAGGTGTAGCAGTAGAACCTATGAGATATTGATATTAGTACACCTGTATACATATTTGTGTGTTTCATTCATTACCAAGTAGAGCAGATGAAGCTAGATTTGCGGTGGGAGCAGGTCGGGCTGCTGCATTAGTTGCACCAAATCCAAATGTACTACCAGCTGTCGCTTGCTGTGCACCGAATAATCCACCAGCGGTAGCTGTTGATGCGGCTGGTTGTTGCTGTGCACCAAATCCAAATCCTCCTGTTGCTGGTTTCGCACCAAATAATCCTCCTGTAGTAGCCGTTGATGTAGCAGGTTGTTGCTGTTGCGCTCCAAATCCAAATCCTCCTGTTGCTGGTTTCGCACCGAATAACCCACCGGCTGTAGCTGTTGATGTGGCTGGTTGTTGTTGTGCACCAAATCCACCTGTAGTAGGACCTGTAGCCGCACCAAATAATCCTGTACTCGGCTGTGCAGTTGAAGTTGTCGCAGCAGGTTGCCCGCCAAACCCGAATCCGCCTGTAGTCGCCGTGGATGTAGCAGGTTGTTGTTGTGCACCAAATCCGAACCCTCCTGTAGTCGCCGTGGATGTAGCTGGCTGACCTCCGAATCCGAATCCGCCTGTAGTTGCTGTAGAAGTAGCAGGCTGTTGTTGTGCACCAAATCCGAATCCTCCTGTGGTTGCTCCTGTGGTTGCCGTAGATGTTGCCGGTTGTTGTGCACCGAATCCACCAAATGGCGCTGACGACGGTGCAGTAGTTGCAGCCTGACCACCAAAAGTAAATCCACCTCCGGAGGATGCAGGTGGATTAGCCGTTGCAGTACCGCCGAATCCTATATTGATTGCATATAGTCTTTCATTAGATCCATGATTATAATACGCGTCTATCTATCTATCTATCTATATATATATATATATATATATACTACTATCACGAATACACAATACTTACCACCAAACATTATGATATTCTAAATAGGTTATATCGCGTATATTATAGAATAGAAATGACTAATCTTCCACTACCACCGTAATATTTCCAATATAGCAGGATGGATGAAGCAACAACCCTAATCAACGCCACTAGAAAGTGAATAACTATATGGCTATGGTCGTGACTAAAGTCGCGAAATACTACTAAAGGTAAGAAAAAAGCGAGTTGACGACTTTAATTTGATTTGATGTGCTTTGTTATTAAAAGTAAAAACAATCAACAATGCTAGTAATTATAAACTTAAACTGTACATTTTATGTAGATAAAGTTAACCTACATCGTTATTGCTTTATTCTATACGATAAAACTAGAATTGTCATGAGTGCATGTTATCGAATAGTGAAATGGCACTCATTTACAATATCACATTAACATTATTATTCCGTATGATTTCCTACATAATATACTACGTTGTTACACTATTTGCATATCTTCATTCATATAGTATGTGTGCCAATTATACTAAACACCGAATTTCGGTGACGGAAAAACTTTCGTGACTAATCGAGCACATCATCGGATTGGACCGGCGACTTTTATTCACTTTTTTCAAATAGCGTAATGCGAATGGATTTATTCAATGACATAGCATGAGCATATGGACGAGTAATTGAATAGATAGGAAGGATAAGAAGGGTAGATCAAATAGGTAGCATTGGGCATTGAGGTACTACAACAAATCCAGTCAGTTCTCTCTCTCTTTATGTATGTATGTATGCATGCATGTATGTATGTATGTAGGGTAGATGTGTCTGTGTCGGTGTGTGTGCTGTAAGCTTCCCTGACATGTGGGATTATCAGTTCCATTAGACACTTACTAATATGGTTGCTATTGCTATTGCTACTACTACTACTACTACTACAGCGATTACTATTTAATTAGCGATAAGATTCACATTGCCACGCTTTTTTCTAATCGTCATCGTATGCAAAAAAGCCATTTTCTTTTTTCTTCTTACTCCTCCTTCTATACTGTCATAGCTACAGCTTACAGCTCTATTTCATTTCATATCTGGTCTTGTTACTATTGTCTTGCACCTAAACGGTTATCTATTGCCATAGGATAGTGGAAGAGAAACAACAACAGCAGCAGTAACAACTACGATAGAAATACTATCGCCGTATTTATTATCACTACTTCTTACTGTATCTTGCTTCTCCTTCGTCTCCTTTACCTTCTTCGTCTTCTTTCTGTTTATTATCGATATGCCACCCATCGATTATGATAACTATCATGCTACACTTCCCGTTGAGAAGCGACCAACACGTAAACCTTTACGCTCTGAAGTGTTACTCGCGGTATTGGCCGGTCTAAGTGCAGCTACCGCTAGTCTATTCGGTAAACTGGCCATGGAGGAGCGTACAGCAAGTGCAGCCAGTACCGCGTACTACTTCATACAGAAGCTTGACTTGGACATTCTACTCGATTTGAATCAGGTAAGTAAATTGCTAGTGTAGTATGTTTGGAGGGGGTAACACCACTAGGAATGACGAATTCTTGGCATTCCACCGTCGTGCCTCTATGACTACATACACGCACACACGCACAAACACACCTATTCTTGTATTATAACTGGCTATGTCACTCATATGCTACATTCTTTATTTGTCTACTCGTCTATTTATAGACCCTTTGGTTGGTACGCGCCCTTTTTGCCGGCGCTATGATCCTAGCCAATGCCGCCATGTGGGCCTTTTTCACCAAATCACTTAGCCGTACGCAATCATCTGCCCGTGTAACGGTGATCAATAGCTGTGCCAACTTTTGCTTTACAGTAAGTCATACTTGTTGTGGTATAGTCATTTCTATTGCTTATTAATACTCATGATTATGACTATGACTATTACTATAGGCATTATTTGGACATGTATGTTTTAATGAACCTTTAGCTATGCGTTGGTGGTTCGGTGCTGCTCTCATGGTAGCCGGTGGTATGTTGGTAGCTGCACCACCAGCTGTTGCCTCCACTCCTACAGTGCCAAATCGAGATCAGCCTTATCGTTCATTCGTGGCTATGCGCACCAATGATAAAGTGTCTTCGTCTTCTTCAATAGACAAACTTGGACGTAATCTAGCAAGTAGTAATGGCAAGGCAACAAGTACAGCTACTACTACTACTACTACTGGTGGTGGTGGTGGTGTGGCAACACGTTCACGTTCACGTCGAGTGGCATCCGAAGAATAGTGTAATGATCATGATAATAAGAATGCTATTATATTAGTATTAACTATTAACCTATACTACGCGGCAGTCTCATCATCTCTTCAATTCAATTCAACCTGTGATAATAAATATTAATTATAATTATACGTAATCTACATATCAACAATGATATTTGCAATTTTGAACACATTATCCTATTAGTAAATTACTTTATTCAATGAGTAACTAACAAACAAACAAACAATTGTATTAATAAAAAGAAAGAGATTGTTTAGAAAGATGTTCTTGCCGTAATAATAACAGCAACAACAATAGTAATAACAATAATAGCAACAATTAGTAAGATAGACATGGCTGCTTAATATACAATGGACAATCATCATCATCATTGAAATGTCCACTGATCTACAGCAATTATAATTGATATATATATATATGTGTGTATGTATGTAGTAAACTATGTGTACGTATATTGAGAGTAAAAGAGAAAATATTATATAGATGGTTATATTGATTGATTGATTGATTGATTGATTGATTGATTGACTCTAAAGTGATCATCATATATGTATATTCTCTTCTTTAGGGAAAAGAAGACAACCTTTCGTGTACAAATACGCAGATTGTTACAGTATGTACAGCATATAACTAAAGATTGATCCGCAAGTACACAGGATCAATGGTGGTATACGAAAAGAAAGAGTGTGCGAACAACACAATGCATCGAATGCTAAAGGGGCCGTCTATAATGGTAAGTGCAAGTATTGAGAAAGCAAGTAATACTATTGTTTCCTTCTTTCTTTCTCTACTTGTAAACGATATATATAGTCTGTTCTAGATTCGACGTAGTCCCAATCGATTAAGGGTTGCTGTTCGAGCGGAAGCAACACTCACGCTAAAGCTTCTTGGACGTTGATAGCCGGCTGGTGGTGCACCCGTAGTCGAACCATCAGCACCAGGGATTGCATGTGTAGCGGCATTAAGCGGGGCACTTGGTCGACCGGGTGGTGCAATACTGAGAAAGTTGGCCGTGGCTGCTGCTGCCATAGCATGGTGAACACCACCATTGACGATAGTCTCGGAGGTGAGTTGTCCGGATAAAGGTACATTGGAGGATGAGGATGTTGTTGTTGTTGTTGTTGCTGTTGTTGTTACTATTGAAGTACTAGTAGTAGTTATGGATAATGAAGATGGTGTTGCTGGTAATGTTGCATTGTTATATATACTGTGATTATTTGCTGCTGCTGCTGCTACTAGATCACTATCGTCGTCATCTGCTACATCGGTGGGTCCAATCGGTGCAATTGGATGTTTTGGCACACGAGGTGTAGTAGCAAATGACCAGTCGAGTGGAACGGGATTCGTTGTACGTACAATGGGAGAACGTCCAATATCACCTGGATTGATACTGTCGTCCAGATGTGGTTGTAGCATGGTAAGCGATGATATTAATGTTGGTGTATTACCACGCTCCAACATGTTGATATCCTCGTCGTAGTTGTGTTGTTGTAGTTGCTGATGATCACTAGTCATCACTGTATCTGATGATAGAGTAGTCACCGATGAAGTAGTAGTAGTGGCTACTATTGCTTGATCTAAAGAGGTGACACTTGAAACTGAAGTGGCAGATAATGAACTACTATTGTTGCTGTTGTTGCTTGACATGTCGGCAACCGATGTATTGACACTAAGACGAGGAGGTGGGAGTTTACGTGATTTACGCGTTGATTCACTATTATTTTCTACATTGGTGAAATCGCCGCTTGTTCTCCATGAAGTAGGTTGTTCTGTATTATTGCTGCTAGTGTTGCTATTAACATGATCGTAGTCGCTGTTGTATTGGCTATTACTGCTGCTATCATTATCAGTATCGCTATCACCGCCCATGATGGCCGCTTCCAGAATGGCCGTCAATGTAGGAGTGGTAGCGGGTATAGCCACTTGTAGTCCTGCGGTCGTTGCACTCGTTGTATTATCCGACTCAACGAGTGTCGGCATAGGAGGAATCGGCAATTCACCGCCTACGAGACTTGTGGGTGAACCGCTTGGATTGGAAAAGATACCCATGAGTTCGGCCATAGCTGCCGATTCGCCGGCTGCCGATATGGGTCCACGGTTTGATTGCTTCTCACGATCAGTAGGAATGGTAATTTTAGGTCTATAGGTTACATTTGAAGATGGCTGCTGTCCCGGTAATGGAGCAGTGGTAGGTGCTGCCGACACACGCATCAAATCATCGAGTAAGGGCGCTTCAGAGGAGGCGGACAATGATAGATCTACTACAACCGGAGCTAATGCTTCCGCTTCAGCTTCCGCCTCCACGCGTGCTTGACGTGTATTGCTGAATTCACGCTGTAGTGAAGCTATACGGTCGTTCATCTCGGTGATATCGCCGTCTAATTCTAAATCCTCTCCAAAACAGAAGCTTAATGGACGAGCAAGCATACGTCCACTCTGTCGCGAGTCAGTCTCGGGAGCTGCCGCGGTGGAGGTAGGCGGGAATGCCGCCATCCAACGTTGCCAACCTGATCCAACACGACCGCCCGCCTTCTTTGGACATGGCGCTAGAATGTCTAATGGACGCAGAGGAGGTGCGTTACCGCCATCAGCATCACGACTAAGACGTACCGATTGACTACGTGGAATTGGATTACAATCATTGTCGTCTATCAATGAACCGACTGCACCGATATTGCCGAATGGTTGTTGATTATCCTCGGGAGTGACGGGTCTAGGCCTATGCGTAGGATAGGGCGGGTTATTGATATAAGGCGATGTAGAGACGGGACGGGCCGGTAGCGCCATTAACAAATGATGACTGGAACGACGACGATGACGCCGCATGGTAGCAGTAGGCTGCGCCAATGGAGGTGACTGCGTCTGTTCTAGCATTCCAGGGGCTGCAGCACTTACACAAAGTGTCATTGGTAAAGAGTGTTACGGTTATTGGAAGGGAAAGAAGAAAAGAATTTAAGGATAAAAGGATGACTGATTAACAAGTAGGTTTGTGTGTATGTGTGTGTGCGTTGAGTGAGTGTTGAGTGAGTGTCGAGTAAATACTGAGTGAGTGCTGAGTGAGTACTGAGTAAGTACTGAGTGTCAAGTGTCGCAATAGTTGTTATTACAGTGGAATAACACACGCATACACACACGCAGAAATAGAGGGAAAAGGTCTACCGGTTATGTAGCCAATACTGGTTTATACTGTCAAGTAGAGCGGTTATACTCTATGAGACGAAAGAGACAGAGGGAGAGAGAGACAAGTTGAAAAGTAAGTGAAAGCAATAAATCCTCTAATAGAGTAGAGAGAAGAAGCAAATGAAAGTTTAAAAAAGCAAGAAACGGTAAAACCCAGCAAATCTGTTAGTTGTCCGTTGAAAGAAAAGCAAATAGTATATCGACAAGGGATAGAGACCGTTTAACCGGATAGATTTGACTAGAGACAGTGGTAGACACAGAGGGATTCTGTCGCTGACAAGAAATGATGAAAGTACGACGGGTAAGCAGGATAAGTTGAGTGTAATGACACAATGGTAAGTTAAGAAAAAAGAGAAGAGAAAAAGTAAGTGGACAAGTGTGTGTGTGCGAATGTCGAATGAGATGGTCTGATGTGTAGTAAGTGCAGCAAGCCTTATAAATAGATATTCCACTTGTTGCTTCAGTGAACGGGTGTGTGACTGTGTGTGGGTGTCGCTTTCTTTCTCTGTCTCTATGTCTCTATGTTTCTCTCTCTCTATGTCTGTCTGTCTGTCTGTATAGGGAGAGGTCCGGTTATATTATGGTGACTAGGCAAAGAGGAAGGAGTAAGCACGAGCTGAGAATAAACGTGTTATGTTTCGAGAATTATCGGTAATTATAGCATAATGTAGTTGGTTAGTATTTTTTAATAGAACACAACCCTATTAACAACAATAACCACCACCACAACAATGACGATAAGAAATGCACCCTTTTTGTAAAAGTAATTGGTGGTATACGAAGAACAAGAGGAAGATAAGGAAGAGGAGGAGATGCGATCCTACACGACTAGACAAGGAGCGAACCGGTGTGTGATGACTGAATGACTGGATGATGATACGTTGACAGCCTGCATAACGCAGATGCAAAGGGGAAATTGGAATGTATCGCATAGTTGAAATTAAGAGAAAACCGACATTCCGCAGCTATGTAGAATATGGCAATCACTAATTAAAGAACATACAAATAGCATCATTGACATTGCCAATTAAATGGATATGAGAATACTACTGATCACAAATGGTCTTGCAGTTAACATAAACGAGCAAGCGGAATAAGCTCCGTTGTTGTCGGTAGTTCAACCGGCAATGATCGCTCAGTATAATTGTTAGGACAGAACACTAACTGAGTGAATCACCGAATGGGTTGACCCGTTTTAGCATAGGCCCTGAAGATGTCGTTCACTCCTAATGACCCGTTGTCACCGACATTGAGATGCTTGTTCAACGGAGTGTATACGTGTGCCTATGTGTGTATCATATCAAAGAACAAAACAAAAGAATAGTATGTGATGTCTATTGAGACAAGACATGCCACATAAATACATAAATACATAGATATTCTCTATCAACATTGAATACATGATAGCGAACAATCGATAAAACTGTTTTATCTATACACTTGACAATGTATGAAACTGATAATAGTGCATCATTCCAACAAGAATATAGGACATTAATCATACAGATATAAAATTAAGATGTAGTATAGCACTAGTAATGATAATAGTTGTTATATTTATTGATGGATTGATGATCGTATTCAATGGCCATTCGCTTATTCCTACGTATTCACATGTAATATTTGCACCTGTGTCCTTACAACATGAATGAGTGCATGAATGAATGAATGAATAACAATTATTACATGGTAGATCACATTGATGAATGAAGAAGAAGACAGCAGAGTATATGTTTGAGGATCATCTCATATGATAATAATACGAACATTGTTGTTAATAGAAATAACACAGACTGGTCATATAAATGAGCCAAGTCTCTGATCACAAATCAACAGGAAATAAGCGAGCAAGTAACGGTGGCTTATTTTAGTAGACGGCCAACAAAGCGACGACACCAGCTGCCAAACCTAGAGTGCTGGCATCACCTAGACGGTGTGCCGTAGCGGAGTTGGTGGTATCTTCTACTGGCTTGTTCGTATTGGTGTTGCCACCAGTGGTTGGTTTGTTGTTACCGCTACCGGTATCGGCGGAACCACCGGCAGCACCAGTTGGTGCGGGTGCGGATGGCTTGTTGGCGCCATTGCTTGGAGTAGCAGCTGGAGAGCTATTACCACCACTGCTGCTGGCACCAGTGCCAGGGAGTGATGGTAGATTGGAAGGCAAGTTGGAAGGCAAGTTGGAAGGTAGATTGGAAGGTAGGTTGGAAGGCAAGTTGGAAGGCAAGTTGGCTGGTAGCGTAATGGATGGTTGTGTTTGTTGTGGGCTAGCAGTGGCCATACCGGCAATGGCAGCTAGAGCGAGGATGGCGGTAAAAGTACGCATGATGAAAGCTGAGTGATAGAAGATGGTGTGTGTGTAATGCAAAAGTATGAATGTGCCGAATTAACACAGACAAGTAGCGTCAATAACTGATAAAGTAGAAGAAAAGAAAGATATGCTCTTGATGAACCTAAATGAAGGGTTGTTGTTGTTGTTGTTGCTGATCAACTTGCTAAGTTACGTTTGAAGTAGAAAAGCAAGATGATAATTGCTGATGGAGGCAATGACAAGATGGAACTGAACGGTGCTGAGATAAGTTACCCCCGTCCAGCAAGTTTGTCGGCGTCGTCGTTTTATAGCCGAAGGGGCCTAGGATTGGCGGTCAACGGAACGGGTCTCAAGCCGAGCGCTAATGCCGATATCGCTCATCTGTGACTGGATGTTTCAATTGGCCATTGGAGTTACTCTCACTACTACTAGAACAACAACCACAATCACAACCACAACAGAACAAGTAACAATGGAACACTTCTTGTACACACACATGTCTACACACGTACACGCACACACACACACGCGTACAGGTATGCTTTTCATAGACTGATAAGAAGTGGTAATGATGCTACTTCCTTTCTCAATGATGTGACATCTATTTTTAGAACAGTGCACAAAATAGTGGTACCAACTCTGTTCACCCTTATCTAGCAATGAGAATGGCACTGAGAACAGACGCGCTGACGTCAGTTGAACTAAGAATTCTTGGCAAAATACAGGATATTCTTGTAATTCACCGAATTGATAAGAAGGACTATATCGAATATACTCACTCCTATAATGAATAGAAGTGCTTGGAACTGTGTTATTAATATACTAAAGGATAGCATGGCTTTACCTCTATGATTTAATACAGGAATGTATTGTTTCAAGTGTTTCTTCATTCTTCTTCCATCTTCTTCCATCTTCTTATCTTTCTTAGAACAAGTCGCGTGAGTCTACGTATGTGTATGTAGATTAGCCGTAAAGTTTGTTTTACACTTGGTTGCATGGTCCAAAGGCCATTGGACTAGTAGCCCACTCTATAGTATCACTTGAACTACCTCACAACAAAGTTGAAACAATAACAAGAACAAAACAAAACAACAAACAAGTTGCAACCTACTCATATAACCATTAAACATCAAAGGGTATTACAACTGCAATGGTTTAGTTCAATAAGATATTTGGTTGTAGATGTGCAAGATGATGCATCTTACTAGTTCGCTTTATTCATGAGTGAACATGTAGCATTGTTAGCGTCTTTTAGTAGTGTAGATGAGGAACTAGTTGTAAAATAATCTGTTACAATAAAATACGGAGTTTAAACTAGTGTGGATGCAACTGTTACAATAAGGCGTTTTTCCATGTGCCTTAAAGAGATGCCACGTGATGGAAATGGTCGAATTTCGTATATTTCAACTTGTTCATGGCGGTGTTTCATTATTTATTTTTTTGTTTATTTTCGCACGACTCCGCTACTCCGTTACAATCCTCTGTCGTTCATCTCTTTGCTACTACTCTACTCTTACTCTTTCTCTTTCTATCTATCTCTCTTTTGATTCTATTATATACTATAACAGCCTCTTTTCCTTCACACATTATACAGCATTGACATCATGCCGTCTGATATGAAAAATGCCAACTTCCCTATGGATGCAGAGGGTCACACCTACCATGTCGGCCTGAAACGAGGTGAAGTTTGCAATCGCATCCTTACAGTGGGTGATCCTGAACGAGCTAGACGACTTGCTACATTACTTGACCAGGATGCACCGCTATTCGAACGTGAAAGTCATCGTGGATTCCTTACCATTACCGGTAGATTCATGGGACAACCGGTCAGTATCATTGCCATTGGTATGGGTATGGCTATGATGGATTTCATGTTACGAGAAGTTCGTGCCGTAGTTGATGGTCCATTGTGTGTCATTCGTATTGGTACGTGTGGTGCCATTGCTTCTGTCGCCGATGCTGGTGATATCATTGTACCCGATGGGTCAGCCGCTGTTACACGTCAATTGATGCGTTCATCGATTTAACGAATTCTACGAGTGTAACAACGAGTAATGATGATATCACTACTACCACCACTACTACTGTTGCCAGTAAATCCAACAATTGTTACATGTTCTCTCGGGTATTCCCGGCTGATACGGAACTAACTGCCGCGTTAAGAGAACAACTGGACAACAGGTCGGTCGTGAACATGTGATCTCAGGCGTTAATGTCACGGCAGACACGTTCTACGCGGCACAAGGACGCGTTGATCCGTCGTTCGTCGATAGAAACGATCAACACGTGGAGCAAATATTTGAAAGGTATCCTGATGCGGTATCACTTGAAATGGAGAACTTTATGCTTTTCCATTTGGCGTGTTGTGCCACACCACTGGCACCTAATGTGCCAAGTATTCGTGCTGCCGCCGCTATGGTTGCCGTATTCCAGCGACAAACCAATGCATCCTTACCGAAGGCTGAACTAGCAAAGTTGGAACTACAAGCTGGTAGTGCGGTATTAAAGGTGCTGTCAGGTACATTAAATAACGAGCAACTGCATCCTGAATTAGAAAGTGTCTGGCTAAAGCAAACGGTCATCGTTACTGAATAGAGCTTAGTAAGGCAAACCACAAAGAACAATCAGCATTATAATGGTCATTCTTTTCATTATTATAACAATAATAACAACAATAATAAATCATTTATTACAAATCAATTGGTTGAATAGACGAGTACATAATAGGTGATAGGTATTTTACTAATCTAATCAATATTGCTAGTATTCGTTAATAACAATATGTACAATATATGCTGTTTGACAGGGTGATATTACAAATCATTCATATGACATTGCTTCATTTCCATTTCACCTTGCATTCTTGCTGCACTCATTGGAATTGCTGTCGCCTTTGCTGACGTATAAATAGTGTCACACACAACTTGAGTGTTGTCGTCAGCAATTCATGCCATTCTTGTTTCTGTTTGATTTACCATTTTCTAAACACCATATTAGTTTTATAACATAACCGATTTAACAACTAGCGTATGGATAGAATACCGGAGGAAGTATGGCTACAAGTATTCGCGTGGCTTGACCTTGCCTCGTTGATTCAGGTAGCGTGCGTCAATCGGTTTACATACCAACTCGTAACGTCTTCCGGTGTCCCTTGGCGATACATCGATTTGCGACGATGTTCGAGCCGTCACATCAATTACAACTATGGCGTACACAATTTCAATCCTTTCGAACAGGTGGACTTTGATACTATAATAAATATGCTGCCCAATGGTGCGACTAGCGTGGCACCATCGCTATTCCCGCAACGAATCTACGAGTCTCATTTACTTAGCCTGTTCAATGGATGGTTGCATAAGAGTGCGCTACACGCTATAGTACGCGTAAGATTGGACTACACGGGCGTGACGAGTAATGCTCTACACGTGCTGCTCGCTCGGTGTCCGCAGCTGGAATGGCTTTCACTACGACATTGCAATCAGGTACACCAGAGAGACTAAGTAGCATACTACGAGGTTTCTGGGATCATGGTAATGCTTGAAATTACGCTACTTGTACGTCGGTAATGGCTACGTGACAGGCCGTCGCAATCCACATCGTAATCCGCAGTATGTTCATTTCAACGGGCGGACAATGCCGCTTGTCTAGACATTATGAAAGAGATGCTAAAGGATTATCAAAGCAGCAGGAAGAAAGAGGCATCAAACCAGTGGTGCAAATACGCCTCGCTAGAGATCGTACGGTAGATTGCCGGAGACATCGGATGCCGGTCAACTAAGAAGTGCGAATGATCCATCGGAGATCACTACTATCGAGCATCCTATCGAGGTATGGCCCATGCCATGCGACTCGTGTCCTTCCGGCGTGTGTGTCTCTAGACGACACTGGTGTGAATCGTGCATAAGGTAGCCTATCTGTGTACTAATTGTTGCAAGCAATTCACTGTTTTAGCGGTTGTGGACGTTATCGCTGCGTGGCCTGTGTCCGATTAACGGGAACATCGGTGGTTTGCCCGAGTATAGACCATAAGATCGGTTTCCTATGCAGTCATTGCAATAATAGACGTGCTTGCACTTGCCCAGAGGTTCGCATGTACTGCAACTTACATCAAGTGATGCACGAGCACGATAGTCCAATGAACAATCTGAACTGTCGGCGATGCGGTCGATGGACCTGCGTGTTTTGTAACAAATTTCTACATGCGTTGTCGACCTAATCTAGCACTATGCGAGGATTGTAGAACACTACAATGCGCGCGTTGCAATCTTCCACCAGGCGAGATTAGCATCGATTGGATATGTAGTCGATGCAATCGATATTTATGCGTCAATTGCAATGATTACTCGGAGAATCCGACTACGAGCACTGTCATGCATAATCAAACATCCGATAATAGTGTAAATGTATTCCAAGCAATTTAAATAGCCGATACTCAAGCATACGAGTATGATTGTGAAGTAATTAGCGTCGAGCGATATCTATATATGTAAATAACACGATAAATCATGCCATATAGCTTTATCTGATGCATTCCTTTTTTACTTTGAACGTATACATGTGCAGTTAAAGTGTTATTGAGTACAGTATTTTCCAATTTACATGTAACAATTGTTCTATCCTACAACTACTACCTACACGAGCGATAAAGCAGTAATGAACATGCAAGAAAGTTGCCATAAAACATAGTAAAAACAAGCTATACCAATTTGGCCTCTAAGGTTGTCGGCATAAATTAACTTCATGTTGCATGAACTATCCATCTTATTACGGATAATGCGTCACACAAGATTATGCCGCCACTAGTATTGTGCAGCGAATCTATTGCCTTCTTTCTTCGTTTCTTCTTAAAAATACGCCCCGATTTACCTTGACATTCTGTACTCCTAGTAGCATCTACCCTAAACTTACTATTTAGTTGTTTCTCCACAAAGCGATTCATATCCAGCGTACTTTATTGCTATTACTGTTTATTTAACCTAGTTTATTGAACGTGTAAAGTGCTATACGACCGAATGTAACACGCTTTACCAACAGCAACCCTATTTTTTCTATTCTTTCTTTATTCTTTATCCTATCAATATTGCCGTAATAACTCAGCAACGCGAATAATCTTGTTTATTCCAGTAATGCTGCAGTCTACCACTTCAAAGGGGATCAACGACACCCTTAACCCTACAAAAACCGTTTATGAAATGAGTAAACTTACGGGTATCACTTTTAGAATCCCTCGTCATAGCGATATCACATTTAAGAACGGTACCGCTCAAGATAACCGCCACCACCACCAGCACCACGAACAGCATAGACAGACGACATCAACAATGGCGGCGATTAGCAAGGTTAGCAAGGATACAGCTTCTTGTAGGTACAATCAATGATAGTGTACAGCCTAGACATGGATGCCTATATTGACTAATGGTAATTGTAGCTAAGCACGTATCGTATCCTAATCATGGTCCGTCATCGCTTGCCGTATCGATTCCGCCAGAGTCAGCGTATATTTTAGATCAAAAGTTGGAGGCACATCCACGACTTGCTACGCCGGAGGAGTTGCGATTCTGCGCTAGCCTAACGGGATTATCCGAGGCAGCAGTTGATGCCTATTTACGCTCTCGACTTGGATCTAGGCCTACTCCACCTCCACCTCTACCGCCACTGCCTTCTCTTCCACCTTCTCTTCCATCACCTCCTCCTAAAGTAGTAGAAACTAAAAGGAATACTACTACGACGGCGACTACTACTAGTACTACTACTAGTACTACTACTGCTAGCAGTACTACGAGTAATATTAGTATTGATGCTATTAGTAAGATTAATGATATTGCTAATATTGAGCAAGCATCCACACGACCAAATCGTCGACCACAACGGGCAGCGGCCAAAGTACAATCCTACACTTCTAGCGTAACTTATAGTATTAGCGATGATGAAGAAACAGACAATGATGGAGACAACAGCACCAGCAACAACAACGATGATGATGACGACGATGACGACGAAGCCAATAGAGCATATACAATGAGTGGTAAGAGTGGTGCCAATGTCGATAAGAGTACTGGTAGGACACCAACTAAACGCGGGACAACTCGATCAGCACGAACACCAAAGCCGCACGTTGAACGCAGTTGGGTACATGAAGATATAAGTAAGGTAGTGCCACGTTCCATACAAGGACCGGTATTCTGGCAGATAATTCCATGTCAACGAGTGTTGTTCAAACAATTCGAACGTTGCATAGCTTGTGTCTCGAAAGTGTTGGGCTCGTGTAGATTCGCTCGTACACGCGTATTCGGTATACGTCCCGAGTCAATGGGCAAGAAACAGACCAGCATGTCTGGCGACGATCTCATCTATGGGCCATTCTTTAGTTCGGCGGTAGATGAGGAACCGCGAGGCACGATCATCCCATGGTCTAGACAAGATATGCTCAAGCGAATCGCGAATCGAGTACCGAACACGGATGCTACCACGAATAACGAGTGTACACGCTATCGGTTTGGATCACCCGAGGAGTTTATCCTATGTAGAATCGACGCGGCAGTACGTCAGATTATCGATCGTGAACTCGTGTTTGCCGAGTACGATCCGTGCTATCGACGTGAACCGCTTCATTTGCAACGGCAATTGTGCGACGCTTGTCTCACGAATGTTCTTAATGGCTTTTGGATGTGTAGCATCTGTGGTCTGGAGCTTTGCATGGATTGCTACGACGAATGGGATACTAGCCCGGATAGCAAGCGTATCCAGCAGTGCACCTACAATCGGCGACATACTCGACAGCACATGGTAAGAATGCGTAGTTACGACTTGGCAGAACTACGTTGGATGAAGGAGACCACCATGCAACGCGAATTTCCACCAGTACCTTCACCATCGCCACTCGTGTATGATGCCTCGTTTGAATTTGTGGGCCATTTTAGACCCTATCAGAAACTGCTAGTTACCTCGGATAACGATCAATTGGACAAGTTCCAAGCGTGTTGGCGTAGAGGTGAAGCATGCTTCGTGCCGAATCTACTCGATAAATTCACGCGTAGTATCTGGACGCCCGATTGGTTTATCGCGCATCATGGACACGAAGTCACCGAGATGATCGATTGTCGCACGGGAGATGCGCTAACCGACATGACAGTAGGTCGATTCTTCCAAGGGTTCTCTGATATTACGGTGCGTCCAAATAGCGAGGATACCAATTGTTACATGATATTAAAACTAAAGGTAAGCAATTCATTATACTTTATTTTATTGATTATATATACTAATAGTGCTATGCTATGCTATGCTATGCTATACTACGTGGTAGGATTGGCCGTCTAATGATGATTTCCGTAACAAGTTCCCTGATCATTATCGTGATTTCATGCGAGT
Organism: Syncephalis plumigaleata; assembly: GCA_025201365.1. NCBI lineage: Eukaryota > Fungi > Zoopagomycota > Zoopagomycetes > Zoopagales > Piptocephalidaceae > Syncephalis > Syncephalis plumigaleata. The sequence continues at coordinate 90,988 of JAIXMF010000016.1, forward strand.
ACTTCCCTTTAAACCGTACACTCATTTATATGGTGATCTCAATCTAGTCAATCGATTGTCCGATCATTACATCTGGCCTGACCTAGGACCTAAAATGTACAACGCATATGGTTCCAGTGACGGTGAAGGTGGTGCAGGCACTACTAATCTACATTTAGATATGGCGGATGCAGTTAATATTATGATTTACGCGTCTTACCTCGATAATCTGCCCATTGAACAGCAAGAGCAACTACTGCATAAGAAATCACAACCACAAGATGATAATAGTAATAGTAATAGTACATCACGCACTACTACTACCTCTTCTTCTTCTCCTGCTGCTGCTAATACTGTCAAGGTGGTGAGTATCAACCTACTCCCGAGGAGAATAGGGCACGCTATCCGGTCGATGATCAATACGAGTTTACAGAACGTCCACCGGGTATTGCGGCAGCAGCTGTATGGGATATCTTTCCATTGGCGGATCTTCCCAAAATACGTGCTTTCCTCACTACAATTGCTCACGAGCGTAATATCCCCATTGATGATCCAGTTCACGATCAGACATTCTACCTTGATCATAGCATGCGTGAACGCTTGTTTAGAGAGTATGGCGTGCGCGGCTGGCGTATCTTCCAGAATCCCGGTGATGCCGTATTTGTGCCGGCAGGTTGCGCGCATCAAGTGTGCAATTATGCCTCGTGTATTAAGGTGGCCATGGATTTCGTGTCGCCTGAGAACATTAGTCGATGTGCACAACTTACGCAAGAGTTTCGTCGACTGAGCAAAGCGCATCGTAGAAAACAGGATATCCTACAATTGAATACGATTCTCTACTCGACATGGCAGGAATGCGAGGCATTACTAGCTCAGCGTAAAAAGGTGTTCTCCTCTAAGAATGTACTCGCACCCCCACCCCCACCTCCCAATCGATCGCGTAAACGTACGCGTAATGACTCCACTACTTCTACTTCCACTACTACTACTACTACTACTACTACTGAATCGCCTACAACAGCCCATAAGCGATTGCAAATTGTTTAATACGCCTATTCATTATTACTATTAGTGTTGTTCATGGCATGTAGAGAATAGCAACGATGATAATTGTAATAATTGTGTTTATATTTATTAGTACCCTAATAATAATAAATTATGTATACCGTATAATGATCTATTGTTATATAATGCTTTATTAGAAATGAAAACAGAAACAAATAATACCATACTATACTGATGGATAATTGAATGGTTAGTCGTTTGTAGTATAAAAGTAATAGAAGAGCAAGATGTATCGCGCATATAAATATAAATATGCTTATTATTCTGGAATAACTAAGCATGGCTTCACTTTCTCGAGATATACTTCCACTTGCTTTCGTAATGCTGCATAACTCGATTGAATATTCGTTATCTCCTGATCGGCATCTCGACGTAGTTCGGCGATCTACGATAAAGGTTAGGATTATGCTAAAGTAAAAACATCGACAACTAGTAAATACTTGCCTGTCGTTCCTTTTCCGTGATCATCTCTTGGTATTCCACGATCTTTTGCGCGTACACTTCACTCTCCTGTTGCAATTCACTGTAATCCGCTTGTAGTTGCTCCATCTTACGTGTTACCAATTCATGCTGTTGCTGCTGTTGTAAATGTAGTTTCTCGAGTGTATCCTTGGCCTTGTTAACTTGTCGCTCTTGTGACTACACGTATATCAATATACATATCAGTATCATATATGCGTGCTTATTTCATTGCTCGTTGCATACCTCTAGCTTGTAGGTCAAGTCGTGTATTTCCAGTTCTTTCTTTTCAATACGCTCGCAAATACCGGTGATCTCCCGTAGGATCTCCTCGCAATTATTCGTCTCCTTAAGACAGTCATCCATCAATTGCTTACACGCCTCTACATCCTACATGTACACGCTGATTAATTTCACTGTAATATAATGAATCACAACTTCCTATGCCTAGCGTTACCTTTACCAAATGTTTAATAGTACTAATTCTACCCTGGAACTCGCGTGTCTTTCCCTCTTCAATGCTAATTCGTTGTCGAATAGCAACGAGATCCACGTTCAACTCGTCTATAATCTATTATTGTTACAATGGGATATTAGCATTGTTTGTTTTACATGAACTCGATCAATTTACCTGTTGTATCTTTCAGGACTATGCACGATACGTGCGTTAAGTCGAGCAACTTCTTGTTTCGCTTCGATAACCTCAAATTGGCTATTAGACTAAGTGTCGTCCTATTTCGTTAGCTATCACTTTGCTAGACTAGCTTGTTACTTGCCAGTTTATCTGAGAGTGACTTTTCTCCTTCTTTTGCTCTTCAATCTCGGCGTTCAAACGCGTTTGCTGCTTATTCATCTCGCGTAGTTCCATTTGTATATTGGTTTTCTCCTCCTCCAACTTTTGCACTTGAGCTTGTTCACGTTCATGCTGCGTTCTAATGCCAAGCGTTAGTCGTGCATCAATCACTGGTTGCTATTGCCTACTTTATACTTCTTAGATGCTCGATAAGTTGTTGATTTTGTTGTTGAAGTAAAACATGCCGATCCATTAGTTCTTCCTATAGCAAAACCTGCGATTAATCATCATACTATGCAATAGTAGTCGAATCAACCTACTGATTTCACGGTATACTCCTCTAGTACATCCATTCTTTCCTCGCGGAATTTGGCGAAATTAATAACCGCACTCATGATACGACGTACACGTCCCGGTTCTGGTTTGGCCATATCTTTGAAGCCAAAATCGTCAATACCGATAGCCTGCATGAAACGTGCTCTAATAATGCATTATTATTGTTGTTAATACTATGCTGCACCTCCTCGTAGAAGCAATTGACTCACAAGTAGCGATAGAATGACATGGAGATAACGGCCGTTTGATAAAGGTCGGATAGGATAGATTGGACGAGAATTTATCAATGGCCACGATATCTTCGCGTGACACGCCCATAAATACAAGGCATACACTCTCGTAGACGGACATCATACGCATATGCGATGGTCGTTGCAAATCGTCCTCCGAGAACGGTATTTGCAGTTCGTGTAAACACGTAAGAATTTCCTGATTCTTCAAAGTGGGAAACACGTAGGAAGCCTTCATAGGCTGCAGTGATTGTCGTCGACTATAATCCATATTGTATATGAGGGTTGCCGCTATCCTAAATAGTCCCAGGCAAGAGTAAACACTTTATAGCAGTAATGCTTAATGGCAGTTGTCGTATAGTCAGCCTAATCGTAACACGAGTAAATAAAGGAAAGAAAAGAGGTGAAGGAATAGACGCGTAGAAACATTTGTTTACGCATTTTATCATTGTTATTATTACTATTATTATTAAATACCACCATTATTGTCCCATTACAATGAGTGTACTACTCGAGACTTCACTAGGCGATCTAGTCATAGATCTAGAGGTGGAGCGCTGTCCACGCACTTGTCTCAACTTTCTAAAGCTATGCAAGGTCAAATACTACAATTTCTGCGCGCTATTTCGAGTTGAAAAGGATTTTGCCGCACAGACCGGCGATCCCACCGGCACGGGACAAGGAGGCGAGAGTGTGTTCAGCCTGCTTGAAGGACTATCCGCGGAGGAACGAGCGAGAAAACGATACTTTCCCGCCGAGGTGCATCCCAAGCTTAAGCATAAGAAACGCGGCACCGTCTCGATGGCCGTGGCAGCCACAGAAACCGGCACCACTAGCAATAATCCTGCGGGTGGCACGATTTCCCTTAGTGGATCGCAGTTCTTTATCACGCTAGATGACAATCTCGACTATCTCGATGGTAAATACACGGTATTCGGTCAGGTAGTCGAGGGATTCGACGTGTTAGATCGTATTAACGACGCGCAATGCGACGACGAGCATCGACCCTATCGAGACATTCGTATTCGACACACCATCCTATTGGATGATCCATTTCCTGATCCTGATGGATTGGTGGTGCCAGATGCATCGCCTCTCCCGACGGCAGAGCAACTTGCTACCGTGCGTCTCGGCGAGGATGAATCGATCGATGACCCGGAGGGCATGTCACCCGAGGAGTTGATGGCACGTCAGCGACAACGCGAAGCACAAGCACAAGCACTCACGCTTGAAATGGTGGGCGATCTACCATTCGCCGATATTAAACCGCCCGAGAATGTATTGTTCGTGTGTAAACTAAATCCAGTGACGCAAGACGAGGATTTGGAGTTGATCTTCTCGCGATTCGGTCCGATTTCCTCGTGCGAAGTCATTCGCGATCAAGCTACGGGTGATTCACTTTGCTACGCGTTTGTGGAGTTCGAGGAACGCGAGCATGCCGAGGAAGCCTACTTTAAAATGGACAATGTACTTGTGGATGATCGACGTATTAAGGTGGATTTCTCGCAATCGGTCAGTAAGCTTCATGGCGATTGGACCAACTCTCGTCGATCGCGTGCTACCGGTCAAGATAGCAAGTTGGCGATGAAACCGCAGGGTCGACAAGATGCGAGCAAGTATGAAATGGTATTCGAACATCAGGATGGTAGTACGACACGTGCAACATCAAGAAATGATCGTTCGCGTGATTCTACGATATCATCATCAACAACGACACAGCATCATTATCACCATCATCGTCAACAGCAGCATCAACATAGGCGACGAGATGATGAATATTCCTCGCATCGTGGTAGCAGTAGCAGTACACGTCAACATCGACATCGACCACGTAGCAGAGAGCGTAGTATGTCACCATCTCGACATCGACATCGACATCGAAATGAACGACATTACGATGATAGGAATGATCGATCTCGACATCAGCAACGAGACAGAGATCATCGTCGTCGATGAGTAAGTGACATCTTATAAGTGACTATGATCTAAGAAAGAATAATTCGAGTTAACACATTAAACTGAAATGCAAATTACTGTGTTTCTAACTCGTATACACACATATATAGTCAACAATGATTTATTAACAATAAAAGTAGTATAGATTATTCCTATCTTATTGTATAATTGAAGTGATACAGGCTTTTTCCATCCAATTTGCGCAGTTAGCCTTCTGTTTTATGAATAAATAATATTTAACACTTACAATTACCCTGTATTTTGGGGTGTAGATAGCGATAACTATCACGGATGAATTGTTTTTTATTGTTTGGTTCCCTCTTGATCTTGCTCATCATTGCTTGAACGTTTAGAAGGAACGGTACTTCGTTCAAATTGTGTTGGAATACGGTCTTCCTTACGAAGACCGTGAATAATCTGAATAAAATTCAGACATGCAGCCATATCCCGATTCCATACATGATAATCAATAGCTACTTGTAAGTACATGACATGGCAATATCCAACTATACTAGTACACTTGTATCGTCTATCTTACAGAATTGATGATGATAGTTATCGCTATCAATAAATGATCCATTACCAGATACTGAATTGTTATTATTATTATACTGTATCAATTGGCATTTCTATGGTAATAATGGATGTTAACAATTGTGTAAATCTATTTATTAGTAAACTGCAAAAGTGAAAGGATAAATGCGCAAATTGGATGGAAAAACACTGTAATGATAACCCACTATAGTCTAGTGTATTTTTAGCAATAGTAAAAAACAGGTTATGTGCATGAAATTGATTGGTGCATCATTCGAGAGCAGTCATTTAGTTCGTGTACGCGCAATATCAACGGATGCTAAATCAGCCATTCTTAGGGAACAACGCCAACGCAATGACGCCTTTGTTTCCGCCTCTTTATTTTTTACTATGAAAGATAATATACCAGCTAGTGTTTTTGAAGATATTGCAACATTTGCGGACGCAACATCGCTCGTTGCGTTTGCTTGTTGTAATCGTAGAATATGGGAATGTATCAGCGTGTTGCAACGCATATGGAGACAGCGATATCATGAGGAATTTCTAATTAATGGTGATGATGACGAGGCCAAATGGCTGGACTCATACGTCAAGACATTACGTACGCCCAAGTTACTTGTGGCGAACATTACCACAAGGATCGACGGCAAGTATGATATCGACTGGTTTCAAGCGTTTCGCTATCGACATATGGCCGGTTTAAATTGGTTCGATGACAATGGTAGCCGTCGATTGAAGCACGAGACGACGATATTAAGCACGAGCAGTGATTGCGTAAACATTACCGTGTTGGAGCGTACGTTCTTACGCTACAAATCCCTCGTTAATTCCCGTGTGATCGAGCATTTCCAAGTGAAAGATGCCGCCAATAATGTGCAACGATACTGGCAAACCTATAAACTATGCTATACCGGACCCGATTTGACCATCACTGGAGGACACTACGCGTTCAAAGATAATTACCTTGTTGTGGCTGTCACACCACATAAATCCACGTCAGATACTCGTAATTCATTTTCTGGCCTACTTGTCTGGCCAGCTAATCGTATACGCGATGAGGAACCAACCCGTTACCCCTGTGCTGATTGCACTTACCATGACATGCGAGGGGATTGGTTGCTATTCTCCACTGTAGAGTCATACGGCGTTGATACAGATGCACCATGGAATATAACCCATGTGCATGTCGTGAATTTGGCCACAAAACAGGGCAAAACGCACAGTACTTCTAAGCCGCTATTTACTGCATTTTTACAACGGGTTACCGATGAGGAGGCAGTTGTATTCCTTGCCTCGGAAAAAACCTACGAGGATTTCAGTGTTATTAAATGGCAACTTTGGGAAGTGTCGAAGAGCATTGACGAGCCGCCATGGCGCTTCTTATTGAAGGATAGATTCAAAGTAGCGGAAGACTCGAGCGATCTAACTGTAAAAAGACTAAATAATAACTCGGTCATTATTGTACATGATAGAATTCGTATCGTAAAATCGAATAATAACGCAAGACGCAATGATGATTCTGATGCGGACGCTGCCGATGACGATGATAGCAATGACAAGTTTACCTTAGGTGTGATAGCTACCAATCTCACGCAAACTCAACTGTTCATGCGGAACTTTCTATTATGGTCGCATTACGTCGATGTGCTTATTGCAAAGACATCAACTGCCAGGAATCGAATTACTGTGCTATCAGATCAGGGATTCTCATTTTATAACTTGACCAATGGTGATTTATTATCGTTTGTCCCCATCAGCGATGTTAACAGCTTAATCGAGGGACATTGCCATTACACGGCAAATGATTATTTGTATGATCCGGCTTTCTACATTAATCACGGCGAGTACGTGTTGTGTCCATCCAGCGATATTGACAAGTATCACGCCATCAACATTATGCAGCCAAGCAAGAAGAAAATACGTACATTCTCGTGTTTATTCAGTCGTTATAACATCACTACCGATAACATTCTAATGATCGATCATGATCGACATGAATCCTACCCCATGCTTAGCACGTATAAGCCTGACTCTAGAGTGAAAGCCATGATCAATATTTGTTCCGCCAATTTCTTACATATAGTATTCAAGGATGGCTATAAAATACTAGATCTATCCAATGAACCATAATTAATAAACAATATCGCGTTACTTTATCTGTATCTTTCTTTCTTGCTTGCTTGCTTTCTTGCTTGCTTGCTTTCTTTCTTGCTTGCTTTCTTGCTTGTTTATATGAATGTGAATGAATGTTCAATGATATACCATTGCCCTATTTCCTCTATCCATGTCATACCACCAGTGACCATCATTCTAAATGGCATAGTTCCAAGTTTCCCTATTTCTATCGTAAGATACAGGAACGTGATCATTCCATCTGGCTAATGAATCGCTTGTCACTTTGGTTATGAACGTGTAAACACGATGCTATCGTTGCAAGTCACGCCACATTTAATTTTAGTGCTTTTATTTGTAGATTGTTATCGCTCGTTCCTTCTTGTTCACTCGCATGCTAATACAAAAATAGACTATTATTATTCTACTTGTCCTTGTCATTATTGTCATGATTACTATCTGATACACCGCAATAGGTCAGATGACAGCGTGGAAATGAAGCAGGTGGTACACTACATTGTGGACAATACCACCAGAAATGGTAATTCTACCGTTCGACCTTTGTGGCTCATTGACAAATAGTGTGCTTCTATTTTTTTTCTTACTGAATGAATAGCTCACTATTGTATCTCTAACACTATGTTACAGACCATGATTATACCGGTTGCGTACATACAAGTCAAAAGCAAAGAGAGAGAGAAAGAAAAGGAAAGAGAAGGAGAGCAAACGACTCAATAGAATTGTTCGTTTAAGGGTGGTGTAGATGTGTTTCGCCTTAGAAACAGCATAACGGGAACAAGTGAAGCAAATGCGGTTGCAAACCGAATAGGACTGTTAGCACGCGTAAACGAAACACTAATTGAGCAGAACACATGTGCATCTGTACAACCATTCCATAGGTAACCGAGAAAAGCCGAATGATAAAACAAACATTACTACAATTACTATTGTCATTACTGTTGTAACAATACGGAATGGAATACAAAACGTACACGTACACGTACACACACACGATAAACAAGATACATACAAATAGGATGGATCGTGTCATATCGTATCCTATTCCTTTATCTCCTTTCTAATGACTTACTAGGGAGACTTGTCCTAATACAATAACCAGAATGATGATACACCATTATGATACTACATTGTATCTTGAGGGATGATTGCTACCATGACGGTCGTCGTTCTTCGCTTCTACTTGCATTGCTCGTGTTGTTTTTTCCTTTTAGTTATTCCTTCTCCGCCCTGACATCATAGGTCCGACTGAAATTAGTAATCCACCATAACCAAGGCACTTCCTAGGAATGCCCGTACACACCAAATAAAGCATCAAATGCCATGAATCTCTAAAATGTCACCACGACAACGTTTAGGCGAACAACCTGTTATTGCAATAATGGCATATCAAGTATAGAGTTACATTAGGGGCGTAATCACCATGAAGAGGATAGGAGGACGAGTTAATGAGCAGCGGTCGGCTAATGCCAAAACATGCTGCTGTTGTGCACGTGTCAAGTAACAACCATGTTAACTGGATCAGATGCACGGCAGGTGAATGGATGAATGGATGAATGAATGGGTTGCTTACCCCGCTTTGCTTGTTTTTTCACGCCTTGTTTTCAGTTGACACTTTTCCTGATCGTATGTCAACTACTACTACTACTACTACACATAGTAAAAAGTTAACTGATCAGCTTGGCTATACGTGTATTCATGTTTATTGAAAAATAAAAACAACAACTAGTGGATGTTCTAATCAAGTAAGTAAGCAACACACACATACACACACGTACATGCATGCGTGAGTGTATGTACATCGTGTGAAAGCGTGAGTGTCACTGGCTGTGTGTCCTTGGCCCTTGCGCGACAACATAAGGCCGCTACTTGCTACCACAACTAATGGTGAAGGTGCTGATGCTGTTCTATACCGGTTAATCATCGGTGCTAAGAAGGAAAGAAGGAAACGCGTTTGCTCTTTCTATTTATCTCTCTCTCTCTTCTATTCTCTTTCTTACACTACTTTTCTCGTCATTGATACTGCACCGCCAACCACCCACGCCTTTTCACTTTACCTTATTACGCTCAGCACACACTAACACATCGTTTATTGCAATACCTTTACCGCTTTCTCTCTTTCTCGTATCCTTCTCCTCCTCCTCTTCCTATTAACTCATTGATCGTCTTCTACTTCTGTCATTACAGTCTATTGACATTCGTCTAATAGTTTTATATTCATTACTTACTACTATTACTACTACTACTACGTACCCTAAACTATTTATACGCTAACGACATTTAGTCATTTACTTGACACAAACATTCCTCATTGTTTTGTCGCGTTTCTCTCGCTTACTTATTCATTCGTCGCCTTTATTATTGTTCGTACCAAATCTATGGTTTGTTAAGCTGCTACGATCTTTTGTTATTTGCTTTTGCCTTTAATTTATTGCCTTTACTATAAAACACTCGCTAATACTCTCTCTCTCACTCTTGCTCACTCTCCTCACTTACTCTCTTTTACTTGCGTTTACGGTTCTTTGTTTTGCCCATATTCAATACTATACGTTCTCTCGCTTTGCTACGTTTTGTCAACGACCACTTTACTTACTCTACTCTTTCGTTTTACGCTCATTATCACACGCTTTGAAGCAGTTACATACCATTATTGTTGCGCTTATTTAGTCAGCCATTCAGTAACTATTCTATCATATCATATCTCTATTATCAATTCAATTATTTATAGTCTCACTCTCACTCTCAATAACCTCGGTGCACTTGCTATCAACGCGCTTCTAGCTTTCAGTGCTTATTTCCCTCACCAATTCATACCGTTATTTGTAAGCAACTCACGTCAACAGCAACGTCAACCTCACGAGAAGGTAAGCTATTATTGTTATTATTGCATGAGTCAACTTGTTGTCGTCTACCTTGTGTTGTACGCACTTTTGCATGCACTATGGGTGTATTAATAGATGCAAACGTAGTCTGACCATCGTATGTATGTATGTGTGCGAGCATGTGTGTGTACATGTCATGTATGTGCAAGCTCGTGTAAATGTTGTACGCGGTTCGCGTGCGCGTGTTTGTGTATGCGCTCGTATCAGTTTTTTGCTACATTGCCTTGGATAGTGTGTCTGCATAGGCATGCTACTCTCATACTTTCTTTCTCGCTCTCTGTATGAGTCAACACCAGCAATGATAGAGATAGTAACAATGATGATGGTAGCAGTAAATGCTGATCAAGTACACCTTTTGTCTTTATCCCAAGATAAAAGAAAAAGACTCATTAGTCGTTGCCATCATGACATCAGCACAGTCGTGTCACCTATGCTTGATTGCCTTATGCAAATAGTCGAACTATGAGAGTAGAAGGTGCTCTGTGTATCAGTCAACCATCCCTTTATCGTTCCTCCCCTTTCGCGCTCGCTTACTCGCTTTGTTCACAAGCATTGAACAAGTAGTTTTGAAATGTCATTTCCTACATGGTTGTTACAGATAGGAATGCGGATCTGTGGTAAATCCGGTTTACGGTATGACCCGTGATAGCATTATTCTCTTTCTGGGCCCGTAGGCCTTGGGCTAGGCGGCATCAGCCTTTCTTCTAATGGTGTCACCCTAGACATCTTGCGATCTAGTTGTTGGCAGTACATCTCGTGTTTCTTTCTCATCTTCTTCATCTTCTTCTTCCTACTGTTTTGCTTGTTCACCCACGTTCGTGATCGATATTCCTTTTTTATGCCTTATTCTTCCTAGGCGATATTCCTTATAAGCTAAGAGCGCCATCCAGGTTGAACATACCCATCGTCATTGCCTTATCGTCACATTATTGTCGTCATCGCCATTCGTGTTGACATCATTTACGCGTCTTTTCTTCTTACACAAACATTTTGCTACGTAAGTATTCTTTATTAGTATAACATGTATTTCATTTCATTTTATATTCGTGATATGTGATATTAATGGATGGTTAATATTACTACATTTGGATGGCTATACGATCCATGTAACTCAATCGGAGTATGGTGACAATGTGTATATGTGTATACAGTTCATTAAAACCATATGAACACTTGTGCGGGGGAGATAAGTTATAAGTGGAGAGAAGGAGGAGGGTAATTGTCCATGGATAAACACTATTATCCGCATATTACTGCTGTTTCAAATATCAAAGAACGTGGTTACAGCCGTGATACGTTTATTACAAATTTCATGCCATGTAAACTTGAACGCTCTCCTTACTTGAAACGAGCAGCACCTCGCTTTCATTCATATGGCGGTCTCGGAGTTTACTATGTTTCCTAAGGGCCATTGCCGCTTCCTTACTAGGAAATCCAAGGAATGTTCCTCTAGTAGTAGCAGTATGTTCAAGGCTTTGTGATGATTCTTTCATTTAATATTAAAATGAAACCAAAGTCTTAGACAAAGACCGATTCTCTCCTCCTAGCATAACGGATTATCTTCTCTTTTCTTCTTCTTCCTGCTTATTTATTTATTTGCGAATATTGCTTGATTTAATGCGATGTATGTATGATAATAATCACCTTATTGCTTTTGAGTTATTGCCTATTCTAGCGTGATCTTTCTCATAGTTCGGTATTCTATTGACATCAACAATGATGATGATGATGAATGTCTCAATGGAATAATGGACTTTTCCATCGTCTCTCTAGTCCGATGATGAAATGTGAATTCCGTCTACGGCTTTGCATACTTTCACAAACAATTCTTACTAATATGATTGTTACAATCGCTACTTTTTCTACTATTACTCTCATACTACTAAATAGCTAACTTTCTATTCTTTCTTTTTGTATCATTATCGTATAGTTTAACAACATTAATTATTGATTGAACATCAACATCAACAACAATAGCAGCATCATCATCAGTGCTTCCATCTCTAGCCAGTATCAAGTCAATTCATTGCAATCACGCTTTAGTCATTCATCATTAGCACATTATCACATCCCAATATCATCATTGCTGACTCGTCGTATTCTCCCCTATTCACGTTCATTACCACCCCTCATTCCAGTTAGGATCAAGTATTCTTACACCATAACAGGTAAGTCATACGTATTTGAGACGTAAAGAAACAACAAGGGTGGCATCATCGCGTTCATGTATGATGATATGATGAGGAGTATCTGAGACAACAACGACAACAACAACTTTTAATAGTAATAGTAATAGTCTGATGACTCGGTATCACGTACCATATCTCTGTGTTACCACGAGACTGATAGTCTATCTAATGTGGGATGTGTATGTGTATGTGTATATGTATGAAAGCCTTTTATTTTTCTCCTTCAGTATAAATATTTGCCTTTGAAGCTATACATTATCAGTAAGCATCATGACTGAACCGGTTGCTTTCCCGTATCCAACCACGCCTCCTTCCTACATGTAACTGCACACTAACCGGCTTATATCGCACTGATGTGCTAAGTTGATTTACCAATTCAAGGCGAAATCCGCCTTTGTTGACTTTTGTCGCACTTGCTTCATGCACCGCATTTGCTACTGCTTCCTATATTACGATGATAGCTGCTTTACGCACACTTGCACATTTGCACTTGCACACCGTTCACCCATTCTCTCCTTCTTACATTGACGATTTACGTGACTGAATGCACTACTACTAGTGTATAGCACATACACTTGTACACTCGTACACACATCGATACAATGTATGTCCATGTAGTAGTCACGCATTCGCACGTTTATCCATCGAGTACCTGATACATCATTCGCATTACGGGTATAGTCTCTGTACCATCTATGAGTAATAACGGGGTACACCGTGCATGTCTCTCTATCTAGCTAACTAGTTAGCACCCAGTCACGCTGTGCCTATGTCTCTATCTCTCCTATCTCTCTCTGTAGCTCTGTAGCTCTGTAGCTCTCTCTCTCTCTCTATTTCTCTATCCGTCTATTTTGGGGGAGCCAACTATGCTGGTATGACTAGCGTTTCTCATTTGCATTCATCCGCCTTTGCCCATGCCATATGCATTTCACGTATGCTGTGTACCTGCCACGTTCATTATTCTTGTTGCGCTACTGACCACTCTACCATATCTTTCTTTTCCCTCTCTATCTCGCTCTCGCTCTCACTCTTCCTCTCTTTTACTTATCACTACTATCATTCATATCGCACTTATTCCTCGTCTTTAGCACACTATACTACTTTTACTTGCTCTCTTTTCCAACAAAAACGTCGCAATTCTGGTGTGTGTTTGTTTGTTCGTTCCTTGGCTCTCAAATAGTCTAAGCCCTCTATCTTCCTTTTGATATATACGTACACTTTCGCTCATTCATTCATTCACATATTGTTGCGTGTGTGCATGTATGCGTGTGTACGTATTAACGTCTTTCTACGCTCTCTCTCTCTCTCTCTCTCTCTCTATCTATCTTTTTATCCCTTTTCTATCTGATTTTGCATTGATCGTTAGTTATCTTTGCCACAGAAAGCAGGCTTTACCATTATTTATTGCATTCCATTCATACTATTGTTAACCAGCCAACCAACCGAATAACTAACTAACTAACTAGCTCAACTCAATTACTTTTGTTTACTATTCCTATAATAGTTCAAGTTAGCCGCAGTCACGTCAACACACCATCTTTATCGTTTTTAAAACTCCTTCAATTAACAAGAACGACATAGTTGTGTGCGTTTACTTGTTTACTCGTGTGTGTGTGTGTGTTTACTAATTCTATTACACGCCACCTTTCCTCCACGTTACCTCCCCGTATTCTCTCATGTGCTCTACTGCTCAGCCTATCTATCACCATCCTTCACCGGTTGCTGTAACGCCTCCAGGTCACGCCGATGTTACGATGCATATGACGAACTCACCTACAACTGTAGCTCATTTTGATCCATTATCTCCATCATCAACACAGCCTGCACAATCGTCGTCGTCGTCGTCTTCCTCGTCATCATCTTCATCACTTACGGCCAACACTTCCCCGCGAACTTCCCTTCCCTTGGTAAACGAGGAGAATAACACGTCAGGTCTAGTGTCGAAATCAGGTAACCTCTGCTCCTCTCCTGACCCCATAGCAGCAGCATCATCATCATCGTCTCGAGTAAGGCTAAATCCCGAGCTAAGCCCTGATCTATCGCCACCGCATTATCCATCTGTTCATAATAGCGCAACTATTGGTCAAGAGAGCACTGATCAATCAGATCATCGAATGGTTACTGCCACTACTACTACTACTACTACTACTACTAACAACAACAAAGTCATGATGCATAATGGTCATGTCATGAATCAACCTTCAACATTGGTAGATGCTAATGCTAGTAATATGACAACACCAACTGCTACTACTGCCACTACTACTACTACTGGTCATTCCACTTCATCATGGGATGCCACTAAAGAGGGTCCATTCTGGTGTCGTTGGCATGGATGTTCACTCGCTCCTGCTAATGATATCATTCGATTCCAATCCAATGCAACAAAGTCAGAATCGAATGAATCAACCTCGCCATCATCTCCATCATCCGCTACCGATGCTAACAATAGCAATAGCGGTGCTAGTGATGAAAGTAAGTTGTTCTCAGATGGACATGCCATTTGGCAGCATATCCTAGCAGTGCATCTTACACCTCGACCTCGTCGTGGTCACGCCTTCACCTGTCGTTGGGTGAATTGTACATTTACCAGTTTAACCGGCGCTTATGGTGCAGAAATGCATCTACGCGGCCATTTAGATTGGCATCCTTATTGCTGCAAGGTAAGTATATCTTATTTATTCATTTATAGCAATAATATGATTGCTAATAATAATAATAATAATCGATCATCTAGATGTGTGGCGTTCGATTCAAGCGTCGTGGTGATTACGCCAAACATATGCGCGAGAAGCATAGTATGCGACCTGGACGTGACTCTCAATCGCCCGAACCTATCTCGCCACCTGTCAATGGTATGAACAACAATGGTACCACGACATTCGATATGATGATGATGACCCCCGCTTCATCGTCTCCCGATGATACGCTACGCGACATGCCAGGACATCACCGACCATTGTCGCCGGCCAGTCTACGACGCGTAAGTCTTGATTCCGGCTATGCCTCCTATCATGGTTCATCTTCGGCATCATTCGGTGGTTCATATCGTGGTCGTGAACCACGTCGTTCATTCGACTATGCGCCCCCTGTCATGACACGTCCCATGTCAGCGATAGGACATCGTTACAGTCATGGATATCATCATTCACATCAGCAACATCCGCACTCACAACATCATTCCTCATATCATCATTCTCAGCAGCAGCAGCAGCAGCAGCAACATCCGCATTCGCATCATTCGTCGTATCATTCTCATCATCATTCAATGAATCATCATGATATGAACAGTCCTGACCCGGACATGCTACATCGACAAGTCATGGCTATGGATCAAAAGCATCGTCCTGCTGCCATTGCTGCCATCATCGAGAATGGTAATGACAGTATGTCATCTCCATCAGCATCATCACCTCATTATCCAATGTCGGCATCAGCATCATCGTCCTCCTATCGTGAACTACCACCTGTACGTACTAGTAGTCCACTGCATGATGCTAGAGATCGTGGTCCTTCCTCGGGTATCAATCGTCCCGGTAGCACTAGTAGTCGTGATCCATTCTTCCCTCAATCGCAACTGCCACATTCTGCTTCACAGGATCGTTTCTACACGAGTGGCTATCATCATTCTATCTCTCCATCGCCATTACGTCCACCATCCGTACCATTGCCTCCACACTTGTCTATGCCAATGTCGGCATCTTCCACCATGGGATCGGAACCATCATCTCACAAGTATAATAGCAGCAATGCCAATGGTAATGGCCATTATCATTATGACTATAGCACATCCGGTGCTCCTTCTGTTAGCTGGGAAAGATCACGATGGTCACCGCCATTACGTCCATTGTCAACACCGGCCGGTCCATCGCCGCAACAATTGTCACGTCCATCGGTGTCCTCCCCGCTTACCGGACCATTGCCATCATTCTCTGACATGCAACTAGGTCAGACATCCATGCAACGACATCAATCATCGGCACCCATTATGCAGAACCACAATTCCTATCATAACAGCAAGGATAATAGCACTAATCATAATGATCAATCACCTACCCAATCCTACTACTCGCATGATATGGCCACCGTCGTGGAGAGGGAAAGAATGATGCCTGAACCGACGACCATTCTAGCGGTACCCGCACCAAATAGACAAGCACCACAACTGATCACGAAGGTGGAGGCAGTGGCATCTGTCGATCCAACACCACGTCAATCATGTCCACCTCGTGAGCTTTACCGACTACTACACGAAGAGAATGTCGTGTCATCAAATAATACACCTTCTTCTTCTTCTTCTTCAATGGTCGATTCAGTTGATAGCAAGTCTAATCAATTGAATGTACCGACTAGTGGTCAGACAACATCAGCATCATCAAGTGTCTCTAAACGTCCACGATCACATACACTAGAGAATATGAATGATCCAGGTGTTCATTTACATCCATCGCAACGTACTACTAGCAATATGGCACCTACAGAAACAGCTGTACTCATGGCAGTTGATCAAGGAACAACATCGACAACATCTCTTGTTTCCAAGTTAGAGGAAGAGGTTAAATCACCATCTGAAACATCTCTTTACCAATTGTTCATGTCATTGCATCGTATCGATACATGTCGTTGTCTCTCATCTAAAGGTAATTCATCATAATATAGATATGTAATATAAATACTCAATGTATTATTTCTTTGTTTATTTCTAGATGCTAAGCAATTGTTATCCGATCTCACTGAACGTATGGCTGACTGGGATCAAGTCTTATCAGTGATGTCAGCATCAGTCATGGCACAGATCCTTAAACGATATGCTGAACTTCGTTCCTATGTGATGATATCATTGAAGATGAAAAGAAGGACAATGACATTGATGAAATGTCAAGTACCTCACCCATTGACATTCTTGCATCAGCAGCTGAATCTGTATCTCGTACTAAAATGGATCTAATGGAAAGTCAACCAGATACACAGATGCTATTGCCACTACTAGCAATGATAGTTCATTTGCATTTCCTTCAGTACGTCCAGGACATCGACTACGTGCCTATTGCATAGTTGAGAAGGAAATCAATGAGAATGAGAATGATGAAGTAGAACGTCATTTCTTATTCGATGTTACAACCAATAACTGCAAAGTGGTAGAAATGCCCAAACACATGATGCAAGGATTGAATGATCGATGGATTGACACGTTGTGTATTGATCAACAACAACAACAACATTGAATATAGATGTGACTCTATTAGTACTACTATTGTAATAATACTAATAGTAGTAGTACTAGTAGAATAGTAATACCGTTCTTTTAATTATAGTTAAAAGAATCAATCACATCTACTAATGGAGTGTACACTTTATTAGTCATTGATAAATAGTTCATGTGTATTATTAATATACACAAGTGTGTGACTACATCTCTTAGTATTTCTATGATGTAGTCTCATGTTCATCATTTCCTCTCTCTCTCTCTTTCTACTTCTGCTCTTTCTGCTCTTACTTTTGTTTTGCTGCATTTCCTCTTTTCTGCATATTTTATTATCACTTTCTCGTTATATACAACCTATATATATATATATACATCTATATACATTTGTCAGTTCCCTATCTATCTATTCTATCCTATTCTAAGAGTTAATAGTATTTGCGATCAGATTAACTACTATATACCATCTATTGGCTATTCCATATCATAATCTATATGGTGTATTCCATTTAGTTTATGACAAGATGAACAGCATCATTCTTCATTATTCTATTAAAATATATATCTGATCATGTTTATGATTCCATTAGATTAATGTAATAATTGTAATATGTATATTCACGTTCATTGTCATTTCTTTTTTGATATGATTTTTAAGCGCGAATTTTTATAGGTCGGAGTGTTTCTCTTTCCGTTCAACTCCTTTTTTCCTTCTACTTGTTCACTTTTGTAGTATTATCGCGACACGCCAAATAGGATATAACATGAACACTCAAGATCTATCGTCATTACCTTCAGCGGGTACTCCAGCAAGTCAGTTGGACTCTATGCTTACTGACGATCTACCGTCGACATTTCACGGACTTAGTAGTACCATGGGTAATGACGGTATATCAGGTGGACTAGCACCGGCTGGACTAGGCAGAATGGAACACAGTGTTGGCGGTGATAACGACGATATGGAAGGCCATGAACAAGGTGCTGATCTAACGCGTAGAGTTGCCGCAACACGACCAGCCAATCTACTCTTGCAAACACCTAAAGTGGCTGATACTACAGCAGAACAAGTTCAAGGTTTATTCTTACAGTTCCTTAATGCGTAAGTCTATACTAGAATAGACTAGTAATAACATAGTAATAATGGTGTAATTAGGTTTGAACGTCCACCTAGTGTTGAAGATATAGATGCTTCAGTATTGGCCACAATGAAGATAGACTATACTAGTGGAACGAATAAAGCGAATAGCCTTAGAGGATCGAGTGACACTCTATGTTGACTATTCACATTTATTCACATTTCATCAAGTATTAGCTGAAGCAGTTGCCACTCATACTATCGGTAAGTAAATGACATTATACTATATTAGTATTGATGATATGATATGTATAGATTTGAACCGTATTTACGACGAGCTGTTCAGTCATTTGGTCGTACACACGTACCAGAGTTTATTCAATTATCAGGGGCGGGTATTCAACTTGCCACTCAACCGGAACGACAACTCAATATTGGATTCTACAATCTGCCATTACAATCACGTATTAGAGAATTGCGTACGGATCGTATTGGTAAATTGGCGTGTGTCAGTGGTACAGTAACACGTACAAGTCAAGTGAGACCTGAATTACTACGTGGTGTATTCCGTTGTAACAATGCTTTACTATTATGCAAGGGGAAGTTGAACAACAATTTAAATACACTGAAGTAAGTAATGTGATATGATATGCTATAATGTTATTGATCGATTGTTGTTGTTGTTGTTGCTGTTGTTCTACTACATGAATCATTGTAATACTAGCCTAAAATGTGTCAAGCACCTACTTGTAATAATGCAACTGATTGGGAATTGTTATTGGATCAATCCACTTTTGTTGATTGGCAAAGACTACGTGTACAAGAGAATTCTACGGAGATTCCCGCTGGTAGTATGCCACGCAGGTAAGTAACAAGATATGTCATAGTAATAGCAACTAATATTCATACTTATCCATAGTCTGATATTATTCTACGTGATGAAGTAGTGGAGATGGCCAAACCAGGTGATCGATGTGTGTTTACGGGTACACTTATTGTTGTGCCTGATGTTGGACAACTTAGCGTCCAGGTAAGCAGCTTGCTAGTCTTTAATCTACATGTTCACTAATATTATATATATATATATGTATATGAATGTGTATAGGTGCAAAAGCAGAAACACGCCGTGAAACTGGCCAGGGACGCGGCAGGGAAGGATACACGTCTGAGGGTGTTACCGGTCTTAAAGCATTGGGTGTACGAGATCTCACGTATCGTTTGGCATTCCTTGCCTGTTCTGTACAATCAGCAGAAGCTAAAGTAAGCACAATAAGAGTAATCATAGAGTATTTATATGTATATTAATTAATTATTAATAACTAGGATCGAGGTAAAGAGATGGTAGTGATCCTGCTATTATCGAGGAAGATCAAGAGAAGTTATTGGAGGCATTTACTCAAGAAGAGATTAATGACTTGAAACGTATGGTTGGTATGGAGCAACATATTTACAGTAAACTGGTGAGCAGTCTAGCACCTACTGTTTACGGACATGAAGATGTTAAAAAGGGATTACTACTACAATTGATGGGTGGTGTACATAAAACAACACCGGAGGTATTCATCTACGTGGTGATATCAACATTTGTGTAGTAGGTGATCCTAGTACGAGTAAATCACAATTCCTACGGTAAGTGCTTAATACTGTGATGGGCAGGATAGAATAGAGCTAATGTATGTCAATCTAGATATATTGTTGGATTCTCACCACGTGCTATATTCACTTCGGGTAAAGCATCAAGTGCTGCTGGTTTAACAGCATCTGTTGTTAAGGATGAGAAACAGGTGAATTCACCATTGAAGCAGGTGCCCTTATGTTAGCAGATAATGTAATCTATATAGATATATAGATATAATCAATCTACTTACATGTATATGTCTATAGGGTATATGTGCTATCGATGAATTCGATAAAATGGATGTAGCTGATCAAGTGGCTATTCACGAAGCCATGGAACAACAGACCATCTCCATTGCTAAGGCTGGTGTACAAGCCACGTTAAATGCTCGTACTTCCATTCTAGCCGCTGCTAATCCCATTGGTGGTCGATATGATCGTAAGCTTACATTAAAGGTAAGAGTAACAAGAGAGTAAAGCATATACATTACTAATTACTGTTATTATTATAGCAAAATATCAGTTTATCTGCACCTATCATGTCTCGATTCGATCTATTCTTTGTCGTGCTAGATGATTGTAACGAGACTGCCGATTACAATATCGCTCGTCATATTGTTAATGTACATCGACTACGTGATGATGCAGTAAAGCCGGAATTCTCCACGGCACAACTACGACGTTACATTCGATTCGCGCGTACATTCCGCCCTAAAATCACCGATGCCTCACGTCAATTACTATGGGAACTCTATCGTAACTTGAGACAAGCAGATGCACAAGCCGGTCAACGTCGTGCCTATCGTATTACCGTGCGTCAACTTGAAAGTTTAATCCGTTTGTCTGAAGCATTGGCACGTGTGCATTGCGATGAAGAGGTGCAGCCCAAGTATGTACGCGAAGCATTCCGTCTACTGCAACGATCGATCATTCAAGTGGAGAGTGATGACATTGATTTAATGCAAGGAGAGGAGGAGAATACCGAACAATTAACAAATGATACGACACAAGGTGTTTTACGTGCTGATGCAGCAGTGGTTGCGGGTAACACTGCCACAGCATCATTTAACATGGAAGATAACGAAGAAGGCAGTAATAGCAATAGTAATTCATGGGTAATTGATCGAGAAACATTCGAACGAGCCCGTGATGCTATTGTAGCCTATCTACGTAGATCAGAAGCCAATCCAGGTAAGTAATACAAGCTAGATACTAACCAATACTAATATAATGAATATTAGATGAAATGAGAAACGTCTCTCCGAAGTAGTACTCTGGTATTTAGAGGAGATTCACGAGGAATTATACGATGAAGAAGCATTGGTGCATGCACGTAAAATGGTTGAACGTATTATTACACATTTAGTGAAACGAGACAATGTACTTATTGAATTACAATCATCATTAAGTGATACAATGGTGGAAGAGGATCTAGCAGCAACATCTTCATCAATCTATGATCCAATTCTAATGGTACATCCAAGTTATGTCACCGATGAATTAATGTAAATCAATAAGCAACACTGATTTATTATTCTCATATATATATATATATACGTAACATGACAATAAACACGAATCATTCCTCGCCTTCTTATACGTAGCTTACTAATATCATTGATTCCTTAATCCTTTTTGTCTTTGGTGGTGGTGGACTACTCGTAGTTACTACTTCAGTATCTTCTACTTGTGACTATTACTACTAGTTGTTACAATGGATGTGGTCTCCATTTCTTGTTCTACTACAGGAGATGATGATGATGATGATGTAGAAGTATGTACTTTGTTGTCATCCACTGTTGTCTCTACTGTAGTCGTATCAGCTTCTACATTGTCCGTACTAGTATTTGTAGTGGACATTGTTGTATTGGTAGGTGTAGGTGTAAATAGCTCATTCTTTAGATTAGGATACCAATGATCAATACGAGGCCATGTTAATGTCCATAATTGACGTTGAATAGATGATTCGTGTCTTCTTCCTCTTCTTTATCATTCTCATTGCTGTTATTAACTATTTGTTCATTACCGAATAGTTCCATTGCTTGCATGACCATTAACATATTCTTGATCTGTTCTCCTACTGTTTCAATCTAATGGATAACCTATTAACATCATATATTCATATATATTAATCAAGTAACTTACTGCTTGTTTATCCGCATCATTGTTCATGTAACTTTCTGTTGCATCCAATACACGAGCCCATCGAGTAGGTACGGCATTCGATTGATGAATATGCGATAGATGATGTAGATAGTATTTACATAGTATCATATAAACACGTAATCGTACATCATTCAAATCATTATCAGATAATGTTGGCATATCATTCTCTGATAGTACTACTGACTTCTTATCAGTATTACTATATATATTTGATACTGAGATGTCATGGCACGAGCTACAAGACGTGCATGCATAGGGAATAGTACTCGATCAAGACATAGTAATGGATCATCGTGATACTCGATGAATAGATTAAACGATCAATGCAGCCAAGTGCTTTGAATCGCACCTCTCGTGTTGGATGTACCGAGAGACGAGCTAATCCATTCATAATGGACACCATGTATTAAGGCAATCTAATAGAAATGAAGATCATGTTAATTATTCATTTCCTCTTTCTAGTTCATCATTCTATATCTATACTTACTCTCTCGTAAATCGTCTGATTGCTTGGATAGTTCATTGGCCGTACTTGCCAGTTGATACAATTGTTCCACTACATTTAGTGCTCGTTCAGTTCGTGGTGATTTCCTGCATATGAATGATGACATGTAAGCTATTGATTTTCTTTTGTTTGACACTCTAACAATAACACTTACCCTTTACCACTAGATGGTGGTGACTGTGTAGAAGATGCTTGTCCCGGTGAGTGGAGTGTTGTTCGATGGTGATGCTGACGGTGCGATGATGATGATGATCGAATACGCAATGAGGAGAATTTCGATTTACTTTGTGTTGTTGTACTCGCTTCTACAGTGGTCTCATCAAAACTACCTAATCCCATAGAGGTGAGTAGTTCAATGGCAAATCCGAATCCTGACAAGTTCTTCAACTGTTCCATACTTTGATCGATCATCGTCGTGATAAATGGTACGGCAGCATCTTCACGCATACACTGCGTGATAAGACTAGCCAATGCATCTTGTTGTTCACGAGCACGACTATTACAACAAGTATTGATTAATATGATAGTGTCATCATCATCATCATCATCATCATCACAACTTACCTAATACTTGATAAACGAGCGGTAATGAGTGATTGCATAGAAGAAGCAATAATGGTAGCCATTACTGAATCGAAATAGTCATCAGGTAGATGTACTAGCCATTGAAGTGCCTTCAATCCACTATTGAATAGATCAGGCTACATTGAATAGTATTGATAATGAGTATCAATGAAATGAAATAATAAGATAACTTACTTGATCTTCAGGAATAGATTGACATAGACGAATAAATGGAATGTAGCACGTTGCACCATAAATGGATGATTACGATTTGGATGTTCAAGAATGCCCTCTAATCGTTTAATGTAATAATTCCTAATTGATTATGTGATTAGCTTTACTTGTATTAACTATAGTGAATTAGTTACCATAATATTAATAAATGAGTTGGATGTTTCACTCCCATTTGTACAGCTAGTTCAAGAGCAAATACCGCTAATGGATCATATTCTGGACGTGTAGATGATCGCTTTCGATTACGTTCATTGTTATTATTATTGTTGTTGTTATTGGATGATGCACCAGCTGCTGTAGACATACCACTAGCATTAGTAGCAGTATTACTTAGTGCACTTGCTGGTGTCTGCCATGTCAATAGATGAACAACCCAATGACGAATAGATGTAGCATCATCTAGTCTATTAAGATACAAGATTAATACTCAATGATTTACATGTATATAAATAGCCTTACAATTGACCCGAGAACAATTGATCTAGTGGACATTGTTCAAAGCATTGTAAGTATTAAGTGCTGCTGATATTTCCTCAGGAGTAACCGGATCTGACTCGGGATCATAAGTGGGCATCAAATAGTTGGATAATGCAGAGAAGATGGAGCCTCTCCTCGTCCATTAGCAGATGCATTAGGATCATCAATCTTGAATGGTAATGGTTTAGTGGCATTACTAATGGGATCCTCGTAAATAGTAAGTGATTCTGGAAGACAAGCTGCTCTAAATGCCGTCATTACTACATCCAATACCTATCATTAGAGATCACAGTAATAGTAGTAGTAATAATGTTAGTATGAGTAGTCATAGATATACTGAACTATTGATATACTTGCCATCATCCAACCATCATCGCGGAATCGATTACCATGTCGACATACAGTACGGAAGAATTGCACTGTCATTAATTGAGCCTTATAGTCTCTACCGAATCTAACTGAAAGCTGAGTGACAGGAATCTCCCGTTCAATACGTGTCTTCTCCGTGGTGGTTGACCCTCATTATCGATCTCTGTTACACATATACCACGTCGACGTACATTAACTTGTAATTGATTATCACTAGTAATAGTCCATTTACTAGACCGGTACCACTTGACAACATAGGAAGTATAACATCGAACATGTCAGGCATGTCAAACAATGACGATAACTCTGCGCATAGTCGAATGCCTTCAAATGCTTGTTCGAGTATCACATCATTATTGGCACGTTCCAAGACTATAATAAACAAACAATCGAGTAACAGAAATAAGTAAATGTATTCATCTATTATTGTTATATTATTACTTACCACCACCGAATAATGCCATAATGTACGACCAAACTCTTTAAATAGAACACGATCGTATCTTCCATCCATACAAATGGTCATTCCTCTATATAAGATGAGAGATGATTAAGTATGCATATACATATACGTCTAATGTCTTATCAAGCCAATAATGAATACTACTCACCTCGTCCTTGGTGTTGCGTACCATTTCACGCCATGTATACATGAATCCAAGTTCGCCTTCATGTTCCTCGGGCATCAATATTTCATGATCACGTATCGTATTATAAATACTCGTCTAATAAGCGTGCGTTAGTCAAGCATTAAGTGTGTCAATAAATGACGACATACCAAAAAGTCAACATCGAAATCTTTGCCACCATTAACACCGCGTAAATTCCTCATGTAATCCTCGATTTGCATTCGATTCTACATTCATTCAATCATCAATATATTATGAATATGTAGACATTTCGAGTATTTACCTTGATTTGTGGATTGTGCAAATCAGTATTTAACAAAATAATAGAGAATGCTAACACATAAACAGCATCTTGAGTGGCCAGATACTCTAATGAATACGTATTAGTATCGAAATAGTCATTACACATATTATAACAGATCAATTACCTGGTTCCAATTCAAAATAGACACGAGAGAATGTCTCGACAATTCTATCAATCTGCTGTGATTCACCGGGTAATCGGAAACTTTCCAATAAAAGTCGTAATGCCTCATCGATTCGTTTCTATTTTGTTATCATACATATGTATATTAGTATGTATATATATATAAAGCAATAACGACAAGTGATCCACATAGACTTACTCCACGGAAATCGTATTGACGCATGAATGCTTCGAGAACGCCTTGACTCTTTTGATTGCCCAGATACTCGCCTAGCATCTTCTTATCCAGATCGGGTGTTGTTTGAAAGAATTGAGCCAATGCTTTCTCTCGATCTCCTTGTTCCGCGGGTGGAATAATATGATGCTCTAATATACATTCGAATCCATTCATTAGATAATTTATACTCATTATATAGCTATATAGCTGAATATATACCTTGTAGGAATAGTACACCCTCCTTTGGTGAATGATTGAAACGTGCGGCCGCATCGTGCAATAAGCGTTTACTTGCTTTCAACGCTTCAAGTTCGTTTAGATCGGGTAGAAGCGCGTCATTGGTAGTAATAAGTGCCTGACTGGCTCGTGCCACCATCGTCTCCATTAGTTGGATGAGTACGCGTTGGCATTGACGACCCGTGGCACCTTCGTTACGGTGCACAAATAGCCAAGTAGCGCATCGACCATGTTACGTCGACCTAGTTGACAATCGTAGTTCAACCATAGAGTGGGCGCTAATGCCTCGAGATTCGCCACACGGATTAGGGTGTCAAGTAGACGAAGACGATACTCTGTCGTAGAGAATTGACGTGTTGCTCGTACGAGTAGTTCAGCATCGGACAGGGCAAGTCGACGTAGTAGTAGATCGACGAGTAGTTCAAACTGTCGAGTAACAAATGGACGTAGCGTATCAAACACGGCAATAATCACCTTGAATACCGAGTTCAATAGCAGCGTTTTCTCTGTATAAATAAGCTGAAATGAATCATTAGCATTTCATGTATATATATATGTGTGTGTGTATTTGTTATTTACCTGGAATGTATAAGCCAATAAGTCGTCGACAATTAAGTTGCGAAGACTGTCGAAATGCGCCAAATTAGCACCACCTGTCTCAACGGCTGCCAATAGGATATTCAATGCCGTCATACGAATGGTATCCGTATAGCGTAGATTATGTGGATCACATAAAGAGATTAGAACACGGAGCAATTCGTAAAGTGATGCTACACCATATGGCAACGTGGGTTGCACTATTATCATGGTCAGTACGAGTATTAACATTAGTAGTGAATGAATTACCGGGACTAGAAGGCATCGGGCTGGATGGTTGACCAATACTGATGGGCTCTACCGTCAACTCTTGTTCTGATTATTGCTATTGCTATTGCTACTAATCGGAGGAGTAGCAGTAGATCCAGTTGTGTCCACTTGAGATTGATCATTAATCGCAGGTACTGCCAGTCTGCATGTACCGTGACATGAACATCAGGATCCGTGATAGCATCGACATTGCCATCTACTTCATTATCCAAGTTGTTTAAACTATAGTATTTATCATGTATTGTACGTTGATTAGTATGCTAGATATATGTTGTCGATAACAGTAGACGTACCTGGCAAACAACACTCTTACAAATGTTGTCATACAACTCTCTGCCATTCGTCGTAGGCTTTCTACATTCAAGAAGAGAAAGTAGCAAGTCATTAGCAATTCATTTACTTGCTATCATGTATTGTAATAATTACCTTCTAGTCGCATTTGACAACATAGACTAAGTCCAATCTCCAATAGCTCGCACACACCAACATCGTCCATGTATCGACCACATGGTGATATGGCCACTGCTTGTATAGCTAATAGCATACGAACGAGAATAAGATGATCGGCCGTTGATTCGGATACCGAGTCTCGACACTTTGTCATAGATGCGGTGAATCCACGTAATGCTTCAGTCACACCGGGAGTCGTATCACCTATAGCAATTGAATGACATACATAATGAGTACACTATCACGTATCGAACAAGTAGTAAATGCTTTGTTTAACTCACGTATAATGCCATAGACGAAGAACTTTTCCAAACTATGCAGTGCCGTACTACGCACTACAATATTGCTATTGATGGATCGGACAGCGGTCAAGAAAGGTGATAATATCTCTGCCGCACTTAGTTGCTCGAATTCTACATTGACCATAATTATGATTAGTAAAGTATATCATTGTTTGACTAGATAGGCATGCATATATGCATACACACGTATGCTTGTTTGTTTGCTCACTTACCCTCTTGACGTTCGGTCAAGTTGACACGTAGTGCTTCGAAATGAGTCCATAATGTCCCCTGTATATGCATGATTCATCTAAGTAATGCATTCCTCCTGTATAACGGTACATTACCTCGCCACGTACTTCACCGGAAGCCACGCCACTACCCGATGTAGAGCGTGGTGGTGTGGCCAGGGGAATCCTTCAATGCGTAGGCCTACCTCTTTCCCGAGACGTCCTTCAAAGTGGTTGGCTCTACGACACTGGTGGCCGTCAGAGTGCTTCGGTCTTGACGTAATAGCGATTGAATAGAGGTCACCTCGGAGATAACGAGTTCGGCCGCGTCCATCTCGGTGTAGATGCAGAAGCGTGACGAATCCACAGATGATACAGGTGTCGACTGACGAGCATTGATACGTGGCTGATAACTAGCGAGTAACCGTTGCGGATTCAACGAGGAGGTACGACGACGACCACCACCACCACCATTACCACTCGGAGACTGCATACTGGTCGAGGGTTCGCCTGTAGTCATATGAATATGCTTGCGTATGTATTTACGTTTCTTTTTACCAATGTTTATATACGCATATATATATATATACGTATATGTGTATTATATATATAACAGAAAGAGAAAGAGAGCAGGAACAAGCATGCAGGCTAGTTAGACTGACAAAGGATTGGGAAGATATATTGTCAAAAAAGGAATTGTTACAATAAATGATCAATGTCACTCCGATCCACCTAGTTACATTTTATAATAAAGAACCATCTATTATTATTATCATACCATTTAATGACTTTATTTGAAATGATTATCCGATAATCTCCACGTATTTGAGGATCTCTTCCTCTTTAACGAATCGATCATAGCAATCGACATCCACGCTGATGTGAGCATCAATACCATCGACTTTACCTTCGGCATTAGGTTGTCCCTCGAAGAATGTCCATACTATGTTGCCAGGTGATCCTATACGACGACAAGCTACGGTCCACCATAACCGAAATCCATCTGTGCGTAATAGTCGAACTTGGTCCAATCGGTACACGATATATCAAGTCCGTATTTCATGAAACCATTACGATTAAGGGAGGACATTATCTCTCCTGTATTCGCGTGGATAATCCACTCGTGCGGATGCTCGTACTCACGACCATCATATCGATGACGATGGCGAATGGCTAGCGTGCCGAGTGATTGCCTACACAGTTCGCCCATGCTGATGTCCACGTTAGGTGCCTCGATCGCGTTGCCGAAATAGTTCTTGGGAAGGTCGCGTAGACGATAGCGCATGTTCACGGCCGACACTTCAGTGATCATTTCGTCGTCGGGCCATTGACGTGCCCTCGCCAATGATCGCCATAACATCATCACTAGCACGTCCATGGTGGAGAACCAGTCAGTGCTACGTTCCTCGTCACTAAGCGATGCGATAGCATCTTGCTTTAGTTGTACAAGTTTCTCCGAACTAATATGCACCATAATATCGCGTCTTTGTATGATCTTGAATACCTCCATGAATCTCTTGAATGTTTCCGCTTGTGGTAGATTCACCAAATGGCGTTGTTCCTTAGGCAAACGTAGTATGTCACGATCGTGTAGTGGTGGTGGTGGTGTTTCACCCCGAGTGAACGCGGCCCAAGCACGTAGAAACATGGTCCAACTGTAGCCATCTCCTACTATATGATGACCCGAGAGACAAACGACCACACCGGAATTATTGGCAAATCTCGTGACGTGTATCATACAGGGTATATCAGCGAACCTATTGAAATCGGTCAGTGGTGCATCCTTGGCGGCTTGGCTCTCTGGCACTGCTTCCCACTCGCGTTGTACTTCATTTTGCGGCCATTTTGGATTAAATTCCGAAATGTCCCTGCCACTATGCGATTCTTTATACAAAATGCCTTTATCCGGCGAATGTACCTCAATGTCGCCATTCTCTAGAATGACCAATTTCGCCGCAACAATGGGATATTGCTCCAGGGCGTTGCGTAGTCCATCTACTAGTCGCTCAGTAGGCATGAAATCAGCTACATTGTCATGATTCTTGTAGATATATATCCGTTGTGCATGTGGTGGACCAGGAATATGATCCGCATCATTTGGTTGATATTTCGATTGTGCAAGATTGCTATCTTTGGTGATAACCAATACTCCACGGTATTGCTCACAGTCATAGTTGAAATAAGTAGATGGAAGAGTAGCTAAGTAGTAAGAAGGAAAGAGAGAAAGAAGGAAAGAACAAAGGCAACATTAGTTTGGATGTATGAATGGATTGAAAGGCAGCTACTAAATCGTGGTTTAACAACATACTTTGTGTAACGGCGTGGTTGTCAACAATGTGCATCCCACAACTAGATGGAAATAGGTTAAATCCGACTGGATGTGCAAATTGTATAATGCAGATTACATGACTAATTATGATGTCTTTTAATAATAATAATAAACAATTTATTCATTGGTAGATATAGAAGGAATGGATCGAATACGTGCACGATAATACAGTGCAATATCCCCACCAGACTTCCATATAAATGTACGCACCGTAGCTAATGTCATAGTGGGTGCAAGTACCTATTACGCGATAAATAGATTAGTAAATCAGTATCATTCATACTATTATAGATATCAATAACTCGTCTTACCTTGTCCTGACATAGCACTTCTAGCCATGCTTCCGGTTTTTGTTTGTTATTCGATTTATTACTTGCATCACTAGTGGATGTATTATTATTATGGTCATTGGGTAGTTGAGCAAGTAATGGCGTGTCATGACTATCCACTTGAAGTGATTGATTCGATGGCATATCCGGTAGTTCTAATCGATCCAGTACATAAGCGAGCACCTTACGAATACGTAATGCTCGATTGGCCGTTAAACGAATCGCTCTATGTCGTGTTAATTGATATGCACATTACAAACAGTATAATGGTAGCTTACCCCTTGGATAGATCAGGTAGACCCGAATCTGGGTAGGGCATTAGTACGAAACTAAGTCTAACTGGTTCTCGAGGTGGTGTCGCATTCTAAACAATAGTGATTAGCTACTATAATGTCTAGAATGCTTATTCAATACACACTTGGAATATGAAATCCATTAACCAATTGGGTGCTGCCGTATCGAGTGCCGTACAATCCGTTGCTGTATCCATTAGTTGACCACGATACATGTCTGTTGTACCACATGTATCTTGTGATTCCTCAACAATAGCCACAGTTACTTCATCTGGTAGTTGTAATGGTGGTGCATCAAGACCATAGGATAGACTATCCGCACTAGTGATAGTTACTGGAATACGACGTCTAGCAATGGAGGATGACGAGGAAGGCTGATTACTTAGTGCTTGTGTCACAATCAGATTATTCTGTTGTGGTTGTTGTAGTTGTGGTGAGTGTGTATAGGCTGGTGATCCTAACTGATCAGATTGTGCAAATGTAGTCGTATTAGGTGCGGCTGATGCAGGTTGTTGCTGTTGCTGTTGCTGTTGCTGTTGCTGTTGTTGATTATCTTTATCAAGTAGAGCACTAACAGGTAATGAACTAGATGTAATCATACGAGCCTCCATCTTATTACTTTTATCTCCCAATCCAATAGTCAATGAGCTTTGTTGACGATTATTCGGTCGTTTCATAGAGAAACTCTTTAAACGACGCATAAATCCTCCACTACCACTACCACTACCAGCTGTACCTGTACTAGCTGTATTATTATTCGATTTCTCATTAGAGAATACAGATGGTGGCATGCCAACTGGTGAATTGGGCAAGGTAGTCGCTGTATTAAATGTAGTGGTTGTGGCAGTAGTTGATGCTGTTGCTTCTGTCGTCGTAAATGAATCATTATAATTCTTAAGTAAGGGTGGACCTGCTGGTTCTGTATAGGAACGTAGATTATTTGATAGCATGGGTGGTGACGGTGCTGCTGTTGTAGCAGTAGCAGCAGCAGCAGCAGTAGCAGTAGTGGAATTCAGTGTATTCAACATGGATTCATCCTTACTACCAAAGTACTCATTACTCGCTAGTGTTTGATGTACGGTTTCTGGCCGACGTGGTTCCTCCAGGAAGCTAGCTTCCTTTAACATAGTACGCGGTAGAGCAACTGGACTACCAGTGGGACTAGCCATATTAATGGGAGGTAATTCAGGTGATGTGGTACAACTGGGTGGAGCAGAGAATACATGAGAACGAGAATGGACTAATCTCGAACTAGGCGATGATACTGAGGGCAATGGCGATGTAGTACAAGTGACAGTGGTGTCGCTGTTAAGCGGCGTTGTAAATAGTGTATTTGATGTTGATGGTGAGGGTGATGGTGATGGCAGTGGTAATACAGAAGGTGTCGTGTCAGTATCAAGTAATATTGATGCTGAATTTGGTTCATTCAATTCTGTATCTTGTGTTGTATCTCCATCATTTACTTCATTAGTAAGATGATTAGATGTAGGAATCACTTCAGATAGTGCTTTCTCATCCTCGATCAATTCTTTTATATAAGCATCGGCAAATTGTGAAAATAAACCACGTAGAATCCATTTACCAAGATTAACTAATATCATAGATGATTAGCAACCACTGTAATAGTTATAGTAATAATTCATCTACCTCTTTGTTCTTCCAATCGCTCAATTGGTATTGTATTCGGTGGTAGATCCAATTCATCCGCGTATACTTCAGCATCAAAACATCGCCGTTCATCCAATGTCACCGTTAATGACTAATTACATGTAGACAGATGTGATTAATTATTTATATGTAAATGTTATTGAATCAAGTAACTCCTTACCCCAATACGTGTATCCACAGAACACCATGTAGGTACTGATATCTCGGGATTGATACTCTCTAAGCATGAATCGAATGATTGTTGACCGAATGACTTGACACATTTACACTAAGATGTAATGATTGTTAATATCTTGTAATCATCATAGTAATAGTGAATACCTTAATAATATCCCATAGTAAGACTTCACCAGCTGTATTCTCTGTGAGTACCATTCGACGATCATTCAGTATATGATACTTAATCAATCCTCGTTTACCTGAATCATCACATGTAATAATAACAGTGTTAGATTACGCTAATCAGTGAGTGTATTCCTCTATCATGTAGGAGTACATACCATAAACTATAGATTCAGGTGTACTACGCAATGGTTGTGCAAACATGTAATCACTACTAATGGACACATGATCATGATCATGTACAAGTTCATGTTTTTCCATTGGTGACGATGTTTCCTCTGTTGATGTTACATCTTCTATATTAAATGTTAATGATGCATCCAGTGACGTTCTAGCGTAAGAGGCCTCTTCGTGCGACACATCCTTCTACGGAAGAAAATGATAAGTGACATTCATAATACATATATAATAGCATTCTACTATTACTACTTACCCAACATCGAATATCAGAACTAGTCGTGGCTGTCCATAAATAACGATCACTACATCCTACTAACTAATAATAAGACATATATGTAAGTCATTGACTACACTCGGTATTATACACGATATCGCTACCTTATTAATACCGGATGTTTCACGTAGAATAGGTACGACCATGGCCTCCGTGTCGTCATTGTCCAACCAGTGTTTAGTAACTAGCCATCCTTACTACCGGCGTAGAAACAGCGTAGATGTGGATCCTCGCTAAATAATGACCAGATCGATTCATTGTCGCGTGTATTGTACGTGGCTACACATCGACCAGCCACCAATGACCATAGTTTAATAGTGGTATCAGAAGAAGCAGAAAGTGCCTAACATTATAACGAGTTTAGTTACTATAACAGCATCGTGTACACTTAACACTATTAATGACATACCGTACGACCATCATCACTGATTAATAGAGCACGCACTAATTCCGTATGTCCCGCCAATACTGCAACACGCTGACCGGAGCGTGGATCCCATACACGAATCAACTAGTAGATGAAGTATAGAGACATTAATGGATGACAATGGAATAGCACATTACAATGATATTATCTTACTTTATCAGGTGCACCCGCCATTAATAATTGACCATAGGGATCACATGCCAGTGCATAGACAGATGCAGCCTCGGATTTCTCAACAAATGATACTAATAAAGAGTGTATGTGTATGTGCACGATCATAATAAACAAACCAATAGATAGATAGATATGATGTTAGCACTAGTTATCGTGTAATATTCTACGGTTAGCCTACTAACCAATAGGTTGTTGATAGGATCGTGTTCGCCTAGATCCCATACGCATACTTGTCGATCTAGTCCACCGCTTGCCACCCAGCCAGCATATCGCGGATAGACTAGTGCGCGTACATAGTCACGATGAATGGCAATAGTGCGCGTGTGTCGACCAGTTGGATCTGTATTAGGCTGCCATAACTTTACCGTTCGATCGGATGAAGCGCTCACCACTAGATGTCAATATCGATACCGATATATAGATTAATCATGATAGACGCGCTATATCTATAATGGTGACCTACCTGAATTACCTTCATGACAAACGACAACATCATTTACCCAATCGGCATGATGTTGACTGGCAGCATAGAGTTTAGGCGACTGATATCATAAGTAATGCGATCATTATACAAATCAATATACTTACTTTTAGTGTGTTCGCCACCAATTTATGCGATAGATCCAGTGTCGATTCACGTAATCCTGTAGCGTCTACGCTATCCGATAGTAGGGACGTGGTCATGCTACGCTGTGTTGTCGTTCATAGTGTGGTAAATCCCATGCTGCCACTACACCGTCACGTCCCGCCGTATACAGTCGTGCCGATTGTATATGTGTAGTAGTACTATGTCGTGGTGTATTGTCGTGTCGTTGTTGTCATTCTGATCTATAGCCTCCACGTCAACGACAGTATCCGTTTGCGATGAAGCGGATTCATCATCGTAGTTTATATGCAACGCCAAGGAATTAATACCCAACGAATGACCTACACCATGACCTGCTGTATTGTAAATACCCGACGATCTAGCGGATGTTGTAGATGAGTCGGCTGTAACCGATTCACTCTGTGGAATAACGTAATTAATGCGACGTCTAGCTTGTCGTCGCTGCATGCTAGACAAGTAATTTCATGTACGTATAAACTAATATAATAGGAGCATAGCAATAGTAATAGAAGTAATAGTAGCAGTTACAATAATAGTAAGGCTTGCAAACACCTAATTCAGTCAAGACAGAATATAGCAATAGATTCGACCGTAAACAAGTAACAGGAAAAAGTCATATTAAAGGGCATTTAGCTTTCATTATCAACGTATCATTGCGTTTTGCGAGTCAACGTAAATCGACCAACTAATAATCAGTCAAGTCATACTTGAATTGAACCACTTCAATCACATTCATCGGAATCTCATTGTCATTGTCCTTTGAATCTATTTAAATGGCCGATATTTATTTCCGCCAATAATACATGTGATATTTAGGAACGCGATATGTTTTTTAAGCTAAATTATAGGTCAAGGGCAATATCGAATGTTTGCTACACGTAATAGTCTACTGTCACTATTAGTGGAATAAAAAGTGCGTATTGATTGCAACAAAATCTACTAGCTACGTTTAAATACACTTTATTGACGCGAACGAACGACGTTAAAGGTGGAGCGTACACGTCCTCCTATCGCAGCACGCCATCAACCATCTATCTCGTTCGTTGTCTGTGGTGGTACATGTGTCCTACTCGCGACCAGTTAGTTCTTTATGAAATGAAGTGGATGTGGATATGGATATTCTTGATTGACCATTGGAGAGAGGTACAACACCAGAAGTGACCGTGCTTCCCGTATACACACACCACATTCTCTCTCTGTCTCACTCACTATCATTTTCATATTCCTGCCATGCCTCGTACCATATAAAGTAGCCCTGTTCGCAGTGATATTCGTAACATAAAAAAGCGAACGTTGCCTCGCTTTTGTTGTTCCTTCTCGTACTATTGCCATTGCAGTTGATATCGTACTAGTACTAGTCGTAGTCGTAGTCGTAATAGTTGGTGCTGTAGTAGTCGTAATAATTGTTTTGTCGTTACGGTTTGAG
Organism: Syncephalis plumigaleata; assembly: GCA_025201365.1. NCBI lineage: Eukaryota > Fungi > Zoopagomycota > Zoopagomycetes > Zoopagales > Piptocephalidaceae > Syncephalis > Syncephalis plumigaleata. Next base: position 127,138 of record JAIXMF010000016.1, read on the forward strand.
CTTTGTGCTTGCTAGTTTTTTGCAACTGTTTAAAAAATTGTACAGCACGTTTTGCGCGTCGTATTTAAGCGTACGCCTCAACCCCCCACTAGCCTCAAAGTTTTTCTCCTTCCCGTCCACACCACTCGTTTACTCGCTCACTTGCTCGCACACACACACACACACACACATACACGCACGCACGCACGTACTTGCCTTCGTGTCTTTCATTGAATCCAGTCTGCGTTTATCGTGTCAGTGTAATTCCGTTTGGTAGTGACGTTAACGTTCTTTTCTATCTTATTTTTTATTCATTTTGGTTAGTGCTACAGTTATTATTATTATTATTATTGTTATTGTTATTGGATTGTTGTAGTTGTTATTGCTGTTGAATTTTTATCATTTGCATGTTGCCCTTGTAGCAGTAGTTATAATAATATCGATAATAATAATAAGAATAAGGATAAGCAATGCCATCGGTGGAAGTTACGCTATCTTCTTCGTACGCGAGCCAAAAGTCGTTGGCCTGTTCAGATAATGCGCACCTCATTCACAAACGTGCTGTAATTGCTAGTGCTTTGCAGTTGGCCGCGCAAGCAGGTGCTACGAAACAGGCAGTACTTAATAATAATAGCAATAGCAATAATAATAATAATGCTCGTGATTGTGCTTTAATAAAAAAGCCAATCTCTGCGGTAACGACAGCAAGTCGCACACCATTGAAGACAGCGCTAGCACCCTCGCAAAAGGTGAATGCTGGCAAGCCCACAGTAGTTTCATCGTCTAAAGCGGTTCTTTCGTCTTCTCAGCAAACGAGTAGCGGCAAGTCCGCAGTCGTTCCATCAGCCAAAGTAACTTTATCACTGTCCCAACAAGTGTGCAGTGTAAAATCCGTGTTAGCTTCGCCATCCAAGAAGGTAAATGGCACAAAACGCGTATTAGCCTCGTCAAGAACGCCATCAGGTCGAGTATCCGTCGCGGTAACTGGAGAGAAATCAACGGAACCACGTAAAAGATCGCGTGAGAATGATGCAATACTGATTGAGAATCACGTATTGCGATCTTCAGCATCAGCATCTTCACCGCCACCGATGAAGCGAGGTGTACTCACTTCAAAATCATCTAATATTACGACGCCAACCAAGCTCACTTCTGTGCCAAAAGTACGGCCCATTGGTATGCGAAAGCGTACTATTACCACTACTGCTGCTGCTCGTGTGGGTAATGGTGGTCGACGCTCTAATCCGTCCATTGTCCCACCTTCCCGTGAAACGAACACTCATACTGATTGGTTTAATAATAAGGAAAATATACTTCCTTTTCTATCAGAACTCGCTGATATTTTCGGTCCAGAAGCGGTACAGGCTAATAAGTCGAACATTATTGCGGCACTGGAAAAGTCCCTTCCTTCTTTGCATTCGGAAGATTTAGCAAGAATCCCCTTACAAGACATCACACGTCTGTTCCTTAATCATAAGTGAGTGTAAATACAACCAATCAACCAGCCAACCAACCAGCCAAATGAGCAAGCGAGTAAGTGAGTGAGTGAGAGGAAGAAACCGTAGCTTACGTCCATCGGATAATAGCCAAATCGATGTAGTTGTCCCCTTCTTTTTTGTTTTCCTTCGATTTTGTCAGTGTGCAGGAAATATATATAAGTGTATGGAAGTGTATTTGCTCTATTAAATAAATACACTTTTATATGTGCGTGTCTGTCTGTCTAGTGTTTAATTATACATGCATGCTTGTGTGTTGATCTAATCAACTAGTAGGTAAGGGCTATTACGAAGTTGCAAGCAATTCTGGCATGTCTTGATGTAGCATTACATTACCATGTGCTACGTTCATTTATTTATTTTTCCTTACCGATTAGCTAATAAACTGACAAAAAGTATCATTATTTTTAGCAGCTAAAACTGTATTCACACTCGCGGACCAAAGCGTGCCAATCCAATTTGTACGCCAACCAGCGGTGATATCGGCTACGGCATTCACGATATGTATGTATTCTGATGAATAAAAGTCAACAACGTTAATGACAGATACGATCAATTATTCTAGCAGTATTAATGATGCTGTCCATTTACCATCTTTTAATTGTGTTATACTAATCAACGGTAACTTAGTATTTGTAATTATACCCACTATCCCTAGTCATTCTCATAATGCGATGACATCAAATGGCTAATGCATTGCTTGTATGTTGCATTCTCAGGTGACACAACCATTTGCATATGTTTGTAAATTGTTTAATTCCAAATAGAAAAGGTATACTTCGCTTAATGCTAAAAATATTGCGATGGTTACGCAAACTGCTATGCTAGCTTGCTACATTGTTGCAGCATTGTCTCCGTGAATCCATATCTACGTATCCCCTTTTCGGCTACGGAGCAATGTTCGTGGAATAAATGATACAATGTATTGTCGCGCATCTGATATTCCTAAAAATACCAATAGCTATGACGAAATGGGATAGCATCATTGCTCAATGATGCTAAAGTAGGCGTATTTCCATATTCTTATGGTTGATTTTCATGAAGCTATTAGCTGCAGTATATAAGTAAAGCACGAGTCATAAATTACATAATGTTCTCCTGCGTATTCCGTAGTGTAGATATGTTGCGCATTTAGGAGAATGTACGGACTGCTAACTATAGACGTAACAATCAAACAGATAGAACTTTACTCTTGATACAAAAAGATGATACACCCGATTATGATACTCATTACGGGTACTACAGCATTCGGTTAATATTTCCGGGTCATTTCAATTGTAATAAATTGGTCAGTTGATTGTTCATTCCATCGCTCACGTACTTTATTGTGTATACCGCTTTCTTGTCTATTAATAATTCATTGCAAAGTGTCGCCATTATCGTATGCAATAGGGATTTTCTTTATTTCTTTATTTCTCTTTCTCTCTTTCTCTTTCCTTGTGTGTTACGACTGGCTCGTCCCCTCGAAGATAAAGAAGACAAAGGTAGGCATCAATCTAATAGCTATGCAGGGATATTCAAGTTTAGTAAGGAAATGAAAGAAAAAAGTGCACACTTGTGATAGGCAAATGTCAACGCGGCTTATGTAGGGAGTGTCACCATGTGTACACACATACACACTCTCCAATGGCAGTCATTGTGACGGGAAGCAATCCATGCAAAGCTACATGCCTGCACGGCAGTCTGATGGATGACCCATGAACTTGGCTAGCCACCGGTTGTCTCAATGGTTATTAACCGGCTTTTGCCACTGTTACCGCCATTACTTGTTACTTGCAAACCATTTCGCGCGAGATTGTTCGCTATACTCGTTTTTTCCTATACTGCGTTATACTTGAATGTCCGTTTCCCCTTTACTTTTACTATTACTATTACAATATTAGCAGCTTCTTCTTCAATCATTAACATTGGTTTATTCATTTTAGAGCAAAGTAACCTGTTAATACGTGGTACATGATAACGCTATACTTATAGGCAGAACGTACGCATTTTTAAGGTCCTTTTCCATTTTCATTTTGGTTACATACCGTCGGGTATAACCCTTACATTATGCAACCGCACCAGTATCAGCAGCGACCAACACTCATATCCACGAGTGTAGGAGAACACGATAAGAGTAGGAGAATGAATAGTAGTGGTAGTGGCAGTAATAACGTGAATACGACAACTTCATCGGCAGCAAATCAAATGGCGAATCGCCGATACACTCCGCAACTATCGGGAGAGTCGTCTAATTATACGGATGCTCACTCGCAAGCTGAACGACAATGCCGTAAGAAATCATTTCCTAATATTATGCCGCGATCTCCAGTAGCAACTGCCGTGTCATCCGATGGTAATGCAATGGCTAGTTCATCAACATCGGCTGCCGCTTCAACACACACTGTACGACCGGTCGATAGTCCGTATTTAATGCCGCAAGTTGAATCGTTCGTCAGTATTAATCCCAGTAATGAAGTTTTAGCGTTGAATCAGCAAACAAATCAATTGCAATCACCCAGCACTTCCAAGCGGCAGTCGAAGGAACTCCGCGTCAATCCATTCGCTTCTTCGCATTTCCTCGTGAAAACCTCGCTCAAAATATACTCCCCTACCGAGGTACGTAAACCTCGATCCAACACCAATCCTGCGAGGGAATCATCCAGATCACATGAGAGACCGGAATCATCGTCGTTGTTACGCGTGAACTCGGGCGTTTCGAAACACGCGCGCACACGTCGAGCAACGAGTCCTGCCATCGAGAGATTCGCCAATGAAAATATGGTGTCGGATTTTATAGCGGGACAAGCAGCCGAACGCTACAGCGAATACCCAACAGCGCCACCGCGTAGTTCATCGCTTACCAGTTGCACGTCAAGCAGCAAATCAATCAAAAGTTTTGTTTCGCAAAATAGCCTGGAATCGACGACAAGTACCTCGTCTAATACATCGTTAGTACGCGTGGCAGCAGCAGTTGCCGCCGTATCGAAACGTGCCGATCGACAACGACGTAGATCCCCACGGAAGGATCGAGTCCACTGGAAACTAGCCATACAGTCGTAGGTAGTATGTCAAATGCAAATACTGTGCCTACAACACGTCGACGACATCGTCACAGTCAGTCGGTGATAATGCCAATTAGTATTAATACTAATCTAGATGGTGGTGCTGCATTGGCAGATCTACCATTGAATCAGTTGCTTACACCGGCGGGTGTTCTACCGCTTAGTCAAATGAATCGACTCGATATTCCATTGACACTGCCGGAGATATCACCGTTCACTCCGTTCATCGATGATCGTCGATTTAGCGAGGGCGACTCTCAATCACTTATCGATATTGTAAGCCAATTCACCAGTGAACCAGACGGTAGCAATAACAGGCAAACATCGAGCAATTTAAATGCGACATTTAATAGCAATCAGGATGATACAGATAATAAGCAAGAAAATCATACGATAGAGAACGGTAAAAACAACACATTAACATCACAATCGGTAACGGTTAATTTGGTTAATACACTATCGCAAACTATACCCAACTCAACACATAATAACAATAATAACAATAATAGCAGTAATAATGGCGAAGACCTTAATACACTTTCTCCCTTGTCGTCAGACAGCGATTCACCAGCAATTGGTAGTAATGGCGATGACTACACTGATGATCAATCGAATATCTGGCCAGATGCACCTAATTCGACTTTTATTTGGGATTCCTCATGTTACGGCAACAAACTAGTGGCTGAAGATACGTTGGACGTGCATAGCGACTACTACGATGCTATTTCATATCGACCAAGCGTGTCATCGCTCACATCACAGGTGTCGTCGCCCACTTGTCCCGTCTCACTTGAACAGTCCGGCGGTGGACATGAGGCAAATCAACGACATGTGCTTGTATCCCGTGGTAGATTGACTCGAACACCCGCTATCGTTAAGAAATCCGCGCGTCGATCCCTCGTGCCAATTTACGTGAAACCACCGACGACGAGTAGCAACAGGCCGAGAGTGAACGGCGCCCCCTTACATGTGAACACCGCCACTAGTCAAAATTCGAATAATGCCAACATGTCCAACATGTCCATCTCGGTGGAACCACCCACACCGCATGCTACACCCGTGACACCTACGAGACATCAACCTCGAGGCTCGTCGTTGGATTTAGATCGAATACTCGAGCCATTCTGCGAGGCACTATTTGATGCTCATGAATTCCGAAGGGAATGCGTGTGGATGAGCGTGGCCACCAATCGAACTAGAGGCTTCCTCTTCCCTAAGCTCGCCCGAGTCGTGCGTGAAGGTATCGAGCAAGGTCGTTTCAGTTATAATGAAAAGGCCGCGCAAAGGATGACGAAGCTGGCCGCCGAGCTTATGGGCACTTCCAAGGGAACGGTAGCCATGAGTCGAGTGACTCCTTGGGAATCGGCCACTACGACGGCAATGGCCACAACATCACTTTTACGTAGTAGTTCGTTAAGACGCGCACGTTCAGACGAGAGTCTACAATCATCGGGTTCGGAACGAGCTATGCTACCGCATCACGCAAAGCTTAATGTTCATCAGTTAGGCGATGATCTATCGCGTAAAACAATTAAGAGTAAGCGAGTATAGCCATTTCAATGCATTAATCATTACCGATCTACTATCATTATCCACGTACCTACTTAAAAGTATACAATCACTACATATATACTATACTATACTATACTATATATATTTCATTTCTTAACTGTTTATAATTTACATAGCATTACTGCAATCTTTCTCTTTCTTTCTTTTTCTTCTCATTAATTCATTCGTTCATTTGTTGATCTATTTAGAAGGCACTACTCCATCAATAATATTTGCAACAAACTGAGTATTCTCAATTAAATTGTATGTTTCTTTTCATAATAAAGATTATAATCTTCCTATGCATCAATTTGTTACTATTCTACTACGGATGGTGTTGACATGTTTGTAATTCGAATAAATGTGATGAAAATGCATCTAGCAAGTATCATTGTCATAGTCATTGTATCGTTTTTCTCTATTAATCATTCATACTGGTTATTTTCTTGTTTGCTTAGTACACTATTGTTAGCGTAGTCTATTGAATAGTATTGTACTCGCAATTAAATGGCAAGTATATTGTTTTATTTTTATATGATTCTAAACTAAAGTAGCTTGTCGATTACTTTACAAATGACAACTAAAAGAAGACAGAAGATAAGTCGCTTGACCTTAGCCAGTTGCGAGTGTCGACGCATCTTCCAGCTGGTCTAGGTGAGGTGGTGGCAGCTAGCGGGTGTCAGCTCTATTCGACACGCGAGCACACCGTCGTATCCGATGATAATGCGGAAGGAAAAGCGGCAGACCTAGATACAAACCAGGATAATGCTATTGTACAGGATCTAGCCTATGGATTAGCCGGTAAAGTATGGGATGCAGCCTACCTCACTGCGCTCTATCTATCCATTCCTCAGTCCGTGTCGAGCAAGAGTAAAACGCGAATTACACTTACGCCACCGCCACCATTAAAGCTATTCCCATTGGCTACAAACGCATCGCATGAACATGTCTCGTTAGCAAGGGATAACATAGGAAGCAATGGACATCATCATCGTCAATCAATATCACTTCTTGAGCTAGGTAGCGGCACGGGCTATCTAGGCTTACATGTGGCACAGCAATTGTCCATGGCAGCGCAACTTTATCCGGAACATGCTCCACGAGTTCAAGTAACGCTAACTGATCTACAAGAAGCGCAACCATTACTGCAGAGAAACATTAGGCGAGCATTGGGTAAACTAGATGTGCCAGATACTAGTTCCGATGGACTACTAGGCGATCGTGTTCATTTGCGTGCACGTCCATTACATTGGGGTAGTAGCGAGGATGTTGAGATGCTAAGGAAAGAACTACCGGTAAATCAATCTAATTGGGACGTGATTATCGGATCGGATCTGGTATACTTTCCCGAATTGTACGCGCCACTTATTACAACACTCTGCGAGGTAAGTAACCATACATTAGTTGATAACTCGAGCAATATCAATACTATGGAATACTAAGTATAAGATGAGTATAGGTTTGCTCATCCAACACCACCCTAATTATTGGATGGCGTTGTCGTCAATTATGGCGAGAATCACCGTTTTGGGAACAATTTGGTTTATATTTCAATTTTGAAGCAGTCTGTATCAAAAGAACCACACGTACATCGACTGATTCTCCTCGAGATGAAGTGGACGACACGAGTGATATTGACGAAGAGGAGTATTTCCTGGGTGAAGAACAAGATGCATGGGTATTTGTGGCTCATCGTAAACCAATTGCAGAACGACATGCAGCCGATGCCAATGAATCAAATCAACAAATAGATGGTCAATTGGCTCGTTTATTACTAGCAAAAATTCGTATATAATAACTAATAACTATAATGACTAAATAAATAAATCAACCATTATACTAGACTGTATTTACTAATGACTATAATTAATATTGAAACCTAAATCAATTTGATAAACAATCGCGGTGTTTAATAGATGATTGCCAACTTAGAAAACACAGTTAATTTTAAACGCCGAATATCAATTACTAGGAATGGACATTGGTTGCCTAGTGTATGATTTCATGTCTCCTTTCTTTCCCTTATTAAATCGTCATCAATGTAGGCTTAACTCATTTTAAACGCAAGCAGATCCATTCATTTAACGAGTAGTGCATCAAGGTCAACTGGTCTAAGGTTGTACACAACTCACCGCATGACGAGTGTTCCCACTAAAGCAACCAAGAATGTGCGATGCATTTAGTGTGATTCGTTTCCATTTCACGCGCAAGCCTGTAAAACAACAACTCCGTCATTGCTGCATGATTTGTTCACCAATCCACACTCGCATCCATTGCATCCATGCCCTAACCTGCTCACTCACTCACTCACTCGCTTGCTTGCCTTTTATTCATGCGTACCATTCATATTTATCTATCTATCGACTGTCACCTCACATACGTACATATACGTACACACACGCACACGCACGTACACACCCATCCACTCACTTAAACCCTACTCTCTCTCTCTCTCCCTCGCCTATTCTTAACACAATCTCGTACACTTTTGTTATTCTCATCTGTCACATCTCGTTGTTTACTGTTATTCTAACTACATCACCAAGTGCCTCTAAATATCGCTGACCTATCGCTTCTGTAAACATGACACAGCCCATTATGGAGGGACAGCCTGAGTTACCAGCTTACCGTGCTGCCGCACAGCCAGCCGTTACAAACGGTATTGATCGTTATCGAGTACTAAGGAACTTGGGTCAAGGTGCCTATGGCTTTGTCGTGTAAGTGAACGTGAAGAGATGGCATCACCGTCGTAGAAAGTGTTCTCTACGTGCCTCTTATTTTTACACCCACCGTATATGCTAATACTCTATTGTATACTTGTTGTTTAGTGCGGCCAGAGAACCGACATCCGATCGTACTGTAGCTATTAAAAAAGTCACACGCGTTTTCGATAAATTGATTCTGGCCAAACGTGCTCTACGTGAGATTAAGCTGATGCGTCACTTTAATGGACATGATAATGTAAGTGTGTATGCGTGCATAAGTGATAAAGGGAATCACATTACTGATGATTCATATCATATATATGTATGCAATCTAGACAATTGGTCTTATTGATTTGGAGATACCAAATGATCCAAATTTCAATGAACTGTAAGTATCTGCTACTAGTTGAACAATAATAGATTATCATTTCACTAATCCTACCATTATTTATTAGTTATATCGTAGAAGAGTTAATGGAAGCAGATTTGCATCATATTCTTCGATCTGGCCAGTCATTAACCGATTCGCATTACCAGTACTTTTTGTATCAAATCCTTCGTGGCCTGAAATTTATTCACAGTGCTAATGTACTACATCGTGATCTAAAACCAGGTACTACTAATGACAAGAAGATACACTAGCGAATTGATCTAACATCCTTGTTTGTATAGGCAATTTACTTGTAAATGCAGATTGTGAGCTAAAGGTAAATAGTAATAATTGCTAGTATTGTTATTGTTTGAACAAGTGCTAATTGATCAAATGATCCTAGATTTGCGATTTTGGTCTAGCTCGTGGTTACGACGACAATCCAGAGGAGAATGCCGGATTCATGACCGAGTATGTTGCTACACGCTGGTACCGAGCTCCCGAGATTATGCTTAGTTTCCAATCGTACACAAAAGCCAGTATGTCTACTAGTTATCCTTGTCACTATCAATGACTGACTAATTACGTGCTGCTGTTCATTGTTCATTCTAGTTGATATCTGGTCTGTGGGTTGTATATTTGCAGAGATGATTGGCTTTAAACCATTATTTAAAGGTCGTGATTGTAAGTTACTCTAGACATGTACTCGTTTATATTCATCATTGTAACAAATAACAATAATGAAACTACTATAGACATCGATCAGCTTAACCAGATTATTGCTATTCTCGGAACACCGGACGATGCAACAATAAGACGTATTGGCAGTGAACGGGTAATGCATTCGTGATGATTGTGTGTTCATCCAGTATATAGTACTAATATTCCATGATGATTAGGCTCAAAAATACATTCGTAGCTTGAAACGAACACCAAAGATTCCATTCTCACAATTATACCCCAATGCTACAACGTTAGGTAAGGAACAGTATCGTGCGCTAGTATCAATAGAATGCTCATATAATGAACTATATAGCTCTTGATCTACTTGAGAAACTACTCCAATTTGATCCGGCTAAACGACCTACGGTAGAGGAGGCATTGGCACATCCATACCTCGCTGTCTACCATGATGAAAGCGAAGAGGTACGTATAATTACTAGGCTATCCTCACACACTTTTATCTAATGACATTATCATTATATAGCGTCCTTGCCCACGTCTTTTCGATTTCTCATTTGAATCAGCAAATGATATTGAAACTATTAAACGTAAGTGATCCTAGTAGACAATGTAGCTGATTACTAATTGACTAATCATTCATGCTCATAGAAATGATATCTGATGAAGTGGCATCATTCAAACAAGAATACGTTGAAACGAGACATGTAGAAGAATACGACATGGGGTATGTAATAGATGTATATATGTATAGATATAATGAATGTAGCTAGTAAACATCGCACAATTATCTAACATGACTATTTCATACATTGTTAATCTAGCATTGATGACGCGAGTATGGCCGAGGCTCAAGCACTTGCTCAAGCACATGCAGCACAAATGGCACAACACAACAATGGCGTGACAGGTGTTGTAGATCAACAATTTGAACGCGGCCTACAAGGAAACAACGTGAACCAGGCGAATGTCTTTAATGGCTGGATAGCGTAATCCATTTACTATTCGTATAAATCTACGACGTATAACCACCCTTCACTCATTCTCGCTTACTTACTTGCTCACTCACTCACTTACTCACTCGTTCTTTCTATCTATCTATCTTTTTTACTTTTCTCTTCTTTAACGCTTACACATTATACATCATTTGTGTCCATGAGTTGATATTTCCGTGTTGTTTCCGATATAACTGCTGTGCCGTTATTGTTGCTACTGTTGCTATTGTTGATGTTCTTTCTTATTTAATGATCATACAGTAATCAATCCAATCATGATCATTACCGCGAGTTACCTTCCCTACAAATCACCGTTTTAATCGTGTTTGTTTGTTTGTTTGTTCACACTAGCGGACAATATGTGTTTTCTCGTGGATTGTTTTCAGCAATAAACGAGTGCTTTACTAAAGAGAACAATATATACGTGTCTATCTATGTTGTCATTGCTTTATCATTTGTTAGTAATGGTAAGTGGTTGCAGAAAGGGATCATTCGAATTGGCAACTTAATGCTCTCTAATGCATAATTGCCAATTAATCTTCACATGTTACCTACGAAAATGGCAATGAAACCAGTCAGTGACGTTGCTTCTTATCGCCAACATCACATCAACGGCAGCATCACAACTTGTTCAATGGCAATAACATGTGATAGATGCAGGTAGTACAATAAGCCAAAGAGACCAAAGCGCCCCACCTTGGATTCGTTGCTTAATGTCATAAGTTCTAGTCGGTGCTGCATCTCCAGAGTTTCCGTCTCTCTCTCTCTCCTCTCTCGCTTCTCTCCTCTTGCTCTCTGTTCTGTATTGTTTTGCTACTATTCATTTGCTATCAGTTCTTGGATTGATTGATTGATCGAACTAGAAGGGTCATAATAAAGTGATACGTATTATCAAGTGGCTTTATCTCTCTCTCTCTTTTCTGTATCTTACATCTGCTTGGCTGAGTTTGTCCTGCTTTATTTATTTCACCTTTATTCAACATGACAACGTCTCCTTCGACAAAGCCATCGACATCCACTGGTGGTAGCAGTAATGGTGCTGCTACTCGACGCCGATCATCAGCCACGAGTGCTACTGCGGCATCAAGTGCTCGTGCCGCTCAATCCGCCAACAGCACTAGTACTCAGCATAAAAGGAGTGGCAGTAGCAGTAGCAGTAAATCCACGTCCTCCACTAGTTCTGTAGGACCTACAACAGCTACCGGAAGGTCCAAGTCAATGACCAATGAAGACAAGTCGACAAGCACTAAATCAAGTCGAGATCAACCGAGCAGCACGGCAACTAATGGTGCAAAACGCACAACAACAACAACAACAACAACACCCTCCACTCGTCGCCGTTCGGAGTCAAGTCTATCGAGTCATAGTCGCAGCAGTAGTCGAAGTAGCAATGGCAGCCCTGTAAATAATAGGTCCGCATCGTCTGCCGAGTCCAATGCCACGCTAATGGTAAAAAGTCATCCGCTCGTACGAATAACAACTTGACTAAGACAACGTCAACAACTGGTACATCCAAGTCATCAGGCAAGACTAGCACGAAGTCGGCTAAGAAGAAGGAGACGGACGTGCAAAAGCAATCCGCACCAATACTCGAACGGATCCAGGAGCACGATCGGTAAAGATTAACAAGACGGTACATGAGGACAGGATGGTAAAACGATTACCACGTATGAGGAAGTATTGAAGAAGTTGTCGATGCCGATCAAATTATAGAAAAGATCGAGATTATCAACGGAGTTGAATGCGTCGATTCTACCAAGTATTACCTGATGGTACTATGGAAGAAGTGGAAGAAGTGAAGAAGTGAAGAAGTGCGACAAGTACGAATGCCACGTCTGAACAAACATTAGTTACCGTAAATGAGGAGGGTGGTCAACAGGAGAATGCGGATCCGCTTTTATTAGATGAGGAACATGATGCAGAGCGCATTCTACATGCAGCGGCCAATGCTCGTCGCGGAATGAAAGGCAAATTGGGATTGCAAGAGTCGAAGGATACGAAACAATCTCGAGTGATGACAACGGATGGCACTAGTTCTAATGCTAGTATACCATCAATCGATGATATTATTCCTCTGATGCTACATTGCAACAAGCAGATGACAATGAAGTTACTACTAGTCCAATAGTACGAACGGTTAGCGGTGACTTGGATGACTCGGAGGATGAAGAGGGCGAGGAGGATTACACGCTTACTATTCACTCGCATTGGGATCAAGAGAAGGTTTCCGTTAAGGATCCATACGATATGTGTCACCATCTCGTATTGGCACCATGTCTCCCACTAAACTCATACCATCTGCCATGACGGAGGACACGACAAGGAGTATCGCGGCAATGTACGAGAACAGCCCATCCTCCACCTATGCTAGTGTGGCGGCACATTCTCGTCCATCAATTGGTGCTGGTACATTTGCATCTGATGCACTAGCCGATACTGAGGCACGATCAACGGCATCGCATGACACGAGTGCCCAATCGAACACGAACAAGGACACGGCACAGGAGCGAGGATTTGCACCGGGCAGCGGTCTAATGGTTAAACTGGCCGCTAAAGGTGCCGCCGAGGAAGTGAGCGACTTCGTGGAAGACACTACCGACACGTATGTTCCTAAGCCAATGGCGAATGCGCATCCAAAGCGGCATCTGCAGTGTCGGATATGACAACTCAGTTACTGGGCAAGCCACCTACATCATTGGTGACATCAGTCAAAGAACAACTGACCCAGACATTGGCATCTGCTGCAGCTGATGATGACGATGATGAAGAAAACAATACCAGATGGAAGTGCAAGACATGTCGAGAGGAACGAGCTCGAGATGCTAGTTGGCTCAATTGGATTACTCATCCAGTTACCATGGTGCTCGATCATATCCACTCGTCTAATGACGAGGATGAGCCATGTGACCAGCATCGTACGATAACGCAAAAACTAACGTATCTAATGCCAAAATGGATGCGATCCAAGCGACAACATAGTAAATCATCGTATAATAAGTCAAAGAGTATCAGCAATGATGACAAATCGCAACAATACTATTCTATATCAGTGACATCAAATGCATACGTAAATGCCGAACAAGATGGATATGGGCGTCGTATCTCACAGGTGGAACGAGCACGTCGAATGCGTTTAGCGCAACAAGCACAACAACGAGTCAACATGCTACGTGGTGGCAATGACAATGGTGCTGCTACTACTGCTGCTGTTGATGATGATGGTAAAACTAATCAACAGAGTGGTATTGTCGTACGTGTTGTTGGTACAGTAGTTGGCACTGCTGTCGGTATTAGTATGGCAGCAATTGATGCTGTATGGCATTAATCAACGACTAAGACATGAGCTATTCGCGTTTTTATCTCTCTCTCTTTTCTCTCTATCCTTGCGTATATCATTATTATTATTACAGTCATTTCTCTTTATTTATAATAAATACATACATTGATTTCATATTCAGTATAAACTAGTGTATTATTATTAGCCATTTCAATAGCGGTTACTTCTTTTATAACATCTACTACAGGCATTATACACGAGATTGTATCATGACTACCGCGTGTCTCTTGCCTTTTTTCCTTGAGGAAAAACTGACGATCATTGATTGGCATAGGCTCGTTTTAAACTTGAAAGTATGCCGTATTCGTTTTTTTGTCAGAGCTCGCACTTCCCCTTCAAACATGGAGTGGCGGGTGGCTATTCTCCAGCCAGTTGGTTTCCTTAATCCGTCAATCATCTGCATACACACTACAATGCATCAAGCTGTACCGTTTCCTATTCTATCATGGTTCATTCAAGGTTTCGTACAAATGGGTAAAATTTATAAATGCCACTTCCTTGTATAGAATTCCATGAACGAGACTAGCAACCATCGCTCTAGCCCATGATAACAATGATAGTAATGAATACTGGCAGAAATGGCTCGTTTCATGTGCTCGTGCCAAATAAAAGTGCATTGACAATCGCTCATTACCATCATCATCGGGCATACTGTGAGTATCATTGTATATCTAGATGTACTCAGTAGAGGACTTGCTATACTTCTAATTGACTATGGTCAACCATTGATATGATTTACTACTTTGATAACAAAGAGAATATAATAGATGAGATGGTATAATATAACTTTATTGACATCGAGTATTGCTATCTCATTCATAATGATCATATGACATGCTTACATCTAACAAAATGAACGAGAAATCGAGTATATGTTTCGTCCAAATGGCATGTACGCGTGGTGTGCCTATCCATATACCTAGCTATCTATTCATTTTGTATGTATGCTCATATGTGTTTGTGTGTGTGTGTGTGTGTTTGCGCGCATGTATATGAATGAATGTGTGTATCACCATTCTATTTTATAATTGGACTTGACCCTCATTACCGCTCATTCGCCTCTCTCTTTCCCTTACTCGCTCACTCTTCCCTTTTCAATTACTTATAAAAGCTCACTCGTTTAACCGACTACAAACACCGACCTATTGAACCGACGACAACACCGGAGCAACAACCATATACACACACACTCACACTCGCTCACTCACTCATCCACCCACTAAAAGTGAGGCACAAACACGGACACAAACTTATACGCCACACTTGCCCACGCCTTCTCGTTTGTTCGCTCTCTCGCTCTATTGACCCACACATTCACCGCCTCATCTCTAAACTTTGTGCAAGTCTAAGACTTGTTTTGTTTTCCCGCCGTCTTATCCGCTCGACGAGCACCTTTAACCAATCTACTTTTACTTATTCATTCGTCTTTGTGTGTGTATACGTAGTGTTATAGCACGCGTATCATCTCGTACAGTTCGCTTCATCTGAATTAACAATCGGTAAGTTTTATTACTCATCTTATGACTTGGCCAATGGCAAAGTTTGCTACTAGCTTCTTAGTAGATGCGATATGCATATACGCATATATACATAATGTATGATGTGAGAGCGACCACTTTCTCTCCTCATACACTACCTGTGATTGATAGCATATACATACCTATTGTTATTCTATTCAATCTTGAGCTTGTCTAGTACAATTGTATATGTATGCTCATATACATATAGGTCTACATTGATACTAACTTTAGTATATTATAGTCTCTTCTACTGGGTATTATTTCTATTCTATCTCTACCTCTATTCCTATTCCTATTATCCCTGTTATTACTACTATTATAGCTATCATTTTTATTGCGATACTTAAACATCGATATTCGGTATAGTAGACTATGTCTTGGCTGAGTTCTCAACGTAAGTACACATAGTATGATGTTTTCACGCTTTTCTTTTGCCAATGCCATACACAAACGAGCACGCTTGCTAACCAGTTCATTGACTGAATAATTATCTAAATAACCAACGATATCCAAATGATCAGGCGTGACATCACGCGGTAGCGATCAATCCAACGGCAATAATGCATCGAATGGCGGCGGTCATGCACGTCTACCGTCAGGTGGATCTTCCTCGAATGCACAGCATATGCACCACTCGCTCAGTATGAGTTCGTCGGGATCAAGAGACAGCACCGGCATGGGACCGCCATCGCCCATTCCAGCACCGCCACCGGCAAAGTCCGGCACATTACTAATCCGTGTGGTGGAGGCACGTAATATTGTTATTCCAAATCACGCACTACAACAGGCACAAAGGGCACAGCAAATGCAAATGGGCCCTAGCTCCAAGAGCTGGTGGCTACCCTACGTTGTACTCGAGTTCGACCGTAACGAATTACAAATCGATGCTCTCGATGGCGATATGTCGAATCCCACATGGAAATACCGAGCTAATTTGTAAGTGTTTATTTCGAGTTCATTTCCATTACAAGTAGTGTAACCAAATTAACGCCCATTATTCATTAGCGATGTATCACGTGAAACAGAAGTCCTTGTTTCATTGTATATGCGTACAACAGCACCGGTTGTAAATAATAGTTCTACCGGTCGTTCAGTTGCTGAGCAACAAGTACTTAATCAGGATGCATTCCTGGGAGTCATCAAGATTCTGCCCTCCTTTATAGATCAAGTATGTAATGATGATACCAAACCATTATAGAGCAACGTATACTAACGTATACTAATAGAAAGTACAAGATGACTGGTATCCATTGGCGGGTGGTTCCGGTTATTTACGCGTTCAATTATGCTTCAAGGTGCCCACTCAGAATGCACCGCTATCCATCGAGACCTTTGACTTGCTTAAAGTGATCGGCAAGGGTTCATTCGGTAAAGTAATGCAGGTTCGTAAAAAGGACACTAGTCGTATCTACGCCATGAAATCATTCGCAAGGACAAGATCGTTCAGCGTGGTGAAGTGCATCATACATTGGCGGAACGATCCGTACTAGCGCGTATTCATCATCCATTCATCGTACCGTTGAAGTTCAGCTTCCAAAGTCCCGAGAAGTTATACCTCGTATTGGCATTCGTAAATGGCGGTGAGCTCTTCCATCATCTTCAACAAGAGGGTCGTTTCGATGAGCGGCGTAGCCGGTTCTACGCAGCCGAACTATTATGTGCGCTGGAATGCTTGCACAAATACGATATCATCTATCGGTAAGTGATCATCATCATCATCAACATTAAGCAATAAATTGAATAAGATGATTAACCAATATCTCTTAATGCTAATAGTGATCTTAAACCGGAAGTAAGTAATCAGCATAATTACTATCGATGTTTCTATCGTTCATTATTGCATTGATCATTAATCATTACTTGTATTAGAACATTCTACTCGATTATAATGGTCATATTGCACTTTGCGACTTTGGTCTATGTAAACTGAATATGACGGCCACCGAGAAAACCAACACTTTCTGTGGTACGCCAGAATACTTGGCACCAGAACTACTCTACGGTCAAGGTTATACAAAAGTAGTAGATTGGTGGACACTAGGCGTATTACTCTACGAGATGTTGACCGGATTACCGCCATTCTACGACGAGAACACCAATGAAATGTATCGTAAAATTCTTCAAGATGAATTATTATTCCCTGAGGAAATCGGTTTGGCTGCACGCTCACTACTTACAGGAGTAAGTGTTCATTGTTACTAATAGCCCTACATGTATGTGAACATATCAACTAATATTTGCTTATCGTTGTTCTTCCTATAACTAGCTACTTAATCGAGATCCCAATCGACGTCTAGGTGTTAATGGTGCAGAGGAAATTAGATCGCATCCATTCTTCGCCGAGATTGATTGGAGCAAGTTGCTGGCCAAGAAATACCAGCCACCATTCAAACCAAGTGTAGTAAGTAATCATCTAACATATAGATCAGTCTATCTTTATGCAACTAGAATACTATTGTGTAATTGTACATTTATCACATTACTAACACGCACGATCAACTCTCGTTAACTATTATAGTCATCGGCCACGGATACCACGAACTTTGATGCGGAATTCACTAATGAACCACCCGAGGATTCAGTGGTTACAGAGTCACAACTATCTCAAACGATACAGGATCACTTTATTGGCTTCACTTATGATTCACGAGATTCTGGCATCTTTCCATGGCTAGTAGTATGAATCGTGGTGGTCAATAAATATATACATGATAATATGCGTGTAATCGTATCATCACCGTCATCATCTCATCATCGTTATCGTCATTGTTCTACATAGGGTATATACATGCAAACATTACATGTATGAAGTTAATGATAATGATGATAGTGGTAGTAATAATCATAATACTCATACCATTCCACCATTCTTTTATATACACGCACACACACACACATACACATACATACGCTTAGTTTTATAATGAGGACATATCTTGTTGATTATCATTCATGTTAACTATTCGTTAGGCTATGAACATAATATCATTGCCGAAATTGAATAGTGAGATGACAGGATTACTTCATTTATTTCCATCGCTATAAAGAGATACACATAGTAATGATTGAACACACACACAGCACGCGTATTTTTTACTGCTATTCTATATCTTCTCTCCTAGTAGTCTTTCTCCTCTCTTTCTTTCACACTTTCTACTTTCTAACCATCATACTTATGTTTCTCGAGGAGGAAGAGAAACACGCTCTCTTTTCTCTTACTTTTTGTCATGATGTATGTGTGTGTGCGTGTGTATGTGGCCACCTTTTTACTGATATTGCTACTACTTTACTATATCCCAACATTTTCGTTCGCTTTTATAATCTTTTGTTCGTTTACCTCTCTTTTATCATCATCATCATCATCATCTACATCTACATCATCTACAATTTCCTTTTCATTTGTTTTTGCATTCTATACTTCTTCTTTTATGGTGTGAATGATCCATTCAAGAAGGAAAAAGCGAAAGTGAGAAAGATTTAGTAAAGATTATCATTTATCATATCTCAATTACTACATTACATTAATAGTGTCTCATTTGTAATAAGTTTATTTTAAAGGGAAAAAAGAAACTGAAATCAGGTTAAATAAACACAATTGGAATGATTTGATTATCCATGAACTACTTGCGTTTGTTGAGAATGTTGTTGCTGTTGCTGTTGCTGTCCTCCTCCTCGTTGTTGATTACGACGTTGATTACGCCGTTGATTGCGACCACGTCCTCGTTGACGTGACTTTTGATTATTCTTATTTTTACCATTGTTGTTACCATTACTGTTATCATTCTGTGATGGATGTGATTGTTGCACAGTATTAGACGATAATGATGCAGCAGTTTCATCAATCGATTGATGAACCATATGTGAACGTGGTTGACGTTGACGTGGTGGTGATGCTACTGCAGGTAAAATAGATGATTGTTGTTGTACTGCTACCGGTGAAGATGAAGATGAAAGTGGTGATGCCACTTTAATCGGGACATGTCAGATGCTGCTGTCATAAACACACTCGACAATGGTGGATGACTGTTGATACTGGTTGAACTTTTACGTAACGAGGGATGCAATGGATTTGGTTCACGGAATGTAACTCGTTTACCTTCCATTTGTATTGTGATACCATCCATGGATTTAGCAGAACTGGATTGTGATCGATTATGCTGGAATTGACGTGCCATTTGGAAGTGATTCTGTCGTGCTGACTCGGTGGCAATGGAACGTGCACGATGATGACCATGTGTAGGTGGATAGGATGTTGGTGTAGTAGTAGTAGTAGTAGCAATGGCAGTATTATTAGATGGTAGTTTTGTCTTTGTCATCTTATCATCTAATACTGAATTGCTAATCGTAACGTTTTTGTTATTAACCACATTCGTCTTTGTTGTATTACTACTGCTGTGGTTGTCATTACTATGATCGTTGTTGCTATTGCCATGAATCGTTTCTTCATCTGATACTAGAGTTACCTCGCTAATCTGACTAGATTGAGTAGGTGCATCAACATGGATAGTGTAACATCGTGTGGCGGTGAGGATGCTCGAGTGGATGCGCCATCCTTTCTAAGAACGAATGTTCACGAGAGTGAGCAATAAACGAGATGGCTTCACCATCTGATGATGCCTCTGATTCAGAATAATCTAGTCCTTGTGCTGCTTGTAGATTCTTTAACGAGATGTTCAATGGTAATCCATCGAGATAGTCGTCGTCATCATCATCGTCACCGTCATTGTCATCGTCAATATCATTCGAATAAATAGCCGACAATTCTTCTGATACAGCAAATGATACTTCTTCCATGATCTCATCAGACATGATATCACTTTCATTATCTTCATTACCATTAAGAACATTGTTGGATGTAGTAGATGCGACTACCGGTGGTGTAATAGCCAGCTGTGGTAATGGTACATTAACTGATGGAGTGACTATTACATTATTTGATTTAACATCTAAGCTAGGTTCATTAGATGATGCTGATAATGTTGTAATGGTTCTGGCTTGACTGGAGTAGTAGAGGTAGTAGTAGTAGTAGCTGATGCTGATTCATTCTGTACAATAGAAGCATGTGTATCTGTCTTGACGGGCGATGTAATCAATTCATCAATGACTGTATCGAAGGTTGCCATATCATTCAATGTGGTGGTAGCTTCTTCTTCCTCCTTATGACTAGGTAGATCGGTAATTGTTGCCTCGATTATTCATTCTTCAGTAGATACATTAACAGTTACAGTATCAATGGCTGTTGTTTCTTTACTAACAAGTGCAACATCAGTAAATTCAGATGATACAGCTGCTTCTGGTGGATTAGCACTAGTTGGTGTATTTGCAGCAAATGCTCTTGATAATTCAGCACCTAATGAATTTGGTAATGCTGTCATGGGTGATGGTGATAATGTCCATACTGCATCTGACATGATGTAGTTGGACGTATATGCATGCCTTGAATAACTGATGATGATGATGATGGCATTGCTATCGCTTCTTCTTGTGCTACATTATTACTGTTATCATTGTTGTCAAGCTGATTGGTGTCTGTAATACAACGTAATTCAGTCGGTTGATGTTCCGAGTTATCCACGACAGCTTCATTTTGTTCCTCTTCATTCGTTGATTTCGCTACAACATCTACTTGGCCTGTCTTCACGCGATTCAACGTTTCGTCGCCTTATCGATACGAGCCAATATTTCCAAAGTGGTTTCCGGTCCATTGCTGGCCTCGTTCGCTTGACGTTGAAGTGCCGCTAACCATGCCGCTTCCGATTCACGGTTCAAGGCTAGACGTTCGAGTTCGGCATACATGGTTTGTGGACGACTACGTGAGACGGTGGCAGCTCTAGCCGTTCTAGTGGGTGTCGCCTATCCTCTGGATCACTCGTATGTCCCACTTGGCTAACTCGTGTACTGGCACGTGGTCTACGTCGAGGTACCGGTGTAGCTGCTCCTGATCTAGCTGTTGTCTCCTGATCATCGACGGGTAGCATGGACGATAGCTTGGGTGTGGCTTCTCGTGATACTACGTCTACTGTGCTGGTCGGATTTGTGACTTGATTCTTCGTTAAACGTTTCACTTCATCGCGAATTGTCTCGAATCCAGATTGGGTGGCTAGTCGTTTTAGCACTTCCTCTCGAGCGATATCGACCAGATCACGTCCTTGTTCATCGACAAACGATCCAATGGTAGTGTGGATGGATCTTCCGATGGGGTGCTGCTGCTTGTGCCGGTGATTGCGCTGGTTCCTCCTCCAAGAACGACAACATTGATCCACGGTCATTAATGAACCGTCAACATTGACCGCGGTCTCGGCATTAGCCATTGCTTTAGCCAATTCCTCAGCTGTAGGTCGTTCCGTTGTAGATGACGCAGCAGGTGCCGTTAACATGGATGGCGGTGGAGAGGTGGCTCTCGGCGATAGAATGGCCTCCGCTTGGCCTATCATTGATACGGGACGCTCCCTTACTGAACCGGCTGTGCCCTGCCATGCTTTACGAATCTCGGCAGCCGCTTGTAACCACGCTTTCTGCCTGTAGTGCCGCGTTCGCCCGATTCCGGCACATCATCCTCGGCATATTTGCCGCGATCATCGATAAATCGGTAGGCATCGCGTGATGGCATACGCTCGCCGGGACCTGCCGGTTTCACTTGGATACTCTCCTCCCATAGCTGGGCTCGGGTTAAGTAGACGCGCGACGACAACCAGTGTTGTAATCCAAGATCCGAATCGGTCAAGGTGGCCAGATCACCGATAGCCGGCAGATGAAGTTGCGTGCCGTCCAGCTCGATGAATCCTCGTCGTCGACGTGGTCCCATACGTGAAATGGACGGGTTATCGAATCGATTCATACCGTTGAGTACAGGCTTCATGATGGCATCGCCGTTATTATGCTCGACTTTATCGTTGTTAACGCCACCGGCATACTTTTGACACACTTCCAAGGTGGAGTGCATGGCATCCAGCTTCTTCATACCAAGTTCCGACATGATACGCGTTTCACGCTGTGTAGTATACGCGCGTAACCATGCGCGAATAATGTCGCAATGTGGTCGCATCCACGGAATAAGCGCCATACCCGTGTTGCTACCCATGTCGTTGCGTCGATCGTCTAGCGACTCGTGTAGAGCATCATGTAACGACGATGTAACGCTACCGGTTCCAGTGCTCGCGCGTATTCTTGAATCAGTCGACGCACACGATTGGGCACGTCCTGCCAGGCACGATCGAGACGACGTACCGGTGCACACACGAGTGCACGCATCAAACCGGCGAACGCGTTCAAGTTGCGATAACGATGCAGTAGACGATGCGCCGTACGCGCCACTCGAATAACCATCTCACCTGGACGGAATTCCTCGGCACCAATAATAAGTAGATGTGCGACCGCGCTATTGACGTAGCGTTCAAAGTCAACGCACGCCTCGACGCTATCGCCGAATATACGTCCTACCCGTTCGGACTCGGCAAGTGTGGTGATTAAATCGCGACGCACATCGACCTTGGCAAATAGTGCCGCATCAATGATACACCATTGACGTGCCAATTGATCGGGATCCCAGTCTAGCATGGTCTTGTCTTGGATAGCCTTAATCTGAGCGGTGACATCGTCGACCTTGGCCCGTTGAATACGCATATCCTCGTCGAGGCGTCGTAATACGGCGAGTGACGTGGCAGTCTTGTTACGATCCTTACGCGATCCCTTGGCTGCCGTTAATTCACGCGTTGACTTGGCCAGTCGACGTGTATTAACGATATACATTCGGCATAGTGGCGATAGCGGGATGAGTGGCACGGTGTGTTCATCGTCTTCGTCGTGTTCATCGCAAACTCGAACAAGTACTCGTTCTGCCACTGCATCTTTCGCGTCACCTTGAACGTTATTGCCCTCCGACGCTGCCTCACTCTCCGCCGAACTAGATGTACCCTCGTCTGATGATGTTTTCTCCTCTGCGTTCGACTCGTTGGCATCTGTCGCCATCGTTGATCCATCGCGTTGTCGTGATCGTTTCTTCTTTCGCCTAGACTTTTTCTCCGGTTCTCCCGATAATGAATGGGTCGGTCGAGTATTACATTTTCTGCATAGTATAAACAATCGTGTGCAATTTGAAAACCTTCCAGTAATTCTTTAACTTTTGCATTGGGCTCATCTATATGTGATGTAGATTTTGTTTGTTTGTTCGTTTGTTAATACCAGCTAATAATAACGTCGACAATGATCAACAACTATATAAATACTAGAGAATACTAGCTATGTATTATATATATATATTTGTGTGTATACTTGCCTCCACTATCCATGAAAATAACCTTATTGCCGCTTAATTTAAATAATAGTGTATTCAAAGCTGCCACATATTTGGAATAGGCATCCTATTAATAAGAAGCAAGCATTGTATTAGATATCGTTGTCAAGTAGTTAATATTGGCAAATTCAATGGAATATGACATCAGCCTTATATGATTAATATGGATAATGATAGCTCTATTTACCTTGCGTTTACCATCTTCATATTCTGCCGCGGCTTTCTCCAATAAATTACGTGTACTATTGAAGCCATTCATGGTGCATATGGAGATGGAGAGAATATATAAGAATACACCGATTGCACAGTAGTAGACTGTGCATTCAAATACCTACTAGCTAGTGAACAATAGTGAAATATGACGACAACGACAAATAACAATGCAAAAGAAAAAGAAATGTGATTGAATAAATGAGTAAGTGATTGAGTGAGTGCGTGTTTGTGTGCGTGTGCGTGCGTTGAACAGGATAGCAAAGTAAAGAGATAGATAGGTGCGTGCGTGCGTATTATATGCCACTAACGATAAAGGACAGAAGACGGAAATAGCCGTGCTGTTGGTGGTGATAGAATAATAAGCAGACGAGGGACGTTAGAATGTAGTTATAGGAATGTGCATTCAAGTAGTAATGCCAGTACCACAACAGCCACTGTGTGCAAGTGCAATATAACAGTGCTACAGATGAATAAAGATAAAAAGGAGTAGCCTGGATAGAAGGTAATAATAGTAAAAGTAGTAGGAATAGTAGAAGTAATAGTAGCAATGGTGGTAGTGGTAGTGGTGGAGTAGTAATGAAATGAATGAAGATGGTGAAGATGACCGCGGGGAGCAGAAAAATTCGAGAGGCGCAAGTGCCTCTTGTTTATTTTAACAACACACCAACACACTCAACACATACAGCATGTCAATGTATATCCTTTTTTTCTTCACTAATATGATTGAGGGATATACTGGAATATAATATTCACAATAAATACATTGCTAGTATAATAGTGGTACATTGTCATATGTCTATTATTATCACATGTTCTATCAGTGCTACTATTGCTATTGCTACTCGTTATTGCTTACTAGTCCATGTGATGATATGAGCATGCTACATTGCTCGTTGTTATTAGTGTTGCTCCTTTAGGATCATGAATCTATCCACTCTCTCGTTCCTTTGCTTGTACACACACACAAGTACACATACACACACATTATACCTCAGGTATACAGACACACACACACACACAAGTACACGCGCCCATTTCAATGCATTATAATGTGATGCCAGTGATTATACTATGAGATATGCATGTCAAGTGAAAAAAACGCAGTCGTTGTCGCAGAAAATAAAAAAAAACCACACGTGCCTCCTATCTTACAAGGCGGTTAAAGGCTACATCTACCCGTGGACTTGCAGCTATCGGTTGTTCAACGGCAAAGAATACGATCATTACTATAAAGGATCAATCATCGAGTAATAAATAATCTGACCTAATCGAATACATTTGTGACTTACTCGTGGTAAACACTACTTTACATGTTAGAATTGTTATGATTTGAATAGATAAACAGTAGATAAATATATCAATCATGTACTGCAAATGTATGACGATGAAGAAGGGGAGTCGACGCATCAGGAGTAAACAACATGTGTTGATGCACATAGCACCATCGTTGTAAATCCATTAATCCTGCATATTACTCGTGAATATAACAGATAGGTTTATTTATTTTACCGTAAAAGAACTAGCAAGCAATGTAATGAATGATAATAGTAATAGTAATAGTACAATCACATATACATATATACATAGATTATTCATCAATTAGGTTTTATTTAAGTAGTATTAATGTTATTATTATTATTAGATGCGCTCCAGCTTATTAGTACCGGGCGCCATACGCAATTTCGCTTCACACCTTGAATCCTTACAGGTATAGTAGAATCGTTCACTGGCCAACCATCCTTACCATTATAGAAGTTATCCTTTTCGCCAATCTGTATTAGTTGTCGAACTGCTTCCTCTGGTAGATTGCTCGCATAGTACGTGTTCTGCATGCTACTATGATTCTTTAGCTTTTCGATATTCCACGAGGAACCCTGGCAACGTGAAGCATCGTTGGCCACACACACCGACACCCAGAAGCCGCCGTTTCCCTTGGTGGATACCAGTTGTTTAAGGAAGCTAACACGGTAGCGTCGGTAGAAATCTCGCCGGATATGTAGTATTTACCGGCGCGAAACTCCTCGAGTAGCGTGCGTAACTGACCGATACGCGCTTGTCGGAATACTTCAAGGAAGCTTTTATAGAGCGAGTCTGCCGTGTAGTCACACTGTTCCAACGCGAATCTTAACCAGGCGGATAACTCGGTGGGTGTGGCGGGTTTCGCTTTACGATGCTCGTTTACATCCGCTGTAATCTGACCGATAAGGCTCACTGCGCCCATTTTGAAGATTTCCATTACACCGGGGATCGGTATGAAGCTCAAGACGGTCGACGTTATTCCCCACACTTTATCCCAAGCGTTAGGGTAGTCATCCGGCGTGAGGAAGATGCTGACCAGTTCCGGTACAAGTGGTGCGCCCGATCGCTGATACTGCGCCGTATCCTCGACGTATGTACGAATTGTTCCGCCAAATCGAATGCCATACCAATGACGGCACTCGAGCCTGGCATGGACGTGTCGAGATCCTCGATTTCCTCCGGGGTTAATCCACGGAATGAACTGCCACGCTTTAGACCGAGACGCTGCTCAAAGTCGGCCACTTGGAAGGTAGCCGCATACTCCATGATAGAGTGGGTTGTGTCGGCATCTTTAATATTCAGTTGAATATCCTCCAACAGCCATAGTTGACTGTCGTCATTATCACGACATGGCATGAGTGATATCGCGGCGTCCTTTACTCCTCTGCCAGTAATGCACATGCGCGCGGTATGAGACATGATCTGATAGTATTTGTTCTTTAATCCCGGCTTCTCCACAAGTCGTGCCCGGAATACTTGTGCATTATTGTCGATGCAATCGGATAAAACCAGATTTGCTGAAGATGCTGCCACTGGACCGGCATAAGTGGTGGGAGGGAGGGTGCTGTAGTGGGCTCAGCAACCGGTTCATTTGCAACTGCATCAGTTGGCGTCGGTCTAGGTGGAATGATGGAGGGTGCACCGGTGGCTACACCCTCAATCTTGACACTTGTATTAGGTCCACCGGCAGCCGGCCTTTCGATACACCAATAGCATCAAGTATATCACTAACATAACATTACGACGTTGCAATCGTTGTCCTGCAACAGCAACATTTGAGGTAGCTGGCATAGTTGGCGTGCTACTAATTACCGACAAACATTTACTCGAGTCACGGAATCGGAACTTGTAATACTCTGATCTATCTACAAGTTGCCAGAACTGTAGATTTTGACGAGCAGCCGTTATATTGCACTCCTCTTCGCGTAGACCTAGTTGATTGTCACCGCTATTAAGGGGATCCGATGCCGACATGCACCATGCTTTATCTTTTGCGTTTTGCGTCCATTGTCGTAGTTTATACGTGGGATAATTGGCATCCTCCGGTGGATTATAGACTCTTTGAGGTGAGGTTAACGCGGAAGGAGGAACAGCAGCAGCATTATATGATGGTTGTTGTACTGGCTGCTGTAATGGCTGCTGTACTGGTGGAGCGGCAGCTTGATGGTTGTACGGGTGGTTGTACAGGTGGCTGTAATGGTTGCTGTAGTGACGAAGCACCAGCATCAACTGATGATTGTGGTGCTGGCGAAACAACAGCAGCAGTATCAGTTAATGGTGATGATGGATTTCCTTGTGGCATAGCATTGGCTAATGGTGTGTTTATGTTGCCAGCAACATAAAATAATGCTAATAGAAGATAACAAGTGACGTGGAATATTGGTCTACTCATGGTAGGAATAAGTAACGGATTGATAATGGAGGTGACAAAGAGGGTTATTCTATACGAGGGAGTGAAAAGACAACAACATGGCTATTTTATTGGCAACACGAACGCGCCTTATTCATTAGGGAACCGTATCATAGTGTAACAGTATTGTTCGAGTACCAACATAGCATGAAACAAGAAGCAGTCCTATTCGAAACGAAATACAAAACGATGTCACCTGTACTGATTATTAATGGCAGTTTATGTTAATAATGCTGATATAATTTATTGCTTTGAATGGTGCACATAGTACGAATAGTAATGTTTATTAATTAATGAGGCTGACGATCCACTGTGGATAGGAGACGGGATAGGAAATCAACATACGATCTATAATGAATCAACATGTTCGTGTTAACACGTTACACATTAAGCATCTATTTATACGCTATTTATCGCTACACACACTACTTACGTTTGCGATTCCCGATGTCGATTATAAATTACTTTCAAATCCTTCAACCGTTGTACAGCTCTAATGAACAATTAGTAGTGAGAATCAAGTGTATAACTATAGTACATCTAATGTCTATCTGTATATGTGTGTATAGTATTCGTATTAATATGAAAAGGATACGGTTTCGGATTTCTAGCTTGTAATCGATTGACACAAAGTCTAAAGGCATGAATAGCAGTTACACGTACAAGTGGACCCAAAATGGACCAAGGTACCATCATACCATCTACTAATGGACCAGGCAAATCAAGCTAATCATCATCATACTATTAGCAAAATCCTACACACCTAGCATGACTTACTCGTTGATCTCGGAATATATCAATAGCAAATAGACCATTGGGCACGGGTGTAACTACAATTTGTATGTTACCAAAATCTCCACCAATAGTATCGGGTCGGTAGTCACGTCGATGTTCATTCCAGACAATGTGTACATGATCATTACCAATATGCCGTTTCTAATAATACAATTTAGTGGACTATTAGGAGACAAGTCGGTGTCAACAACACATATCGATTAATTACCTTTTTAACCTGTTGCGGATCATTAGGATTGGTAGGCAAACGGGTGGCATCGTGGAATAGCATTTCTATGGTGGAATTGGCGTAGTAAATAGCCGTGTGATAGTTCTCCTCGCAATCAAGTCGGCCTCGGTATCCGCCATGATTCCTTAGATCGATCTCCCAACCTAGAGTTGATACGAATTGGTCGTACATGGCACTCGCCGAATGATTACCGAGGATGGCACGTTCCGTATCTTGTCCAGGTGCCACATAAAGTAGACCTATCTTGATGACTTCTCGTCTATTATTGTTATAGATGTGTTAATTTGACTATTGCTAATGACGTAGATGATGACTCGTGTACTTGCCCATATTTACGATCCAGTTCCTTGACATCACGTATCAATGAAGGGGTTATCTTTAACTGGCAAATCTTATCGCCCTCTACGGCTTCCTCGTCGAGTAGACCCAATTGTTCATAATGACACGGCATTGCATGTTATCCACCATGACGCGTTCCAACAAGGCATCGTGTCCCGAACCAGGAAGTGGCGGTAATGGTTGTTCCGGTTGATTATGTAGGGTATTCGTTGATATCCTATCGTGAATAGTAAGTATATAATCATGGCAACAACAACAACAATGATGATGATGATGATGGTGTATCTCGACTATCTTACCTAGAATTCAATGGTGGCGTGCAGGTAATGGCGGTTGCTGATTCACATTGGATGTTGTGTCGCAATTCTGAGTGAAAGTAGTAGTGTCACTAGGACTTGTTATCTCGTTTGTATGTTCAGCTAATGGACGTGAATGTCGTTTTAACGAGCTGTTATACGTGGATGTGGACTCGATCCTACAATATACATGAATGAATGATTAACGTTATGTAGTATATAGATGATTATCATTATTAGTTACCGATCAAGTAATGAGGCCAATGGATCGGGTGGAATACAACTATCACTAGTGTAGTAAATCAACATGGTTAGTAATCGACGTATTGCTTTAGTAAATCGTTTCAAATGCTTACATGGCATAAGAGGGGTTTTTGGATGCTTCACCCGTTGTGGCAGTGGTAGAATTCGTTAAATATCTCTTGTCTAGTACCATTGAATCCATCGGTGTTATGGCGATTGTGGTACTTGATGCAAGTGATGTGGTCGAGTTTGACGCCTCTGATGCTGCAGTAACAGCAATTGGATTCGTGGTATTCGTAGTAGAGGTGGTGACATCCACTTCATCCGATTCATGGATAGCTTCAACCGTTTGTATATCCCATACATATTTACCCGTTGGATTACGTAGGATAACTCGTATCACTGAATAGTGGCGCGTATACAATGTTACAAATGAATACACGCTATGTAGGATGCAGTTATAGCTACTTACCATGAGGATTAGAGGGATCCATACAGAAGGAGACGATAGTATTACCATTATACATTAGTAGCAGACTATTATCGTAGGATTCCTCGCTACTCTCGTGATTAATGCTCTCCTTGAGTAAACTATCATGGATAAAATACAGGATGGAATTAGCGTCAATTCAATAGCAATGATAATGCGTATCTCATTCTACCTGTGAACCATATCAGCGCCATGTCTAGGGGGGAATCCATTGAAATGATGCAACAAATGCAAGAGAGCAGACTCGGCCGATTCCTATTGAATACGCGTTAACAGAAAGTAATACTAAACAAAAAATAACTAACTAACCTGAACAATAGTCCATCCATCATGTGCTGGTATGGAGGGTGATGAATGAGTATTGCTAGCGTTGGATGCTAAAGTACTAGATGTTGCAGATGTCGTATTACTCGTATGTTGTGGTGACTGATGCTGTTGATGACTGCTACCAGCAGCAACTGCAGTAGAACCAGAAGCAGCAGCAGAAGTAGACGCTGAACCAGCAGAAGCAGAGTTTGTACCGGCTGTTGGATTACTAATAATTGTCGTGGCACCAGTAGCATTGGATAAGGTCACCTGAGTGGGAGTATGAACTACTTCCGTGTCGAATTGATCGGTGGATCCCACCGAGCCAGCACCACCACTATGAGATCGTCGACCGCGTAATAGTTGAATAGACGAACGACGTACTGGTCTGTTTAAATCACCGAATTGAAGTGCAGGCTCAACAGTCGGCGTTGTTGCTGATTCATACCACTGAATCCCGTATAATTCTATGTAGATGACAAGGATAGATATGGTTAAATGAAGGAATGCTTAATTAGTGCAACATTAGCAAGCAATACATACCGATGATAATTCCTGAGTAGCCAAATCAATGGTATCGAATATTACCGATGACAAATGATGTAGTACGTGTTCAGATACTGATCGACCATTACCCATTCAACTAGTAAATCCAACATCATTGCCATTAGATCACCTATTATCATTGTTATCATTGTTACGATTATTAGCTATGAATAAATGACCAGATAAATATTACATACATTGTGCTCGTGTTTTATCGCGTGGTCGTGTCTTTAGTTGTTCACCTAATGCTCCAACAATATCTGTAATGATTTGAATAATCAATTTCTAATAGATGTTTATATAGGTTAATCATTCAATTCATACGATTATTGCTGTTGATCATACTTACATCACCTAGTGCGGCTAATCGAGCTGGATCATGTAGGAATACCGATAGTGCAGTGATGGCTGCAATGGCCGGTTCCGTTGACTTCAAGTAGAGATGACTAAGTAGAGTGGCAAGACAACGACGTATCATATTGGTATTTCTATAATAATTGATCAGTTTTTGTTAACTTTTGGTTTGTGCACATGTTCATTCGTCTTTATACGACAGCAACAACAATAACTTACGGTGTTTCAGTGGCCAAGTCATCAAGTAAGATAACTAGCATGGTGTACACGAGAATCGAGTGCAATTCACCATCGTACTGCGCTACCGGTTGACTCGAGGCAGCAGTCAATAGATCCGATAGCAGTGTAATGAAATGAGCTCTTATCTACGAATATTCACGTCTAGATTAGTCATTGTAACCTATAATAAACAGTGTTGCACACTTACTGATGGACAACTAATCGGTTCAATCGGATTTTCCTTATAGTCGCCTGTAATCGTTTCAACAGCTGATTATAAGTGACAATGGGCACTTTAAGACTGATGAATCGATTGGGTAGACAAATCATGGAGCATAATGTCTTAGCGGTGGCAATACGGATCTCCTTTGGAATTTGTCGCATTTTCGTTTTACCATCTTCTAGTAACTATTTATTCATGACAGACAGCTCATCTATTAGTAATAATCGTTAACGTGGCACTTGCTACACTTACCATAGTACGGAAACACATCAAATAGGATGGTAGTAGTACGGTGGATCCCGGTAAGCAATTACGGAATAGATTGGCACTTCTCCACATGATCGATGTACGAATACGATCATCTTTAATGGCCACTCCCTAAGCACTACATTAGCAATATGAACATTGCTGTCATACTAGTTTCTAGCTACCTTTAGAATCAATCGGTAGAAATGGACACACAATTCTCGTGGAACAGGTTCATCAAGTTTTGTACCCATCATACGACAGATACATCCATAAGCGGCCGCTCTACTTGCTGCATAAGCACTATAGTAGCAATAATGTTAGCGTGACTAATGGCAGTTTGAAACTAATAGCTTACACTGGCATATCGGCTGCTTGGAATAGCCATGGCATAAATTCGATAATGCAGGTTGATAACCACCACCAATCGATTGTCGTCGTTGTACCTGATGAATTACAAAGGAAACTTAACATGAAGTAAATGATCTATTATCGCGTGCTATTTACCGCTGCTAGCATGGACCATGTATCGACTAGACAATCAATGGCCTCTAAATGGAATCCCGGATTCTACATTTATATTAGATTATTGATATTTATCTATCGAGTGCATCTTTTTACGCTACCTCGATTGTATTTGGATTTCCTAACGAGCATAGAATGTTCTTCCACGAGCGTAGTGCATAGTCTGGTGTCCATTTCACACTTGATAATTCGGTGAAACCTTCCGTTTTGAAATCAGCAAATGTCACTTCCAATCTATAGATAGATGCACATATATATGTTGTTGTTATTATTACTATTACTAGTCTACAATCATTTATATACAATATAAAATACATACGCTGCTTGTAATCGTTCGTAATGGAACTTTGGATTATTTGTTACTGTTGTATCGAAGTGTTACGCGTTACATTCACTAGACGATCCAACTAGCAAGTAGGTAAGTTACATGACATTGTATGTATTAACAACGATGATGATCGTTTGTTAACTTACTGCATTGTGTGTTTGCGATCGTTTCCGTTCAATACGCGGTGATTCCTCATCACTCATGCCCACCGTATTGTTCGAGTTGGATGCACCTGTGATTGTTGTACCGTAACTTTCATCATGTCGATTACCACCCGTCATAATGGTAATTGGATTGGCCGAATGATGTTTACGAAGACTTCGAGAGGCTGCGGCTGCGGCTGCGGCTGCCGACGAATTTGCAACCGCGATGAGCCTGCATTAGAGTAGTGGCCCTTGATGTCTTTGGGAATGGATCCCGAACCAGTGAGACTCGACGTTGCAGTGCGTTTTTCTTCTTGCGAAGTAATTTCGGCAGCATAACATCCTGGCCCAGTTTCTTCGTATCGATACCGTACACCTCCTTGATAATGACGCGTGTCATTTTCAATACCATTTTCTAAATACAATAGGAATAGCATATTGATTAATATATATGTATATATATATGCCTAGGATAATGATGATGCAATAAGCAATACTTACACCCCATTGTCGGACTACTTGTGGCCATAGAATGTGTCGTTGCATTGCTGCGCAAAGTTGTTCCCAGATTTCATGATCGTTCGTGTTGGCTCGTGCCCATGTAACGTAAATCGTCTTGACCAACATGCCGATAAGCGAGTCGATTGTCTTTGAGCTGTAACGCGGTTTACCCGCCATAACAAGATTCTGCACGGCAAGTAGGGCACGTAGCGTATGATTCCACGTAGACGGTAATAGTCGTTCATTATTAGCGGCTAATACGACACGTACTAGTGACAGGACAAGACGATGTAATCGTAGTGGAATGCGTGCGTCGTCCTCGTCCTCTGGAATCGTTTCAAGTGGCAGTAACAGAATGTCTACATACGTGCAGAATTGCTGATTCCACATGAAATAAATGGCAGCCGGCGAGTCTTGGTCCGATTGGCTTAGCTTGAATCTTCCGCTAGAGAGGCAACACCGCCCTCCGCTTTAATAGCACGTAAATCTAGCGGCCAATCCTCCTCCTGATGAATAATGAGTATTCTCTCTTTCTCTTCAGATCATTCAAACTTACCGCACGTGTCATCCAATTGGTAGCAATGTACAACGCACTTCGAAAGATATCCTGATAGGTGGACGCCGGTCTTAGCGTTAATGCTTGCTCAACACACTCGATTCTAAATACGCGGAATTGTCGCATATTCGAGGTGACCTTATGCATCATAAGGGTGACACTGGCATCTGGCGCTTGTTCCCGTCGAGTGGCCGATCCGAAATTAGGCGGTAGCGTGGCATCAAGTAGAAATCCAATAAATAAGCGTAGGAACGATGGTGGACATCGGACGAATCCCAATTCTAATCGTACAAAATTAGCATATGACCTAGCTGGATACGCGATACTACACTCGCTTTACCTGGTAGACGATGCTCGGTATCATGGAAGACTGCGCCTGGCATCAGTTTAACGAGGTATGCCTCGGCTAGTTGTTGCGTGATGTAACGCAGCGCATGCTGAGCGGATCCGATGCCCGCGCAGAATAGCGTTGCTTCACCACTTGACATTTGCGCCAATTCATCGTCATCGCTATCGGGCGCTGGATTGTTGGTGGACAAGTGCGCGAGTACGACCATTTCATCAAAGATCGCACCGAACAGTAGGAGTGCATCGGAGCCGGTCGGTTTCTGCGTCGATGGTAGTAGCAATTCAACGTCGGACACTTCATCCGGTGGAGCGGCAGCAATCTCACCGAACCGAGTCGTGATGTAAACCGAGTCGGCACATACTGGAGACCAACCGTTTCGCGTAGGAATACACCCAACGGGATGGCATAGGCAAATAGACAGCGAATATCGTTGGCGGCCGATGTCTCGCAATCGGGAGCCGATCTCATCCAAAGCAATAGCAAACGCAGTCCAATCATCCTAATACGCATGTGATTCCATGATCTAGTAGAGGGGCCAGCAGTCTACCGATATCATCGCTACGCCATCCGGTACGTAGACGATCCGGCAAATAGAGTAGAATACGACGGAATACCGTTAATGATCGTAGTAGAATTTGAATATCCTTTGATGCAAAACTATTGGGTTTTACATTACGTTCTAATCGATTGTTAATCAGTTAGTTTACATTTATCTCATTTCATCGTATTGCTTATTTATCTTCATGACAATGTCATATGGCGGTATACACTTACGTTTTATCTTTTGGATTTGAGCCTCACATGTGCCCGCTACAACATTAAATACTGCCTCCGCGTGATCTTGAAAGAAAATGGCTTGATCCAGATTATTGGCCGCATCTATTTGTACGAATAAGTTTAAGCCATTCATTCACTTATTCATTCATTCACTTCG
The DNA here is from genome assembly GCA_025201365.1 of Syncephalis plumigaleata. NCBI lineage: Eukaryota > Fungi > Zoopagomycota > Zoopagomycetes > Zoopagales > Piptocephalidaceae > Syncephalis > Syncephalis plumigaleata. Next base: position 162,653 of record JAIXMF010000016.1, read on the forward strand.
TTACTTACCAATAAAATTGACCAACGATTGGAAACGAGCTTTCAACTTTTGTCGATCATCAAGGAATACTTTCACCTTCTTAAGTAGCACTTTATCCGATACCGCACCTGTTGTCTCACTTCGTGCACTATTGGAAAGCGATAGATTGGTAGCGCTATTTCCCGGAGGCATACCAAGCATGGTGTTCGAAGGACGACGTTGATTCATGCTGGCACTGCTGAATGACGACGATGAACTAATGGGCGGCATAGTGGAGTGATTGTTCGAGTGTAAAAGTGTATCGATGACCGTTGGCGATCCAGGTGGAGATGCCATAGTGCCGTGTCGACTCACTCCAGAATGCACTGATGCCATGGAGATTGACGGCTGTAGATTGGACGGAGTATGCGTCATATTGAGTTGAGATTGGACGGGTGAAGTCATCGGACCGGTGGTCGATCCCGTCTCGCTAACGATACTGGCCGATTCTGGATTCGACGACAAATACGAGTGTGCCGAGTAGACCGAGTTAAGCGAGTGGTGCGATGAATTCGATCGAATACGTAGGGAAGCAGCCACTGAACCCGGAGGCGATGATGTATGAGCAAGCGATGCGATATGACGACGATGAGTACCGGATGTCGACTCGATGGCATCTCCATTTTCATCGACATGAATGACGGAGCCGGACTCGTTAGACATTGAAGACAATACAGGTAATGGAGGAGATTGTTGATGCTGATGCTGATGCTGGTGCTGGTGCATCAAGTGACCATCTTGATCCTCGCCCGACATGTGTTGTCCCGTTTGACCTTGCATATCACCGCTAAACGGTGAGGATCGACGCGAATTGCTATTCGGACTAGATACACCGTAATAGCTACTATTCGTATTACTGTTATGCATAGAATTGTAGGAGTCCGGTAGATCTCGTCGATAGGATGAACGCTCGCCCGATCCATTGGAGGATGTCTGACTAATGCCGCCATTGCTTTGACCACTACCATTATTGAATGAACTCGCCAATTGATTCAGGAATCCCGTGGAGGCACGATGCAGTAAAGATGGTGTGGTCGGTGGTGGATTATTACTATTGCCACTGGCATTGCCGCTGCCACTTGTACTCGCGTGTCCTCCCTCAGTCGGTGTAGATACAGGTGAGCCATTTTGTCCGGGAGATAAGGCGCTGTTATTACTCGAGCTGTACGGCAGTTGCGACGCTTGACTACGTTTCCGTCGCGGCTGCGAAAGCGAATTAAAAAACTCCATTCGTTAAGGAATAAATTTGTAGCAATAGTAGTTGTAGTTGTAGTTGTGGTTGTAGTAGTTGCTGTATTGATTTAGCGGATATACACACGCACGTATGCATACAAATACGTCTACGCGACGCTATAGCCAAGGAACAAAAAAGGTAGGGAATAGCTCTGAAACAGCAGTTATCGGTAATAACACACGGATGAAAGAAGGTAATGACTATAGATGAAGCGTATATACTGCTAGTACCTATATAGTACACACATTCACTCTATGCTACTGGCAACGATAGCCGTTAGTGGATAAGATGGTGCTAACAAAGAGAAGGAATGATAATCACACAAAATAGTAGAAATAGACAAGATTGTATTGGTTATAATGGTAAACGCGTGTGGAGGTATATGTTTGAGAGTGATGTATATATGCGTGTGTGTGTGTGTGTGTGTGTGTGTGCGAGTGTATGTGCATACAAACCTGAGATTGTACGAGATATTAACGAACAAACAAGAGCTAGAAAACGTGTCACAAGTACCGCACTCGGTACAATTAGAATAGTAGTAGGCAGTAAGTAGATAGTAGGTAGATAGTAGTAGTAGAAGTAGTAGAAGTAGTAATTGGTAGTGTTAGTGGTTCAAATCGTGTGCAAGTATGAAAGAACAAGGGTAAGAGCAATGTCTAATATGCAAGCAATAGTATACACAGCTTTACAAACCGGTTTACAATCATAAGCATGAGGTGAAGGGCTACACACACATACACACACCCACAAATACACTCACGTACATGTACACAGTGGCATAGGCCATAGGGACACTTATACAGACTTGCCCTATTTACGATATACATGTCTAGCCACCAGACACAATGAGCATATGACATATAGGTACATACAAAATGCTTGGTCAGCATGATCACCATAAATTGAGAAAATAAACTTTGCACTAGAAATGTTTGCATCTGTATATGTTTGCACTTGGCTCAGTCCACTTCCGGTTTATTACATCAGGACCACCGTTCGAAGAAGAAGTAGTTGAGGTGGTAGCCTTCAAATTCATAAAGAATGCAATTACTACGGCGCCACCCCGTTAAATTACCAATATTATAGGTACTTCTTAACGGTATCTTATTGTCAATATCATCGTCATCAGCAGTAGCAGTAGCAGTAGCAGTAGCAGCAGCATCAGCTCCATTCAATGACGTATCCTCCATGGTAGATCCTGGCTGACTTTTAAATACGGTCACGCTGAATTTACTAGGTTGAAAGATATCAACCACTTGACGAACTAGCTCGGTCACCGCTTTACTACCACCAGAGAAGGGTACATTCGTCTCGAACGAGGCATACGAGTAACCAGGCTCGGGAGTCACATGGATGGTGGAGTAGTTCTCGCCGCGAAGTGAATTCATCGAGTAGCCACATGGTACAAACAAGTACGAGTCCATAATGGCTTTCGGGTCAATCTTGTTCAAGCCGGTTTCAGCCTAGATAGGACAATTAGTAAACTTGTAGAATAACGGTAATAGAATAAAAGTAGACTATCATGGTGCTTCACTTACATCCACTCGTTTACCACCTTCTGAGCCTTCACTCTCTCCGGAACGAAAGTAGAAGCGTTTAGCGTTCTCGACATTCAAACCGGTCATTAGAATCTCTACCGTTTGATCCTCTTCCGGCTGCAATAGTAATCCCGTCTGACTGTCACTCTTCTCGCTAGACGGTGTAGGCAATCCATAGTTATCCTGACTGGATGACGCGTCAAACTCGCTCTTCTTATCCGGGTCTGCAATACAAGTGAACGGGCAATCCGGCATCGAGAGAATGTCACCGTCGACCGTTTGACCATCATCGAGTTGAATCGGTTCACGTAGACAGTTGTCACGTGGTGCTGTCAAGTACAGTACCAGTGATCTGCACTTATCTTCCCTACCAAGTAGGCGGAACCATCAACGAATAGATTATCAAGATATTGCGCCTAAGCACTACGTTAACAGCAATATCAAACGAGCAATCGCACGGGTACATTACCTCACAGTCCCATCCGGAATGGGGATACTCTTGACGCTCTGGAAACATGAACGTTTTACGCGAATAGAATACGCGCCACACGCGATCAAGTCCAATTCTGGCAGCAATACGTAATATCGCTGATACCGCTTTCAACAACGTGGTAGTACCACACGTCTTGAGGATCAACTTGTGCGGATAGACGAACATCGACGACTCACTATAGAGTGTAAACGTTGCATTTGGTATCACGCATATTAGACGTCATGCAATCATTCGTCATCGCTATCAGTTATCGCAGCTCACCTGAGGAGATAGGCGTCCACCGCTTCAGAATGAATTGTACTAAGTACTTTGCATCGTACCACGTCCAGCATAGTATCCCATACTTCACGACGAACTGCGCGTAGACCATGTTGCGCAAATACACCCTCAAGTACACTTTGAGTTGCTGCCGCGTTAGGCAAGAACCAGATCTCTAACAGCTTCTCGGGACCTTCGAACGCACCCTCCGCGTATGCCTCGGGAACAACCACCGGCATACCCTGTTCATTAATGAACTCATGACTAGGTGACGATAAAATGGGTGACATAGTACTGTGTTGATAAAGAGGTACGTACGCGCGTGGGTCTGTGTGTTTGTGTGTTTGTGTGTGTGTACTTATTGTTTGCTTAAAAGAAAACTAAAGAACCGAGAAGTAATTGTACTCAAGTGCAGTTTGTAACCAACAGAAAAAGAAGAAGAATATAGCGTTGAAGAAAAGGGGGCGTTGGACGTGAATAGGGCTTGGGTATCAGCTATTAATCTATCCGCATCAATGGTCGCTATCGGACGCGGCATTTCAAACTTGTTTTCCGCTTTTTTGCATATGACAGCTGCAGTAAACGGCAATCAATTACCCTACCAAACACGCATTATTGTGTTACGTACAGATGACACCGTCTTTACTGGCCGTTGTTAGCAAGCCATTACCACGAGTATGCCATACATTGTATCATATGTATTAAGTCATTGTGTAAATTAGTCTTGTATTGTGATTGTGATTGCGATAATACTATGTCAACCGACGATAGTTACTATCTAGACACTAATGAGTTTTCGATAGATAACGATATGCAGATACGCGTATGCATTCTATGTTCGAGATTCGTTCAGGGGAAATCCGGGCCTAAGATGATGTCAGACATTCAGGTGTTAGCACATGTTCTACGCTGAATGAATGAAATGACTGCTGAAGAACCTGTTAAAAGAAAAAATGGACCATATTTGGAAACTTAGGGAATACACATTGGTATTTCGCATTTGAGCATGTCAAGTTGTATTGCGTATATCATATGATATGTACACGAAATAAATTGATCAGCGGTATTCATACCAGTTACACTGTGCAAGTTTCGATATTGCTCATATAAGATATAATATATGACATGTTTAGATCATCGATGCTATTGTTCATTCATTATGACTGCATTGACGTTGAATAGTCACATTGATGGCACATTAGCATTCCAGAGTTGCTTTCTCGCTTGTCTGTTCCTTCATTAGAGGAGATATTTGCATTTGTATTTACGCTCATTGAGATCTGTGCTAACACCACGTCAATTGGCCATTGCTGATGCCCTAAAATCAAATGGTCTTGCTAGAGTATTGCCAGGAATATGCAGTACAATGGAAGCTAATGGCAATCGCTATTCGAATGCGCAAGTGAAGTGAGCAGTCTGTATACTGCAAGGCTGGTCCTATCTTAAGTGACATACATAGCTAATGTATTCGCTCAGCATGGAGAATCTACTTTGTGTGAGGCAATGAGTAATGTGCTATATCAGTAGTCGTATAATCAATCTATCATCATTGCTTCATAATACGCAATTGATTCATCAGGGCCTTGTTCAAACAATTTTGAAGGATTGTAGAAGAAACCATGTTTGTACACTGTAATCATAGAGTGACACGAAATAATGTTCTATTCTCTCTTCTTTTCTCCCCTTGCCTAAATAACTGATTATTGTCATTATTATTGTCATCACTACTCTTGTCTTCCACAAAGTAATCGAGTTGCACAGAGAATATAACTTGTACTTCAAAACAAACAGCACATTCACTTTATTCCCACCACTGCACCTGGACTAGGCCAAGTTGATCAATTATACCGCTGACGTTCTATAAGCAGATGAACTACGTAGCTGTCATTCTTTCTTACCATGATAGTGTCAAAATAGTGCATGCTTGTTTGATTTTGGAATGAATAGTAATTTAACGTACATCCAAAAATAAACATTTTTTATATTAATTACTCGCCGATGCTTGCGTGGATCAACTATTTCAATGAGTGATAGCTCAGTAGGCATACTATGGAACAGTTGCATCATAAAAAGGAAAAGCGTTTTTCCATAAAGCTTCGTATCAGAATGTAACTGCTGGGAAAACTACGTCGAATGATAATGATGATAATGACAATGATGATAATGACAATGATGATGATGATGGTGATGGTGGTGAAAGAGAAACAAGGAGGAGAACAACCAGTTGGTTACACTTGTTGTCGCGGGACCAAAGAGAAACGGAAACGGAGAAGCACGTTGTGGTGTAATTACTAAAATCAGTAGTCCCCCTTCCATTTCTTTATGTCTAAATGATGTGGCGCGGAACCTTTGTAGATGAATCGAGCACAATGATTTTCATTCTATTCAGATAAGCTGCTTGACTGCGTTAACTCGTCCATTTACCGCAAGTACTACGCTCATTCTAGGGCGCTCGAGCTTCTCACTCGTCCATTCAATGTCGCACGACGGCTGCTACAAACGGGCACACCCTCTCGTAAGATGTTGTTTCAAAACGGCGTACGCTGAAACAATCGTTCATGTTATTGCCTCACAAAGATGGCATAGCATAGCACAGGATAACTGGTTCTACCTTGCTATATTTGCGCGTATTCACTCCCTCCCATTGTCGCTTCTCTCCGTACATTCGAAGATGCTTAAACGAGCGGATTCGGTGCATCCGCCCATAATCCGTAAAAGCCGTCGTCCTTCTTGGTTTCTTTTTTTCTTGCCTACTTCTTGCCTCTTACTTCTTACTTACTACTACTTCTTACTACTACTTACACTTTTTCCATTATTTCAGCATCTCTCGCGCTGATATCTACAGTTCACGACCAGCTGGCAGGTGGTTTACTCGCTTTTTCTTTTCTTTTAAACCGACCATAACCTCATATCATTCTATTGCAGCCGTATAATCCTCATATAACTTCCCTTCCATTATCGCTCCTCTATACAGCATATCCTATGATATTAAATTGCATCATTGCTGGTCATTAACTCTTCATCCACTATTTCGGAAGCGCGCCGTGTTAAGCTATGAAACCCTACAATTTCTTAATATTTACCGCTGCTGCAGTCTTGGCTGCCGCGGCATTGGGTGTGAACCGGCCAATGCGCAACGAGAGCCTGTGTCCGCTCCAGGACGTATCACCCTTAACAACTGCCCGAATGGCGTTAGACCCCGACGTGAAATCCGTACACTCTCCGATAGTGAACGACAATCGTTCATAAACGCAATCCGTCAATTGCAACAAGGTGCCGGTCCCACTCGTTTCGACGACTATGCCAAGTTGCATTTTGACAGTGCGTCTGTCGCTCATAGTTCCGCTGTCTTCTTGCCATGGCATCGTCGTTTCTTGCGCGAGCTGGAAATTGACTTGCAACAAATCGACCCGAACATCACGATCCCTACTGGGAGTGGTGTGCCGATCGCAAGCACCCGAGAAATCCATCGTCTTCACCAAGGAGTACTTTGGCGGAAATGGTCGTGGCAAGAAGGACTGCGTTACCGATGGTCCATTCGCCGATTGGAAGCCGCACTACGTGGCTAATCGTTGTCTCAGTCGTAAGTTCATATTTGGCTCCAAGGCTGGTACATTCTACGCACCTGAAGCTATTCAGTATTCTATCAATCACGCCAGCGATTTCTTTAAATTCTCGCGGGACATTGAGAGTACATCGCACGCTACCGTTCACAATGGTATTGGTGGCGGTATGTGGTACATGTACAGTCCGAGTGATCCGCTCTTCTACTGCACCACGCCATGATCGATCGTGTTTGGTGGCAGTGGCAGAAATCTCGTCCTGGCAATCAGAGCGCTTTCAATGGCAAACTACGCGATGGCACCAAGGCCACTCCCAACACTAAGATTGCACCATGGAATGATCTCACTGTCAAGGACATGTTTGACACCGAGGCACTCTGCTATACTTACAGCGACTTACCGGTCAGCCAAGTGGAGAAGCAGCCGCCCAGTGTCACTCAGCAACAAGATGAAACATCAAGTCAGGAGAAGGGATCTCCCGAGACACCACAACCATCAAGTAAAGCTCCTGCTCCTGCGTCTGATGCCTCAAATGCTGAGCAGAAGTCTCCTCAACAAGAACCTCAACAGTCACAGCCGCAACAAGACCAGCAACAAGCTGAACAACCCAAGAGAAAAGAAGGAGACGAAGACAAAAACAAAGAAGACAAAGAAGAAAAGGAAGAAGATAAAAATGAGCAACAATCTCAAGAGCAAGAACAACCTGTACAACAAAGACGTAAACGCAGTGAGGGTAGCAGCACTGATGGCTGGTTGAGTAGCATACTTTCTCCATTCACCGGCCAAAACCATATTGTTCGTCGTAGTGCTGGCGAAGATAAGGAGGAGGAGGACTGCGAGGAAGACGACGAAATGGACACGGGATATGACACTAATCCGGAGCCAGTCAACACGCCTACCAATAATGCACCAGTTACACCAGACAGCCAGGATCGTGACTCGCTTACCAAGATTCGTATGCCACCTTCGGTTCCCGATGAATGGCTTACCATGAACTTTATCTCCGTTAACGACACTCGTCAACTTGAGAACCAATACAAGAACCACGTGTACGACAAGCTTAACTCGGTTCATGGCTACGTGTCACCGTGTGCCTTGGTTAATCGTGGTGATATCGTCTCCCAGCTTATTGCCTCTGGCAAGACCCAGTTCACCGCTGGATTCGGCACTGAACGTGTTCCCATCACGCTTGATAAGGTCGCATCATCTGGTGACATCAAGAAGGCACTCCAGGATGTTCGTCAATCGGTTGTCGAGTATATCAACAAGAGTCCATTGAGCATCATCAACAGTGTACTCAATCCGGATGATATCGTCAAGAAGGTCACCTCCATTATTGGTGCTCCATCGCAGGCTGGTTTCTCGCCCAATTCCGCCAGTAACTTCATTCTCTCCGCTAGTCGTGACTTTACCAAAGGTTGGGTACCACTCTTGCAATCATTAGGTGATGCTGTGGAAGAGGAGGACTGCGACGAGGAAGAAGAAGACCAAAAGGACGTTTATGAGGATTGCGATGAGGAAGAAGAGCAAAAGGACATTGATGAGGACTGCGACGACGAGGAAGAAGAGAAGCAAGGACAAGGAAACAACAACAACAACAGCAATAATGGCACTGGTACTACTTCGATTGCTGCGCAATCATCGCCTCCTCTATCAGAAACACTAAGCAAGGTTGCTCCACAAGTTGAAACGGTCGTTAAATCGGCTCTTGGTGCACTTAGTGATCTGGCCAGTGCCAATTACTCCAGCTAAACAACAAGTATCTACTTTCCCTATACCATTACATCCAATATCATTCCGTCTTACCAAGTCAAATAAATAGCAATCTACTACATTATAATTATTACAATTGCACTAATACTAATCGACATGTTTGTTACTAGTATGTTTAATGACTTTAATGGTTTACTAATTCATTTCTAAGTATCCATTTCATTGCTGTTGCTCTCCCTTCTACCAATGGTGTCTTCTTAGTCTTGACTACATTCCACTTGTCGTTGACTTCTTTCACATACTGTCTCCTTTGTGCTAACCTCGTTTCCCTTACCACTAAACAGTAAGTGCCTTCTTTGTGCTAGCTACATTCCACTTGTTAGTGAACAACACACGTCTACTTCCTCTTAGCTCTATGCTAGTTATTCCTTTTCCTTTTATTTACCTATTTACTTTCTCAGTAATACGCGTCTTCTTCGTATCATTCTATTCCTATATTCCTTGTTTATTGCTTCCGGCTATTCTTTTGTTTGCTACTAATCTTAGCTCATTTATGTGCTCATTGTCTTTAGTATCCTAACACTCTTGTTTATTGCTTGTTCTACTCATTAGCATACACTGTTCTGTCTTGTATGCGCATTGTTGCTTGTGTGTCTGCTATCCTCGCTGGTACACGTCATCTCCACCTTGTCTTTTTTTCCACTATTCGTTCATATATCACTCCACTCTATCATAATGATATCTACACGCGGTTACTCCACTACAAGCACACGTCGTTTCTGCAAGTTGTTCGAGTATGCGTGTCTTTGTACCGAGTACTTATCACTTTATTTCTTGTTCCTTTTCTTTCATTCTTAACAATATATCACTTGTCGTTAGTCCATTCCTCGGTCTTGTTCCATTCTATTCTCGACTACCGGTAACGTACAACCTGTTAAGCGTACTGATCAGTTATTCATTCGTAGTATTGTCATTCCTCGCTATACTGACAGCGCTGCCTGTTGTCTATACAATAGCGTGTTTATTTACCTTAATTGCCGCTGATTGGCATAATAGTGCAATGCAAATAACTAAACGTGCACGCTATATGCAATCTTCTCTTCTCTTCCGCTTCTTCAGCTCATTTCTACCGTTTCTCTATGCTTTCTTGCTCTCACATGTCACTTACACGTCTAATAAATTACCATGGATTACACCCGTCCATTTTATTTATCTCTCTCTTTGGTCACATACATGTAGACATTATTGTAGTGTTATCAGGTGTAAGCATATATGTATGATCCTTTGTCATATACGTGCTAACAATTCATTAATTGGAATGATTGGTATACTGCTCGTTCTTGATTGTACTATATTGCCAGCAAACAGTGTAGACTCATTTTAGTTTAATCATTCTATTTTATTGCTGTATTATAATCTTGTCTTGACCGTAGATTGCTTCGTGGCATGGACCTGTGTTTATATGAGTGCGTTAACGTACCAATATTGTCTTGATTGTTATGCTTAATGATCACTGAATGTACGATTAATTAAGCATCGTTATTATTACTATAGCACATCCAGACGTAGAATTCGATAACGACTTGATATACAGCATATGACTATGGAGTATGCAAGTATTTGTCATGTGCATCCGATTCATTTGATATGGTATAGTTGACACTGTAAACTATCATTGAAGCATTTGGTAAAATCGAGTATTGCATTCTCGTTGTAAGCATATATGCATACGTGGTCATTCCATTCACTAGTTTGCTAACCATTAAATCGTTATTAGCATTAGCCGAATAGGACTACAAGACAGCACAATACTTATGGGTAGGATGATAGCAGAAGACATGTATATAAATCCATCTAGTAAACTGCACTAGATTATTGATTGTGAATCGAATGAAGTAGTACCGGTGGCCATAGCAGCAATGAATGGATTTGAACTAGGCGGCAATAATAACACATTGCTTGCACATTCTAATACCGCGTAAACATAGATTCTATTATGATCTACTCGTTGTTCACATTCTCGTCAATGCTTTTACACAATAAACATCCATCTTTACAATAACTATATGCTGATTCTTCGAGGAACTGCTGTTCTACATTGATGTAAATGGTGTATGTCGTGGATGAATCTACACTAGATGATTAGCCTTGCTGGGTTTTGACGACGACTGTAACGGTTAGTCCACCCACTGACCGAGAATAACGTCCGACTCCATTCTAATTACCGAATACTTGCTGCGGTATGTCAGCCATGTGATATGCTCAGTTTAATTTACCGATTGAGATGACGACTGCTCATACTCATATGGAAATGCCGTCAATGGTAATAATCGAGTGTTCGCTATGTTGGTAGTAATTAATGTAGCATAGATTGCATAATAGTAGTATCGCGTGTATCAATATCTATCATTGATCATACCATATGGATGTTTATAGACTGATGATGATGATAATGATGATGATGGTATCATTAGTAGTAGTAATTGCTAGCTGATCATTCTAATCCATTCAACTAATAGTGAATATCGTACACGAATACAGTATGATAAAGTAACGGTTTATAATTGGTATGTGTCTAACAACTAGGTTCCATGTGTTCAGGATGATCGAATGAATCAGGTCGTTATTCAATAGGCATGCTAGTACACCATCGATGGGATGCTGCTATTAGTTATATGAATGCATAACAGTAGTAATGACGTGTCCCTTGTTATTGTTCACAACAAGTCGGCATCGATTGCATAGACATTCTGGTTGATCAGATCGATAGCCCCAACATCTAGGACATTTATGTCGTGCCGATAAACGTAGAATCATTTGACCAGATGCACCATTCATAGTGTCTATTACATTGTCGATCAATAGTCATTATCATGCCACACTCATACTTCATACTTCATACTTACTTGGTAATGATATCGTTTCACTAATAAGGACAGTGTCATTTCTCGCGCTTAATGTCGACTGTGCAGCAACATTAACTGATGCACATAAGAACAGTTCAGGTAGTCGTGATGCTAATGCATATTGCTTAGTAAACTATATACGAGCAATATCACTATCGCTATTGTTATTATTGTCGTCTTACCGTATTTCTGTAGCAATTGGCCTAGTGGAGACATTGCACTGTCTTCTAGTTCTAGTGTCAGATCGATTTGCTCGCTTGTCTTGACTCCCCTGTCAGTCAATGAAATTTGTAAATAAATCATTTGGTATACTACAGATAGCATTTACTTGGCCTGTCGCGCCTTCTCGACTAGCTGGTAATACTGACTACGAAGGTGTCGTAGCACTGTCCAGTCTTGTTCCAAAGCAGTATTATGCCAACGATCATCCTATTCATTGCCAATGCTCAAGTGTTAGACCATACATAGCCCAGTGATTGCAAATGTTTACTAGAGATATCCATCCCGACTGCAATACGCTGTCAAGTGGTGTCGACCAACTCGACGAGGAGAAAAGCTGAATCTCCTCGGCTAAATGACAAGTAATTAATGCGAGTGTGCGAGTGTACACCTCAATTATCTATGCGGCATTCCTTGCTTAGCTACAGTTGCATATCAAATATCGATGACTTACGTGGTATACGGCAGTCTGTGCCGACCTTCGTGCTAATGATAATTTGTCGTCAGCGTAAAGCCGCTCCTTGATAGATTCAAAGTAGAACGCCAATAGTTGTGAGTTGGTAAAGCGATTCAATTCTTGAATAACTGCAATAAACAAAGCACGTGTTAGTTCTACCGTTGCGTATGCTATTCACACTTCTTATCGACATACCTTTATTGAACGAGAATACTTGCTAAGCATTGCTAATAAGCGTGGCAGAACAATGTAGTTCATGTAAAGAGTATTGGTCTATCAAGTAACGATGAGAATGCAAAAAAATTGACGTGATCAATACCCAATACAGAATAGTGTGCAATCTAAATGGTTAATAATGGCGGCGCCCTTTGCACATACTAGATATATCCTTTCTCTTTCTTTTTAAACGTTGTCGTACCCTATTTTATTATAATAAGCACTATTATGCAGCGTTCAAGTAAAAAGATCATATATAAGAAATAAAATGAAATGAAATACAAGGATATGATCAAGTTGGATTATTGAAGTGGGTGTTTATCGACATACTAAATTTCAAAATGAATTACAATGAGGCATCATCAGTAATTACTTGAATCACTAAATGACGATTAACGACGTCATTTTAACAAATAAATAGCGCTCGATTCTACAGCTTGTTCAGCTTCGCTTCTTCCTCGCTTCTTCTTTCTTCTTCCTATCCACTTCTCTTTACTCTTCGCTCTTCTCTCATTACTTCACTTTTCACTCTTCATTCCTTACTTTCGCTTTCACCTTTCCTTGTTTAAACATACACATAGCGAAATAGGTCAGTGCTCTGTAAACTGTTTGCGTGTAGCATAGCGCTGAGTGTGGTAATGAGCGTAGATGACTCTTTTTCAACTCAGTGTGATGTCGGTACCTATAACGGGTGTCGGTCTTCTACGCTACTTGCTTGCGGACATTCATATACTTGTATAATATGAAGCTACTGCAAAGCAATGGTGGGACTAAATCTGAGCGCACAGGGATTAATGCGCACTATATCCTGGTGGAAGGAAAACCACCATTGCTGCTACAGGTCATTCAGTTGTTAATGTAGCTGGGTAGCCTCTCTATCATACGAGTATTATGGAATGTATCGGTTTGCAAATGCTTGAACATGTATCTTTATTCTATAATGATATGTGTTTAGGTTATTTGCCATCATAATATCATTTAAGCTATGCTTTGCCATGATATTTGATCATCATGTTGCTACTTCAAGGAGAAGGGCTTAGTTTACTTGGTATTATGGTGACTGACCTTACTTAATGATATGTATTTGCGTATGTTTAATTATTCATTGTTCGCGCTATCCTATTCAAACTATAATATATCTATGTATTTCTAATCATTCTTATCTGTATTATCCTATTCCAATACTGCTTTAATCCAATGTATGTTTACTTATATCCAATGTTTAATGTCTATACTATTATATTTTATTGCTATTTTTGCTTTATCACGTCTGTGTGTCTTGCTATTTCTTCTACTTACATCATCTTATAATCTTTGCTTGTACATCAATATCGTCGCTTTGCATCATTATAATCCATCTATTTATTATGTTATGTCCAAATTAGCACAGATACATTTGTATAAATGTGCTAATACACTGATCCCTTTGTATGTGTTTCGGTTAAATATATCATGAACCGCACGGAGCGGCGACATTGGCAGCGGTGGTAATTGGCTGACCACTGATGCCATTCATACTGCCAATGAGGTGTATGGCCATTTGTAATGAGTGGACCATATACCAGCTCCCGTAGTTTTACTGCTGAATGTTATCACACTAACATTCGGCAGTATAGTGGTATGTTTGTCGCAAGGCTCTCAACCGATTCAGCATTGCATGACCGCTCCATAGAAAGGGTTATGGCTACGGCTGCGGATATGATGGGGACATAACATATCTTAACACTTTATTGTAATCCATTCATTCATTCATAATTATCAATTCCAGGTAAGTTCATTTATTACAATACAGTAACAATATTACAATTAGAACATCCAAATGTCAATGATGTTGGCTACATATTATTTCCATTCTATTCGGTAAGTTGACATTTCTATTCACTGCTAATGAAGTGACAACATCCAGACAATATGTACTAATTCCCATTCTAAATGTCAATCAACTAATATTCAACAACAACGACAACATACCGGGATAATCAACCATGCCAATGCTTATTGCCAACACTCATTGCCATCCATCATTGACAAGTATCCACTAGCAATATTAATAAACATGGATCAATTTGACCTCTATCGACATGCACATTTTACTTTTACCACTCTTTTCCGTCATCTGTTTGTATGCCACCCTTACGTCATGCTTTTATTTGTATTTTTATTTGTTTACTGCCATCTACATACTCTATCTACCTACAAGCATACACTGCTTCTTCAAATAAACTAGCATACGTGTTCATGCACCCTTCCTTGCTCATTCCTTGCTCATTCGTGACAAGTCAGTCATTCTACTAGTTACTGCTTGTTTATTACATTGTTTATCATATATTCTATTTGTTTACTCGTTGCTACTCCTATGCCATTAATCGTAAGCATTATCAACATAGTTTATTCAATCCTTCTATCAATAATGACAATGGTTATCCAGCTGTCTAAGAATGAACTTCATAAACATCTCTATTGATTAACATTGAATATTGTTATCTTTATTCACATTAATCAATAAACACCGCACAAATATCTCCATACAATTACTGTTACAATGATAAATACATACATACATAGGATATCTGCATGTTAGTATACTAAATAGAAGTGTAGTTAGGCTTTTCTTTGTCTTGAACTCCATTTAGGCCAACGCCATTCACGCCATTTCAATGGTCACAAATCACGTGGAGACATAGAATAAATACGTAAGCGCTAATAGTATTTGCATTATTTATTCTTTTTTACTTATACGCTATGGCCACCGCTAAACAGAAAGGGAAGGGGATTTGGCAAGATATTGCTCATTATAGTGACGAGGAAGAGGAGAGTAGTGTCTTTCTTACGGGCTTCCTTAAATTTATTGACGTTCAACCGCAGTCAAAGCCGGTCTCTTTTGAATGTGGCATTTGCTATAGCAAATTCGTAACTGCCACGACTAATGCTGGTAGTAGTCGTGGACCGGTACATGGCCAGTTCCTCAGTTGTAAACATGGCTATTGCGACACATGTATGAACAAGTATGTTACGACCAAACTACACGACGGAGCCAACCCTTTTCCTTTGCGCTGTCCAGTTCCAGAGTGCCAGTATGAAATAACGGAAAAGCATGTGCAATCACTACTCACCGCAAAAGACTACGATTTATGGAAGCGTAAGAAAGAGGAAAGCAACATGAATGGAAAGGTAGGCTGAGTTATAGTAGATATGTATATGAGGATATTGAGTAGACTAATGAATGATGAACTCACTAGATGTATTGTCCCAACAAACGATGCAGTAAAGTGTTGACTATATCCCAGTTGTCACGGGCCAATGACTGCTTGGCCGAATGCACCCATTGCCATTATGCAATCTGTACTAAATGCACATGTCTATGGCATAATGGTAGGATAGTTATACTAGATGTGGAGCATACTGATATTAACTACTACTATTACTACGATGATGATAATAGGCTATTCGTGTGCTCAGTATAAAGCAATACCCGATGCACGGAAAAACACCGAAGACAGCAGCGTATTAGCAATGGCCAAGGATAACAAATGGTGTCGATGCACAAAGTGTCAAGCACTAGTAGAACTGAGATACGGCTGCAATCATATCACTTGTCATTGCGGTCATCAATTGTAAGTAGTGGCGATGAATGTAGTTGTGCATCAAGAAGTTATAACTAACACTGATACGACATAGTTGCTATAAGTGTGGTTCATCATGGAATGAAACAACCAGGCTATGCAGTACAGGCAAATGTGATCTATGGGATGAAGACATGTTGATATTGGCACAGAATGATCGAGAAGCACAACCAGTACAGCCAGTGCAGCCAGTACAAGTACAGCCAGCACAATGGCGACCAGTACCACCAGTACAAGTACAGCCGCAGAATCAACGACCAGGAGTACAGAAAGCTCGTGAAATCAATATAAACTTCCACAACCTGCTCCGGATTCCGGAATATAGGCACCCACCATGGCTTTATGAGAGTTTGCATACTTCCAGCTGCATGTATTGTCCTGCTACATTTGCTAATATTGACCAGCTCAAACAACATTTGGAAACTGTTAAGCACCATGATGTTTATTACTGTTGCGGTAAACTATTTCAAACCAAACATTCACTTACACGACACCGACACTCTTCAAATTGTCAACTAGAAGATGATAATCATGATCTTGAATACGAAGAATACTACGAAAAAGACTACTCCGAAGAAGAAGACTGTTACGAAGAAGAAGAAGAGTTGATCGGGAGTGACTTTATATTATGCAATCTCAACATCTATAGAGTATTGAGAAGATTGGCTGCAACCCGATCTTTAAATATGGCGCGCAGTATATTAGATAGGCGATGTTATTACTGTCATAGACAGTTTAGTGATGACGATAAGCTGCAATATCACTACCGTAATACAGTTATGCATCCAGTTTACTATTGTTGCGGCCTCTTATTCGAGGGTGAGGATGGATTTGATGAGCATCAAGGCCGTTCATTATGCCATAATAATTACTCTAAAGTCTTTAATGGAGCTCAAAGAGAAAAGATCAAAAAGCACAATTTCAATATTGATTTGGACGAGGTTATGGCTTGTCCAGATAAGAACACAAATAGGAAATTTAAGGAGTGCCTAAAATATACTATGTGTTATTATTGCTATGATGCATTTGAAAGTCACTATGATCTTGAGGATCATTACGAGAAAGCCACTCATGATGTATTTACATGCTGTGGAATGATATTTAAAAATCGTCTCGGCATAAAAGTTCATCAGGTTGGTGCAGATTGCTAATAAATAATACGCGTTGTAAAAGTGCTTAGAATACGATATGTGACTATGCTGTAATGTTTGCACTAAATATCATGGTTATAACATTAGTAGGATTGTTTATTAGATAGATATCAATAATGATTTCTTAGGAATAGGAATGGTGCCATTGTAATTGTTATCATTATTTGGTAGTCATTGATTTGAACCATTCATTTACCATCAAGTCGTTTACAAATGCAATAATAATGCTTTATCTTAAAAAAAAACAGCGATGCTAAGTAATATGCAACATTATTTATTAATAAGAACAAAAGTCAAAGACTAACAATGCTAACTGGTTGAAAAACTATGTACAACGGTTTATTCATTTGCAGTGGCTGGTTTCAACGTGTACAAATCCTCATTAGTAACGACGAGTAGTTCACGGTTAAGTTGCGTGATATTGTGACTATTAGTAACGATATCGGAATGGTAGATGATCTCACCATTATTCAAATTATAGCTTGACAATGAGTTTTTAAATACACCATCATGCGCTTTGTAATTGACGGCAAACAGTAAATGACCAATGGCACGCAAATAGTAGATTCTACCGGGATATGGTCCATGCTGTTGCACTTTACATAGCGATACCAGGTTCTTATCATTACTGTTCGCTTTGTTTACAAATCGTTCACCGTTGGCATACGTTACAGCCGAGATGGAATCGGTTGCACGCTCGAGTGACGGGAATGTAAACGGTCGAATCGGCAACGTGAGATCACACATACCAAGTTGATGCTGTTGATTGTAATAGCCGAACCCGACCGATGTAACAATAATACGTAGTCGCTGCAGTTTCTTATTCAGTTCATGCGTGGTTAAATCGCTAAATGGATCATTCGGCAAGTGTTCAGTGATATTGCTCAAAGCTATTCGATCGAAATAGAATCCCTCCTCGGGTAGTATTCTTATTAGTTCCTGGCCATCGATAGTGGACCACACCACCAGATACAAGTGTTTATCGAGCGTGATGGCAATCTCGGGGAAGCAAGGATCCACATAGGTGACATACGTGTTATACTCTAAATAGATGGTAACCGTACGACTAGTGGTAATATCATGACGTATCACTATACCGCGTTCCGCGCCACCCCTCTCTATACCCGCGATGATAACCTCCGGCTGGATGTTCAAGCTCTTTTGCCGTTGATACCAACTCGGCAGCACGTAAACTTGACGCCCGACCAGTCCCACTTCAAGGGTGAACTCGCTCAATAGACGTTTTGGCTTAGTGGCTATATCGTACACGCGTAGTACCTGCCAGATACCGTCCCAATTGGTCAGGGTGGTGACCATTAATTTGGCCCACCAGTTAATCTCCAAAAGATGTTCCTGATGCATGCTATCATCCGGACGTAGGATGTCCTCGTAGACGATTTCATGTTCCGGGAAGGACCACGCCCTCACCACGCTGTTGGGCTGTCCCTCAAGATAAACGCCATTGCTAACGATGCCCTGATCTGGCGAGGTGTAATCCGCGATGAGAAATCGAGAGAATTTGAAGTTATGTCTTTCATCCAGCGGTGTATCCGTCAATGAGAAGGCCTCGGCAATTAAAGGATCAAACGCGGACAATTCCGATAAACGCCAGAGATACGTTTTATATGAGTTATCTATGGACATTGTCACTTGCTGATTGTCACTGTTCTCGTTACTGCCATTATTATCAACATCAATATCTTCATCAATGAGCACGTTGTTATTGTTGTCTTCAATGTCGCTTTGCTGCTCTAATGCACTTAGGCGGCTGCTACGTCTCCAGTAATTCTCGAATTCTATCTCCCATTCCAGTAGTTTTCGCCACTCGCTAGGATTCTTATCGGTAAACTCTACATGACGACTCCAAACAGGATAGCGCGAGCAATAGGCGGTATACCATATGCTATTTTCATTACATAACCTATCGGGACAACCAGTTAGTCGTTATCAACAATTCAAGCGTACCAATGATAAGTGCAATAGTTACTGGTAAAAACGGCGGCAACTTGTACGCACGTTCAGCAGCGTATTTATATCTCGAGCCGTGACACACACGAATATACGTAGCCATATCTCGTCCGGTACATTTACACTGTTCCGGTTTAGCGAATTAGTTGACATTTCAGTTGTTAGCGTGAATTCAGAAGACATATTGTAGGATAACAATACAAGCGAGAATGAACAAGAGAGTAATGACGAGAAACCTTGAGAGGTTGATGGATAGATAGATAAATCGGTTACGCCGTGCCACTTGTAAATCCATGTGACCTTTCAAAAAGATCATTAACTCTTACTGAATCATGATGACTTGTCATTTAAGCAATTCCACGTTATAACTTATAATGGCAATATCCTTATCCACTTGCTTTTTTATTTATCAATGTCAACATCCAAGTATACACTTCATTCGGATATTATGGCAGTTACTGCATAGAATATACTCATTATGACATTGTTGTTTAATCCAAGATAAATAAATAAATAATAGTGATAACTTTGATTGACGGGCTTAGTTATTGTTATGACAACAAATACGCCTATCCTACACACATATATAGGTGGCACATACTCTTGTATAAACTTGTAACATCATTGTTTATTATGCAACAGTTAGAATCTGTTTGATAATTCCTTACTATTATTATCGTACTCCGTATGCTACTTTATGTCATGCTATATTTACATGACCAAACAAATGAAGATATTCAACGACAAACATTTAGAATATATCCTTAATCGTCGTGTAAGTAACCGTGTTTGATGGAATGTACATGCAGAAGAAGCATGGACCTCTTCCCTTACCCAAGCTAAACTGATGAGATACCATTGAGTAATCAGTGAATTTTCACCATGGATAATTAGCTAATAACCACCGTGTAAAACGGTTGCTCTACATTGTTGCCAAGCCTCGTATGCTTTGCGACAAGGCGTCGAAATTCTGCTCGCATTTCCCTACAAGCCCTTAGAGAAAGATGAGACATGGATCATTTGTTTCGAATCGTTTAATTGATGCTACGCTACCCCTCCTTGTATTAATCTCTAACTTACTACTTAGTAGTCGTGCCTGCGAGGATTTCCGTTTCTTTTTCCAGATTGCTCAAAAAAGAACACACCACACACACGCACGTACACGTACATACATTACTGCATCCCTGTCCTTCTTTATTCATTTCCTATGAATGAATGAATGAATGAATGAATAAGGAAAATCCAAGAATCGTGTGAACGTTGTATAAATAGGGATTAGAGGCAATGCCAGCGATCTTTATCCATAATCGACCGAATTAGCTCAGAAGAAAAAGAAGAACGGTTTCTACTTGCGCTTGTCTGGATCAGTGACAGTGTCAATCTACGTTGCCGGTGTGTCTCTACATGTAGAAGATTGGGGCAATATTAGTGTGCTACAATCATACTCACTCACTCATTCAGTCAGTCAGTCACTGGTCACTCACTCGCATCCATACATGTTCTAAGAGATTTGTTTTTAATTGTTATACATCATTGACATCACAATTCTTACTCTCCGACGATTCTTACTGGCGTCTATCTCTTGTTCTTTTTACTTTGCTTAACCGTTTCTATCTCCTTGAATTGTATTCTTGTTTTTTCTTTTTGCTTATTGCTCCATGCAGTACACTTTTACCGTTACCACCATTGCTGTGACTACTGCCGTTGCTGCTGCTACTACCACCACCTGCTGATTGTTTCGCCCGTGTACTATTTTTCATACACCACTCACCCGCACGCACGTCTTCTTTTATGCACAGACAAGTCGGCACTTGTACTGTTCGGAATCTGTTACTTTTTTTACCAGTGCTACGCTCGCCTCTTCCCGTCACTCAGCATAGTACAATTTTTCTCCTTCTACTCCTTACTACAATTACAATCACTACTGCAAGCATTACCATTATAGCATTTACCGCTCTTCTATTCGTGATTTCTTGGTAAGTTTAGAAATTAACGCAGTATTACCTTGTCTGCAGCCATGCTGCAGCGAGCATCAATAATGATATACTAGTAACTCTATGCGTTGTTGCTAAGTGTGACTGCACTAGAGGTTGGCGACTTTTGCTATATCACCGCTATAACGCATGCTACTGGTGCATTATAGCCGCGCCCACAAAGACTTGAACACCGTGACGCGCACGCCATTTTGCTGGATGGTCTAGTAGATAAATGATGCCACACGTGCTACATGACGCGTTTGACGGCAACTTCATTTCTTTCCTCTATTTGCCACATTATATTCTTGTCTAGAGACTGTTATAGATAATACTTTGCTAACAAAAAACTACATTCTCTGTCATTACTATTACACCTGCTACTACTACTACTACTACTACTACTACTACTACTACTATCCTTTCATTTATTATCCTACCTTACTTTATATTACCATTTATCACTACGAATATTGTACGGTATTCTATCCTGTGGATAATCTCACGCTGCTGTCACTCGTTCTTCTTCTCCTTCTTCTTCGTTTGCATTAATGTCAATGGATAAACAGCTACACTTAGAGAGAACTGCTTCGATAAATCGTGGTAGTTACTTGCGTAAGCTGCGCCGGCGCTTCTTTCCCTCACTTCGTACTAGGAAAAAATCTCGTCAATTTATTCACGAGTCGTCTATCGGCTACGGTATGCCAAGGGATATAAACGAAAAGTCTGGCTACTCCCATCACAATCATCATCATCCTATCGATACAACAATGTCCAAGGTAGTTGGCGTTACAAAGTTGGCGTCCTATTCTACTGGAGTGGACCCACCTGCATATACGGTTAATCCACCGCCTGCCTTTCTGCTGGGTCCTGCCAAATCACCACGAAAGCCGCCATCCTTCAAGGCAAAATCAAGCAGGAGACGCGCTTCGCCGCATTCTACCACCAATCGAATGCAAGAGATGCCGAAACAACAGGAGAAAGCCGAGCATCTAATAGTAGCCAGTAAACGGGAGACAGTTGCAGCATCACGTGACGTCTATTTGGTGAGTTAGTACCGCTACTGTTGCTGCTAAAAGCATTATAATTGGGGGGATGAGCGAATTTGGTAGTTACAGGGCATGTATATTATTCTAAACGAGTTATTGTCGACTATTCCTCAATGCGATGTATGCCTTTGTATGCAGCACAGCTACAACTGCTGCATATTGGCGTATATTTCCTCTACACATGAATGTGGCATTTATTATTTTGGATTGACAAATAATAATAATGATGATGATGATGATGGCTAAATAGAGTGGGTCTAGCCTAACTAATAGGAAAATGGCGAACCAGTCACGTGGTTGTCGTATTTCTCTGGCCATTCTCGTTGTAGCCAATAAGTCATGCGAAATATACAACACGTGTTCAGCGTGGACTATCATAGCAAACTATTATGCTGTCGTGTGTCTATAGTGGCACTATAGCACTTGACCGATTGCATTAACGTATTACTTTTCCTGTCCTTGTTCTTCTGTCTACTCCTCCTCCTCCTCCTCTTTCTCTCTTGCATGTACAAACTAAGCCATAGTTCACACTCTATCTATACCACTGTCACTGTCGTGGAAAGATAGAGGTTGATATACGTTAAAGAAGTGAATTATTTGTTTGTTCATTCCTATACGTCTCTTTGTTTGCTAGTTTGTTAGTTGTTTGTTTGTTTGCTTGCCTATTAATTTGTAATTCCTGCCTTGGCTAACGTAAAATACCTTGTTACTATTACTACTACTACTATTATGAATAATTCTCCATTGGAACAAACGTCGATATCGGATCCATCTGCCGCGCCAACCTCTCATGGATCGTTGGACTGCAATTCGTGGCATTCTACAATGCAGGCGTATCAACACGGTGCATACTTGCAACAACTTGATGCCATCAGTAAATCGATCGAACTATTGCGTAATGTATCGATACAATACGAGAATCAATCGCCACGACCAAGTGTCAGCGTGAATGAACAGGATACGACAACCTCGACAGAATCGACTGCTCCGTTAAATGCGCAACAAGCGGCCGAATTATTCAAATCGGTACGCGGCTACTTGAATCAAGCCGAGAAATACCTGAACACATGCTGGTCGAGGAGTAACAACAACTCGCCTAATAATTCGACACATTCACTCTCGATTATCGCTTCTGCTCCAGCAGCAACAACTAATGCCGCAGTGCTAGTTTGTTCACCACGTACCAGTATTAGCACTAGTGATGCAGAGGATGCGGGCGATGACACAGATGCAAATGATGGTCGTGGTGGTGGTGATAGTAGTAGTAATATTGTAACGAAACCTAGTCGAACATCTACCATTAAATTCGCGGAAGTTAGTAGTAAGTCGAGACGACGTGGTCGTGGATTAACCCGTAAATCGTCACTTCACTCGGATGCCGATGTCGATACTGATACGGATTTCGATGGTAGTCGTACCAGTAAATCTATGGTCCAACCGATGCCAGTTTACAAACCGGCCAAAGCATCGCTTCGTTCCTTGTTGGGATTACGTAGTTATGGCAACAAATTGAATCGACCAACCTCACCTCCATCCGGCGAGATTAGCAGCCCGGAGATTAGCGGGCATGAATCGGGTATGATCTATAGTGCACCGCCATCGGCACCTCTACCCGCCAATGCCTATCGCACGAGACGAACCCTCGCTCTTCGACAGGGTGATCAGTTGCGAATGCGTGGCACCAAGAGTCTCGACGCGTTACGCTTCTTCGGTAAAGAGGCGGGCACACCTCGTCCCTCCACTTCATCGGCCGATTTCCGTCGACCAGCAACGCGTACTTCAGTCAGCGATAATCCAGCTAATGTTCTACTACCGGCCGACGCCACCGATTCTTCCTCGGGTGAAGATGAAGACGACGATGTCACCACGACTAGTACGGTCATCGGTATACCACCAGAAAGTCCATTGCCTTGCGAGGCTGATCTCGGTCTAATCGATTGGCGATTCCGTATTCCTGCTGCTACTCGTAGTTCAATGCGAATTAGTACTAATCTAAATGGCAATAATAACGGCAATAGCAATAATGGCTCATCGAACAAGGGTGGCAATAGTGAACCTACTACACCCTCCACTAATTTGGTACAATCATTATCTAGTCTCAATGTAAATAGTACGTCTTCATCACGTATGACGGTAGCTGCAGCAATAGATCAGCAAACATTACCGCGATCACCACGTAGCGTCAATCATGCCACGATAACTGGCGGTATAATTGGTTCATCTCGTGCACCAGCTACGATCTCACAACGATCCAGTGACCAAGCACTTACCCTACAACCGCCATTATCCTCATCTTGCTCCTCGCTTAGCGGAACGACGAGTAACACGCCAGCATCGGCCAAATCATCGATGGAGTATACGTCGTCGCCATTGATCACCGAAGCATTCTCGCCCGATATGACGGCAAACCTAGCGAGTATGGAGGTGTCGCCCGACTTTCTACCCTCGATGTTCTGCGATTACAACGATCTAATATCGGCACGTACCACCGACGGTCTCGCCGTGTCGTCATCGTCATCGAATCCTCATCGTCCACCCGATCGTGTTCCCATGGTGCCACGATCCCCACTACTAGGCGCGCACATCTACTTAACCAAGGTGTTGGAGGTACAAATCGCGGAATTACGTCGTTTGCAAGCACTCTCCATTGAAGCTGCATGGCGCGAGAACGGTATGGATGCGCAATACGAGGCTGAAGCCGCTAAGGCACCGCACGGTCTTGTTGCCCCGCCTCAAGTGTCGGAAATGCGTTCGTTCAAATCACGCCTGGTGGAGCAGCAACAGCGACGTATTACTAATACGCGTGCCGGTATGAATCATTTAGCCACGCTGGTACAAGTGGCGGCAGCCACACCAACAATTCAATCATTCCCCTATCGATTGGTGGCCTATCAGTTGACGCTCATTGACGCCACGCTATTCTCGCAAATCCCACCCGAAGCCATCCTTTCGCATTCGGCGCGTAACCCGCACCCACGCGTACAAGCATCCATCGATCTATTCAACTATGTTACACGTCTTGTGGAACACTCGCTACTCTCGTTAGATGAACCGGCTGCGCGTGCCTCCATGCTACACCGATGGAGTAAGGTGGCGAAGGCATTACGCGACTTGCGCTCCTATCAAATGCTACTGGCCGTGGTAGGCGGTCTGCAGACACCGCCTATTCGTCGACTTAAACGTACATGGGCTCAGGTGGCCAAGCGTGACATGCATCGTGTCCAGCGATTGCAACGACTTGTCAATCCCGACAATAACTATTCGCGCTATCGTGAACTGCTAAACAAGGCCACAAGCAGTGGTTGGCACGTACCCTGCCTAAGTGTATTCTTACTTGATGCCACTTATTTGGTATCCGCTTGCAAGACAGCTGGTACACCAGTCCTTGAAGATACACGGGTGCAGGAATTACTAGCGCAAATGCAATCGTCACTTGCCTTGTGTCATTATCCGGCCACGCCACCCAGTTGGATGATGAAGTCACGTACTCGTCATCGGCCAACCCTATTTGGTTCTTTAACCCAATCACAGTCACAACAATACCAACAACAGCAGCAACAACAGCAACAACAACAAGCACCATCATCATCATCGACAACAACATCGATACGACGACAGCCATCCTTCAATAATCTTAGCTCGCCACCCTCTCATAATGGTGGTGTATCCGTTGCAACTGGAGCCAAGGCAGTTGATGCTAATGCCAACAACAGCAATACATCATCTGGATTGGCCGTTCCTACAGCGGAAAAGTTGAAGCATCGTCGTAGTTCCTCGCTAGGATCACGTATGGGATTGGAAGGTTGGCTAGGACGAGCACAAGATCGATTACCCGCCGTGGTAAGCGGTATCACTCGAACAACCTCACCACCTCCTAGTGGTACGGGAAATCTTCCTAATACTAGTGTATCGGCAACTGCTAGCCAACCTGGTTCCGGTACTATTACGCCCATTTCAATTACGGGATCACCATACGCGCCAATCCCCACTACGACTGGATCACCTGAACATGGCAGCCATGCCTTGTCGGTATCGTCCATGATGAACTCGCCCACCGAGCATATTGGTGTGGATGCTGCCGCTGCCAAGGCAATCTACGCCACGCGTGTCACCCAATTCCTCATTGTCCACCATTTGGTGACACGATCATGGATGGAGGACACGGTAGCCGATCGACTTAGTATGGTACGTGAGCCACCACGCAACAAGGGCGGCAACGTAAGCGGTGCCTCTAGCGTAAGCAATATACCGTTGGATCCCAGTCAAGCGGGAAGTAATATTCACTTTAATGCCGCACTCGATAGTAGTAGCAGTAATAGTCAAAGTAGCGTAAGCTATCTACGTAGACGTGCCAGTGGTAGTATTACCAAATGGGGCTACGGTGTTACACTACAAGAACGATTCCACTATAAGAAAGACTCGGGATCCTCGAGTAAGAAATAATAGTAATAATAATAGATGGAGGAATACGACATCTATCTATCTATATATCTATTGATCTATCTATATCTATATCTATATTATACTGAGTTTTACCGGTTAAAACGATATGATAACGAGTACAATACCGCATATTAGCCGTTTAATTTACTCATCTATTTGATTCTTGATTTTATTGTCACTCTTTATACGCATACACATATATACATACTATACGTACACATTTCTATACACATTTCCATACATCCTATCTCGTATCGTTTAGTTGTAATTATAAATCTATCCGTAACTTAGCCATTCACACAATATATAAATACACTTATATTTACTCAATTTACTGCTTTTATTTGTTTTTTGTTTTTTGTTTATGATTACACACTTAGTCGTTGACCAGAACTACATTGATTATCGTTGGTGGCCATGTTGTAATGACCATTGTTTGGTGATATTACCATATCAATCAGGTAAATGGTCGTATTCTTAACCTTAATCGGTGGACGTAGAATACGAGCACAATTCACTCGTGGTGTATTGCTTCGATTATGTACGACCAATGGTGAACTGAACGGTGTGAGGATGGCCGACTGATAACTCTGCAAATCATTGCTACGAACATGCGTATAATCAATTTGCTCACCGATGATAATGTGATGGCGTAGGATGTCGATTTGATCCTCATTCTTATCCGGCCATGGAAACCCGTTTACCGCATCATTACTAGGTACGAAGATGGTGGCAGGACCATCATCTAGGATATACGCTAAGGAGCGATCATATTGACTGTGCTTGTTGAATAGATTGTAATAGCCTGTGGCACCAATATTCCATCGAATAGTCTCGAGTACAGAAGCAGTTTGAGTGTTGGTGTTAGCACGAGGTACAATGGATTTACCACCAGGCGTTGGACGAGCCGCAATACATGTAGATTCAATCATGATCATAGTAACGACGACAAGTATGGCCGATAGGCTTGTTATACGTGTACTAAACCACATTTTAAGAATGTAACACTGCAATGTAATAGCTATAAAAATATTGATGATGCTGTTGTTGTTGAAGGTGCTGCTACTGTGGCAATAATGCAAAGAAATAACTTAATGCTAACTGATGAATCAAGAGAAATAACGCGATATCGTTTATGATAAATGATCAGTCATGCGGATTATATATATAAGTATACGTGTATATGATTGATAGTGTAAACAGGATTGACTAGCTGTGAGACAGAGTGTTGTGCCAGTTTACTGGTTATACCGCTTACTCCGTAACGAGTCATGCCATTTCCAAGTTTAGCACTATTTCTACTATTATTGTATAGGTTGCAATGTTCCATCTTCGTATCAGATTTATATTTAGTGATCTCGCTTGAGATTTACCGGTTATATGATACGCACGGAGGAAACATCATGGTCATGATCATCATCATTGCTATCGTTACTATTATCATATACATCGCGCTATGTTTCCAATACTATCCCCCTTGTCTATCCATTGCCGCCGAAATAGACTCTTAATATAGCATTGCTCGCTGGTTTTACGATGGTACATTGCGGCAAACAAGTATTCGACAACAATATCCATTCAGGCAAACATACCTGATCTACTATAATGACCGTCATTATAGTATTACAAAGGTAAATCGATTCTATTAATAACATCGCATGCTAGATCTATATACTCGCAGCAAGAATAAACAACATGTGTATACCACCACCTTCTCCTTTACTTTATAACAACTCTATAATAATGGCACGAATGTATATATGATATTTATTAGATAATAGTAATAATGACGATGATCAAGTATGTTTACTAGTCGATGACAAACGACGATGTCCCCTCGATGGTAATAATGCCATCTTCCTCGATGTATTACGACTATGTGACGGCAATCGTCGTATCTTAATGGCACTAGCTCGTAGATCCTCACTAGGAGTAGTGGAATTATCGGCGGTTGCCAGTATTTGAATACCACTTGATCCTAGAGTGATATTACCCTTGAGGTTCAATTGTCCTCGTCGTAGTAACTCGCGAAGATCGTGTACTCTATCTGCCGACGCAGGCCACACACTATCGGGGAAGCAGCATAGCATTTGGCCGCGTGTCACCAAGAATCGATCTAGCCATTGGGTTTCCGTTTCGTTGACATGTCGTGCACCGGTCAGCGTAATCACCCGTTGTAAATCGATATTATCCTCGGTGACCGCGTAACCATGTTGCACCACGGTATCATAGAAGATTGCCTGACCGAGCGGTGTGGTCACTCCGTGTTTGTGTGCAAACTTAAGAGCCGGCACCAAATAGTGCTCCTCGTTAATACTGTCTTGAATGTGGCGGAATAGCTTGGTGTCCTGTTGATCGGCCATGGTCCACGCCGCAGGAAATCCCTCCAGATGCTGAATGCTCTCCTTGCCATTCATGTCGCAATTCGGTAGAGCGGCAAGTCGACGTAACTCGGGCAAGTAACGGGCAAGTGCCGTGTTGTTACTACCGCGTTGTTGCACGTATCGTTCCACCACCCATAACGCGTCACCCGTGCCTGTGGTAAACCCGATACGACCGCAAGTGTAGCCACGTCCATCGTCCAGGTGTTCACACTTGCCATAAGCGTATTCGGGCGTACCATTCTCGAAGGTGTTCGTGATACCCTCGATAATACGACGAATCATCGGTGATAATGATGCATGTGACATATTCGCCAATGCAGGATCCGGTGAAGGGAAACTGAGCTCGGTTAGATTGGCGGGCGGACTAGCCACGCACGGTTCATCCTTGCCAGTATTCGTGTGTACATAGGAGAACTCGAATCGTGCACATTTCGGTATACTTGTAATGGAGAATTCCGGACCACAGAATTGCGATAAATTACGCGGACGTACAATGGTGGTATGTATGGGTGGTTTCGATATTTTACTTGTAAACGGTTTAGCTGGTCTTTTCGATGATAACGATGATGATGATGATGATGGTGATGATGATGGCTTCGTCGAGT
This sequence comes from Syncephalis plumigaleata, assembly GCA_025201365.1. Taxonomy (NCBI): domain Eukaryota; kingdom Fungi; phylum Zoopagomycota; class Zoopagomycetes; order Zoopagales; family Piptocephalidaceae; genus Syncephalis; species Syncephalis plumigaleata. The sequence goes on from JAIXMF010000016.1 coordinate 192,464, forward strand.
GAAGTGAAGCGACATAAGGTTTAGGGGTTGGTTTGCTATGTCGTGTTAATGAATGAGGAACACGATGTTGATGTTCAATGGCAAGTGTATGAAATGATAATAAATGTAAGGATACCACTACCAATGGTAGTATTAGTAATCTATTCATCATTATCATATGTAATAGTAGTAGTAATAATTATTATAATAATTGGTTAAACAATACAGATATCTAAACAAGAAGGTGATAATCGAGAATAACATACATGAACAAAAAAAACAAGGAGCATGTCACATTTATTTCTATTGTTTCTATTGGAGATCAATCAAATATTGTTATCGTTGTTGTTACTATTGTTATTATTGTCATTTATCGTCACCACGACACAGACCAATATATCGATAATGACATTGTAGTCCAATGAAATTAAAAAGAAGAACATAAAAAAAGGGGGAATAGGAGAGAGGCGAGCTATGCATGTAATTCGCTGTAACTGTGAATGAGTGAATGAATGAATGAGTGTAGCATAAGATGTCACAATGGCGTAGTTTGGTAGTATGTGGTTAATGTGCTGGTTTTCATGGTAACATTAATATGCCATCAGTTAATTAGCATTATTGCTTTAACGGCGACCACCACCACGTCCACCACGTCCACGGGAACCACCGCCGTATCCACCTGATCGACCACGACCACCTCGGCCACCGCCATAGCCATAGCCACCGCCACCGCCATTGCGACCATAGCCACCACCGCCACGCTGATTATTGCCACCGAATCCCTCGCGCTCCTGTAGTTCAGGGGCCACCGAGGGTGCAGTCAATACCCAGCCGCTATCAGATTTGAATGGCTGTCCATTGAGTATAATGTCTGTCTCGCTGTTGACTTGTACTTTAGCTGATTTAATATCGAATACAACACCGTCCATCTCCTTTGTCATACGCATCGAGACTAGATCGTCAAAGGTGATACCGTAATCACGCTCTAGACCAGTGCGTACATAGCCGGCACCACGAATCTCCTGTCCTACTCGTACACACAGGGTTTGCACACCCTCCTTACCCGTAAGCAATGATCGTGAGGGTAGACCGGAGGCATAGCCCGAGATACAAGCCAATGCCTGTGCCAACGCCTTCTTCGCACCAAGTGACTCGATCAATTTAGCGGCGGTGTCATCGAAATGAGACACGACATTGGGGCTAACTCCGGTGACCATGGTGGCAGCATCCGATGCCGTAGCCTTAATGATATCCGATGGTTGCGGTGCACCCACCAAGTTCACCTGTGTACCAATACGTCTCTCTAGCTGGCGAATCCAACCAGATTCCGATGGCTTATAAAAGGTAACGCACACACCCTTGCGTCCTGCACGACCCGTACGACCTGATCGATGAATGTAGGTCTCAATACCTTGCGATGGCTCGCTATTGATCACCAGATCGACATCGGGTATATCGAGACCGCGTGCCGCCACATCGGTACAGATGATACAGCTGAAACGACCATCACGGAAACCGGCCAGTGTACGTTCACGTTGATTCTGCGGGATGTCACCGTGGAGTACTTGAGCACCTGACTTCAACTTGTCATTCATCGCCAATTCGTTGGCTTCCGCCTTCGTGTTGACGAAGATGATGGTACGTCCCTTGGCACCACCGTACACGGCGACCACATCGCCAATGATATCCTTGCGTACCTCCCAGTGGGATACGATACCGTAATGCGTGATATTCTCGTTGGTCTTCAACTTTTGCTGACCAACAAGATCGACGGTGGCGTAGTCGGGCTTCAAGTATTTCTTGACCACCTTATGTACCCATTCCGGTAGCGTGGCCGAGAACAATAGGGTTTGGTAGCTGGGTGCATCGGGATTGGCGGCCTTCTGCTCTTGCACGCCTTGTAGCACCTTCTCCATGGCATCGGCAAATCCGATATCCAACATTTGATCGGCCTCATCGAGACAGATGAATCGAATGTTCTCAAGACGAAGCGTTCCACGCTCAAGATGATCCATAATACGACCGGGTGTACCGATGACCACGTCAACACCTTGACGGAAACCTTGATTCTGCTGATCGTACGCTACACCACCATAGACGGTGAGTACGCGTAGATTACCGGAGATACTCTCGAATTCGGAGGCTACTTGCTTGGCCAACTCACGAGTGGGTGCCATCACGATTATCTTGGGTGAACGACTACCACGCGCATTAGATGACGACGATGAATCTAATTGCAATCGTTCGATCATAGGCAATGAGAAAGCGAGTGTTTTACCGGTACCGGTACGAGCGCGACCCAACATATCCTTGCCATCGAGAATGGCGTCAAAAGTCGACGCTTGAATGGGGAACAACGACGTGATACCACGTTTCTCTAGGGCGGCCACGGTCGATGGCGAGATTCTAAAGTTGCTCACCAATAGACTTGGATCGACGGCCTCCGATTCACTTTCTTCATTATCGGACTCCTTGACCTTGCTACGCTTAGCATCGGCGGTCTCTTCCGGTAGAGTAGTACTAGTGGCATCACTATCATCAACGTCCATGGCTTCGTCGTGCGAACGCTTCTTGGACTTTTTATCCTTCTTCTCCTTCTTTTCCTTCTTCTCTTTCTTCTCCTTCTTCTTCTCCTTCTTGATCAACTCGTCAACCTCCATACTGATGGCTTCAACTTCAAGACGACCAGGCATATTGCAAATAGGTTAATATATAAGTGTGTAGTAATAAATAACCAACAAACAAACAAACAAGTGTTCAAGGAAAGGAAAGAACACAACAACTATTACTACTACTACTGATCGTGAATATATACGTCCAAGTAAATAGACGTAAAACTAACTAACAGCGTAAGGAAAAAGAAGATAGAAAGAGTGCGGCGGTGTAACAAACGAGTTTTTTTTATTTTTTTATTTTTTTATACTTTTTTTTCACTCTCAATGGCAGACATTCTCCTATAGCAATCTTGTCCAATCAGAGCAAAGTCCCATCTATTTATGTACAAACGATATTGTATCACTAGTAGATAGCAATTGATATTTAGCAGCTATTAAACGTCATTATTCATTTTATTACTAGTTTGTAATGTAATAAATATGCTTGATCAAGCAGATCGTTGACTAGCTTAGCATGTTTGTGTGTACATGTTTATGGCGGCAATCATCCATTGTAAACAATCTAGTAAAGCTGAAACAATGTATTACTCTAGGAAGCAATAGTCAAGTGAGTTTGCTCACTCATTCTTGGCGTATCGCTTAAATTACTTGCTAATTCTATAGGGAACATCTGCAATTAGGTGTAATTTTATACTATGCCATAGTAAAGTGAATCTCCGCTAACCTATGATGTCAATGTGATCCCTTTTTCAACAGCGACTTGTTCGTGTTTCAAATTTAAAGAGCGATCATCGACATGCTTGTGCCTACATGTACTTGGATCAATATGTCATACAGCTCGTTTAACGTCTTCTTCATTTCATATTCATTCTTCATTATCGATACGCATTTCATAGAGAGCACACTATCTTATTTACATTTATTTCATTCAACTACACTTGTAACACAATTAAATGATGATAGTATCATCTCACATAAATAGACTTTTCATACTTGTCTTCATTATTGTTGCATTGAATTGCATCAACCTTATCAAGGCAACACCTTATGGATTTACTCCAGTAACTAGTACGTAAACACTTGTGATACTCTATTCTCCTTAGTTAAACACAACAATAATTATTATAGCGAAACAGGAGGGTGACTTTAACTTTGCCAAATATCCAGAATTTCAACGAGCTGGTCTCTACAATGTGATGCTTATTGGCTATGGCGATGAATCCGTGTTTGGACGTGGACGTCTAACCGATGCAACCTATGAGAATGAAGATGTTATCGTCAAGTGTGTCAACTACTCGTCCAGCTCGAGTCGAGAGAGGAAGATGTATGATGTAAGGAGGCAGTATCATTCTACCATACACGCTCGTACAATATACTAATCATTATTATTAGTTACTTGATAAATATATTGCTAAATCATACGGACGATTATTCCTGCGTACCACTAACTATGTGAGAAGATTGAAATCACTCACCATACCTACTGCCGAATGTTTCGTTACCCAGTATGTCAATGGTGTAAATCTAGTAGAGTACATGCAACAAGTACCATTAGAGAATAAGCCAGCTATTCTCACTAGTATTATGAAGCAAGTTGCGACTACACTCGGTTTCTACCATACAGCTGGTTTCACTCATAACGATGTTACTCCATCAAGTGAGTCAATCCAAACATGAAAAGATGATTACTCTTTATTTATTTCCATATAGACATTATCGTAGATGATAATCAAGGCAATCCTAAAGCAACACTAATTGATGTTGACCTAGGTCGTGCGTTGTCGTACAAGAAACTTCAGTTCAAGAAGAAGAAACCATTGGCACTTTCGTTGTACATGCCACCAGAAGCATTTCTCGATGCTAAGATCAGTCTAGTGTATGCCGAACACTGGCAAATGGGCATATGTATCTACGAGGTTATCTATGGCAAACAACCATTCGAATTTATACTTAACGATCCCGCTGTATCAATGAACCTGACACGGCAAAGCGACAGAAACTCATATTTGCAAAGGTCAAGGATATCATGAGCAATTATCGTAAAACCGGTATACTTGGTATTGATTTCAGCTTAAGTCTAAAGATGCAAATGCATTATAAGGAAATACAAAATGAAATGATGCTCTTATTGTCACTAGTGCCACACATGCGATATAGAAGCAGTTTCTTTACACTATCATCGAATAAGGTCAATAGCAATTAGTAGTAATAAACATGGATTAATAAGAAAAGTAGTAGCAGTAGTAGGAGGGAATGTGAGTGTGTGCGCCTGTGTGTATTTATGCTTTTCATGAATTCTTTTTTTCTTTTTTTTCCTCTTCACTTTATTCTTAATTATTGTTCAACATGCGTATGGATGTATTTGATTTAGGTGTTGAATCACCAACAGAAGACGATCCCACTGCGTCAAAGGTCGATATTGACGATGACGAAGAGATTGACAGTGATGACGCGTGGAATGACGAAGATGAGGAAAAGTTTGGACAGTATAAATTTGCAAGTAACGGTCGAAAACAAAAAGCTACCCGCGGTACTGATGACGAGGAAGAGAGCGAAGACGACGACGACGAGGATGAAGACGAATATGAAGATGAAGAATTTGTCGACTTATCAGAAATGCTCAATGGTGGCGATAAGACTGAAGAAGGCAAGGCAGCCATGTCTAGTGACGAGGGACTATCCAGCAGCGATGAAGATAACGATGATGAACAAGATGATGACGAAGAACGCGGTAATCAACTGGTTTCATTTGTCAATAGTCTAGGTCGAAATGGAAAGACGAAGCGTGCACCACAAGTGAAGGAACGTACCGAGGTCTACGCCGAGTCAGAGTTCAATCTCACCCTACGTGATTCGTCTACCACCACCGGTAAACTCTCCTTGAACGATTTGTACGGTGCACTCGAGGATCACTCGGGTCTTGCCACGCTTAAACAATCGATGAAAGCGATGAAGAGCAATAGCAGTGCCGCTACAGGATTGCCAGCAGGAACGATAAGTGCACCACTGGCAGCACCATTGCCAAAGCGTATTCAACAACGCTACGATCGACAGGTGGCCTACGAGGAGACTAGCGAGATTATCAGCCAATGGGAACCGACCGTGAAGCGAAATCGCGAAGCTGATCATGTGTCATTCGTTGATCGATCACTTTCTAATCAGAAGCCGACGAGTGAAGCGATGGCTGCCCAGCTAAAACCCACGACCGATATGGAGAAACAGATTCATGAAGCATTGGTCAAGAGTGGCATGCGAGAAAACGAGGTTAAAGAACAGGAGGAGCTAGCACTGAATAAGTTGTCTATTGAAGAGGTACGTTTCTATGATAATGAGGACATGTGTACTTACATTCATATATATTATTATTATTATTGTTATTGACTAGGTTGAAGCACGCCGAAATGAACTAAGAATGTTGCGTGAGTTGATGTTCCGCGAAGAACGAAAGGCGAAGCGTGTCAAGAAGATCAAAAGTAAAGCATATCGTCGTATACATAAAAAGGAGCTGGAACGACAAAAGACCGAACTAGGCGATGTCGATATAGATGAGCAGATACGACAAGCGGAATTAGCACGCGCTAAGGTAGATTAGTGAATTGATATTCATATTGCTTCATTACTTATTTGTTATGATATATGTGTATGTTTATCATATAGGAACGTATGACATTAAGACATAAGAACACGGGCAAATGGGCCAAGGAAATGTTACGACATGGTGGTAGCAATGCCGAGGTATACTATTCATATTACATTACAGCGATAGAGTAGTTATCACTAACTAACTAACTAATTATTTATTGATTAGACACGACAAGCATTAATGGAGCAATTAGATCGACATGCTTTGTTGAAGCAAAAGATCGCGGGTACCACAATAATTCCGATTCAGATGCTGAATCAGCAAATGGCTATTCGGACAGTGATGCTGATCTATCAGATGGAGCCCTAGCGAAACGAGATAAACAACGAGCACTCGATTCATTGTCTAAATTATCCACGAATGACGGCAATAGTGCACAGGAACAAATGAAGGGCATATCAAAGAAGGGCGTATTCGCCATGAAGTTCATGCAAGATGCGATGAAACGACAAGCAGATGAGACACAACGATTAGCAGAGGATGCAAGACGTGATATCGAACATATGGATGATTCAGATTCAGACTCTAATGTGAAAGAAGTACATGGTAAAGAACATGGTAAATTAGTACAAGGCAATCCAGGACGACGTGTATTTGATCAGAATAATGTAAGTCATTATTAGTATTAGTAGTAGTAGTAGTAGTAACAATAGTAATGTATAGCAATTAAATCAAGAAGTGGAAGAAAGACAGAAACTGTACTTCAACAACTCAATGTTAATAAGGTAAGTATAGTAATAGTAACATAATAACATAAACAAATATACTAATCACATTAATGTAGAAGGGTACATCAGTTCGATTATCTGCAGCAGTAGATGTTAAGACAACCAAGAAATCCACCAAGTCATCAACATCAACATCAACATCAACATCAGCATCTGTTCAATCTACTACTAATAATCCATGGTTAGATAGTTCAGTAACCATTAAACAATCAAGTAAAGCTCGTAATATAATCACTCAGGCTGATCGTGCTGCAGATAAACTAAATCAAAAGAAGAAGCACGCTAATAGCAAGTCGCAATCCAATAGTGAATTACTCGATACAAACATTGATATCGATATAACATTGGACAAGAAGACAAAGGATAACAATAATCCTAGTAATAATAGTGCATCAAATCAACCTACTCTACCAGCATCATCAGATGACGAAGACAATAATGATGATTATGACATGCAAAGTACGAAGAATCCTAATGCAATTAAGCAACGAGATCTAGTGGAACGAGCATTCGCCAATGATCATGTAGTTATGGAAGTAAGTAAAACTAGTTATATATATATATATAGAAATACTCATCATACTGCTTGTATATAGGAATTTGCCAAAGAGAAGTTAGCTGAAATGGAAGCAGATGAAGGTAAAGAAGAAGAGGATAGTTTACCTGGTTGGGTAAGTCAATGTGATGTATACTGTTGACTGAGATGATTAACACACACATATATACATATACCTATATACTCAATTGTTATTATTATTAGGGTGCATGGGCAGGTGCCGGTAAATCAACAAAGCGAAAACGACCGAATAACATCACTAAGAAGACCAAACGTACCTCAACAGGTGTAGACAAGGATAAACGACGTGATGCCAAGATGAAACAAGTCATCATTAGTGAGAAGACGATAAAGAAGGTGAAGAAATACGCGGTAGATGCCGTACCATTCCCCTATAAAGATCGTGAACAATATGAGCGATCATTGCAACAACCATTAGGACCTGAATGGAATACCGATAAAGTATTCAAGAAGAGTGTTCAACCACGCGTTGAAACAAGACACGGCATGGTGATTGATGCATTGGAGTGAACACAATGAATACAATGATGATGATAATAGTACTATTTATACTAGGGTTTATTATACAATAGATTACAATAAAAATATACAACGGTTTCATGACTGATTAAACATGTTAGCAATGAAGCGACTTTGTCTAATACGTTCAAGTAATGATACTGTCTCTAATAATGGTTGACATTCCATTAAATGTTGTTGTTCCTGTTTAATATTGTGTTGTAATCCATTTAATGCAGTACCTACTGCTTGTTCCTATCCAATCATTATTAATACTAGATAATGATAGTATAATAATCATACTTACATGATGTGTTAATGTATCATTACATCCAATGATGATGATGATGATGTTGTTGTTGTAGATGATTAGCTACTTTATCTAATCGATTTGTATTAATACGATGAATGGGTAATTGTTGCATTGCTGATTTAATACACTAATTGAACTCTCTAATGGTGTATGTATTTGTTTCATTTGTTCTTCAATTGCATCAAGTACTTTAGACTAGATGATTATGGTTATTATTGATTGTATATACATGTTATTAGTATTTACCTGTTGTGGTACTTGATAATGTAACTCTTGTGATTGATGTAATTGTCTAATCTCTTTCTCGAGTTCATGTACTTGTTGTCTCTTTACTATTAATGCTTGTCTTGCTCTATTCAATTGATTCTATATTATTAAATAGTATAGATGATGATGATGATGACTGTGTTAGTTGTATTCTATGTATTTTATCTTCTTTTGCCATTTACCAATGCTCGTGTCTTTTGTGTCTGCCATGTCTTTGTGGATTGTGCCTTTAAATAACGCCATTGTACGTAACGAGCACGTACACGTACGGCATCCACTGTTGTTGGTGTGACTGTTGCATTAGACTAGGATTACATGACAATTAGTCTATCCTATTCCATACTATGTAGTTGCTTATGCACTTACTATAGTTCCTACTGATGTAGATGTGGTTGATGTATCAGGGGCAGATTTCTTACGACGTGGTGGATCATCAGTGATGGCAGCTGGTCGTTTACGAGTATTCTATTCGTCTCTACTAATACAAATAACAGTTATATAACACATAAACTATAGGCAATATTATAATAATGATAATCCTTACCTGATACTGCTGCTACACGACGGATGAGGGTGTTTTACTACGTGGATGCTTTGATGGTGTAGCATCTTCATTGCTTGGATTGGTAGTAATAAGTGGACGTTTCTCCCCTTGTGATTGTAGACGAGCTGATCTACGTCGTTTACTATTACGCGGTGTCTTTGTTGTTGTTGTTGTTGTTGTAGTCTGACAATGACTACTAGTTGAACTGGACTGCGAGACTACTCGATTGACTATACTCAGTAGTTGTAAGTAGCTGTATCATAGCAATAGTATAGTTAGTATGTAATACACTATTACCTGTCTGATTAGTCTTAGTTGTCGTTACTAGTTCTCTTTTGATGTAGCATTCTTACTACTAGTAGTTGTCGTAGTTGTTGATGGCGTTGTTGTTAATACTTTACGTCGAAATACTGATATATCCTTATTAGAGGAATTACTATGCGTACTAGTTTTATGTGTTGTTGCCTTCTTTGTTACACTAGTTGCTGTAGCTGTCTTCCTACTAGTTGTAGTAGTAGTACGCATTGATGAGCGTTGTTCACTCATAGTTAATCAGGTAAACAAAGATGAGGGAAAGAAAGAGAGAGAGTAAGGAAAAATCGCGTTGTTTACTTTTTCTCATTTCTTCCTCTTATTTAATAATGTTCTCGTTAGCCGTTGTTAAAGATCGTGTACGGATTCCACCTGGTGATTTTCACCATTCTACAGATCGTGCCTTGTCTGATCAGATTAATACAAAGTATGCTAATCGTGTAAGTGACTAGCGATATAATATAGAAGAGTAGTATTGCTCAATAGTATATATATATATATATAGGTAATCCCAAAAGTAGGCCTATGTATTTGTCTATTTGATATTATAGAACGAAGTGAAGGCTACATTATCATAGTGATGGTTGCAGTTATATCAATGGTAATGCAATGAATGACATAGACACTATCAATAATCTATACTAAGCATGATTGTCATTATTATGACGAGTAGTTACAGTTCGACTCGTTATATTTAGACCATTTGAAGGTGAAGTACTTGTGGGACGTGTTCGTAGTTGTAGTCCATCAGGTGTACATGGTAGGATAGAATAACATTACTAGTAACGAGATATACTTATCTAACATGTCATCTATATACTAGTGACATTGGGATTCTTTGATGATATTCTTATCCCTCCTGAACTATTACAAGAAGGCACTGAATTGTTAGTGAATGACTAATATATATATATATATGTAGCTAATGGGACTATTATGTATTAGTGATGTTAACGAGCAGTTATGGGTATGGCGATGGGAAGGCAATGAAATGTACATGGATCTAGATGAAGAGATACGATTCCGAGTGGTGAGCGAAACATTCGCTGATAGTAATCCCGTACAGTCACATCATCGACGCTATCCACCTGCATTACCCAATACTGGTGCACCCGGCATCGATGATATGAATATTGACGCTCAAGCCAATTCAGCTAAAATACCACCTTACTCGATTACTGCCATGATACAAGGTAGTGGATTGGGATTACGATCATGGTGGCGAGGCTAGCCATTACTATTTATTTATTACTCTAACCTATATATCTTTCACTCTCTATAATAATAACAAGAGATACATATCTATTATTATTATTATCTAACAAAAAGCGCAATAAACTATAATATAGAAGATAGAAACATGCCATTTCTAGTTCATATTATTTACTAGATCAATGATTCTAATTTATTTTTTGTTTGTTTTGTTTACAAGCACATCTTATTCCTTCACATTCTTCCATTCTCATTTCTTTATACTACTCACAGCATGTCAGAACGAGGCATTTTCCCTGTCCTCGATAAAGACGACTATTTATACGGTCAGCGTGGTGTGGCACAGGTACGTGAATCACTATCACGTCATAATCCAGCACAGGTTATTGCAGAGGCACAGCGTCGTTTCTGCATTAACGATGAACGCGTCACAACGGGTTATCCCTTGGCAGATCAGTTTGGCATTTCGCGTCGTACACTCCACGTCGACTGTATCGCTGCGTTAACTCAACTTATGGTGGAGCGTATAGAACAGTCGGATATGGATCAGGTTCGGTAGGTGGACACACTCACTCATTCGCTTGACGTGTTGTATGCTCATTCACTTACATGCGATAGATTCAAAGAGTATTTCGAAGCTACCTTCGATAAGATTGGAGAACCCGAACTACGTGCTGTACCCATGGCACTTTGTCGTAAACATCCGAGTGGGTCCGATGGAAGCCTATGATGAATTATGTAAAGGCGATGTCTACGAGGTAAGAAAGAGAAAAGCAAGCGACTAGTATCATAGATTGTCTGCTATATGCATAACAATAACTTGCTCTTTCATAGGCATGTCCACTCGAGATGAAGCGTAGATTATGGCTACATGATCACAATCTATTCGGGCAATATATCCTACCAACTGTTAAAGAGTATATTGAAGATCCAGCCATACGTAATATGGCAGGTGAAATGCGTGGTACCGATCTAGCTGCATCATCTAAAGAGCGGTAAGCAATGAATAACACATGTCAATATATATATATATATATATAATATTAAGCATGAATGACATTGATTTATCTATAGGCGTGAACATCCTACGGTAAAAGAGTTGACTCGATTGATTGGCTGTAATCTACAATTGTACAATGTCTGTTTGGGATTATTACGCAGTCTATTCATACAAGATGGACAGCCTATGCCTGTATGCTACGCTTTGATCTGTTAATGTCCATGCATGATGGAGATGTTCGTGAAGTGAGTAGTATAATACGTAGATACATGCAATCATACTAGTTATTAATTCATGCTTGATTGTATAGATTTGTGATGTTGATCCATGTCATAAACTGGTATGGTCATTGGATGCGTGTATTCGTACTCAACAATTGGATGATCGACGTGTGATGAAATGCGACGATTCTTTGAGAGTGTCAAACATCGCGGTGTCAATGAAGGCGTCTACGGGTAATACTCATCTATTATGCATCATGTGTAACTAGATCACTTATATGATATTGATAGAGATCTAGGTATTGTACTCTATGATCCATTTGCAAGTAATATGATTGCCGGTCAACTACTACAACATCTACACGCATATGCTGGTCGATTAGGAAGATTGGGTGATATGAAGGCAAGTCATTAACATTTATTAGTAGTAGCTAATACTAAACGTTGCCATGATAGACGGATAGAACTATTCAATGGGCATCTGTCGTGTTAAATCTTGGTATACACGCATTGCATATGATACGACAACGAGAGTTCCAAATACCGCGTGTACCCAAATCAGTGACATCTGGCTTCTTGGTATGCTTGTTCGTGTTATGGCCGAGGATCAACGACACAGCAATCGTCGATGGAATGGCACAGATAGACCGGCGGGTATCGGTACTGAAATGGAAGGCATCATGCGTGATAGTATAGTAGCTCAAATGGTACTCGCTAATAGAAAGGAGACATTCACTAGTGCAACTTACTAACTACTCTATCTATCTATCTATCTTCTATTAGGTATTCGCTCATTATATTCTAGAACGATTACAGCGTGGTGATTTCTTAGCACTCTCACATGCATTGCCCTCATTTGTTGCAGCCTTACCCGCCACACTACCACCATGTCCACTACTCGATCAATTAATACAATCGCTAGTCACCCTCGTATTAAATCAACACTTATCGACACTAATCACTCAGGAATCGTGGCACGTTTAATTATCGAGGAATTCCTATTGAAATGTGTGGGACGTACCGTCATCGTACATGATAAGACAATTCGATTAATACAAGCAATTCTATGGCGTGCTGATGGTACAGTAGCACGTACCGCTTATGGATGGGCTATTCAATGTGCACAACAAGGACAAAAGATACTCGCTACTGATGCTAAGGTAAGTAGTTCTACTCCTATACTAGTGATGACTATTACTAATAAGTATGATAATGATTAGCGACAAGATATTCTACGTGCCGAGTGTTACATGCCCATACTTGAGAGATCAATGAGTACACCATGGCGTCTTACACGCGATAATGCATCCGGTATATTTAACATTATATATGGTGCTGCCATGGATATTGAATGAATGAACATATATATATATATACATATACATATAGTAACAAAAATAATAGGATACAATGATGATATACATATATACATTATACTATAAACAATATTATCAATGATCTCTCAACTTTTCTTTATTTCTTATATAATAGATAGATAGATAACTGGATAAATGAAGATGAATATAATGGAAATCAAAATGAATAATGTGGTATAATATCACATTCTATTACTATTACTATTACTACTATACTAATCATCAACAAATACATGTTTGAAATACTCATTGAATGGCGTGGCTAATGCGTAATTCTTGGACATCTCCTCCAATAATTGTTGTCGTCTTACATAAGCATCTAGACGTCTCCAATCACGTCGTACACTCTGTTGTCGATAAGCGTGTAGTGCAGCACCTCGTATTAACTCGGGTAATACCTCGGCTGTAGCAATCATACCATTGATTAATGGACCAAATGTGATACCCGGTGTGGTCGATGATGGCTGTTGTAGATGATGTGGATGTGCTGACAATCCACCCATACCACTTATACTAGGTGTATGTTGATGAGATGACCCGGCACTATTGCTATTCGTGACACCACCACCACCATGATTAATATTCGTACTACTAGAATTGGCACTCATTGCCGTAGGTGTATAGGCAGATGGTGATGTCACAGAGGAATGAGTATTGGCTGCGGTGGTACCTGGTAGATGAGTGGCAGTAGTAGCAGTAGTATTACTTGACATGCCATGATCTAGAATATGAGATGGATTACCACTTGCACCAACTGCTGTACTACTTGATGTAGTCGTAGTCGTAGCTGTATGTCGATGTACAATGCGTAACCAATAGAGTCCCGCCATACATGGTAATGGATGTATGATAATACAACCGAATGCTTTAGATTGTTCAGTAAGTATATGAGTACCGATAAACTCGAATGCACCCGCTGGATCCTCTTGCACCCATAGACAAATGAGAGCATCCTGTGCGGAGAATCTACGGAATCGATGCCATGCCTCATTAGCGGGTACATCTTCATTCGCCATACAACCTGGTAATAAATAGGGAACATGGAATCTGAATTCTGCCTCATCGCATGATCGTTGTAGCATGGTACCCGTTGACAATTGTTTAATCCAATCATCTGACTCGCTTAAACCTAGTTTAGCAGGGTATTTAGAACCAACAGTTGACTAAAGCAATTACACATTGTTGTTGTTGTTAGTATTAACTATGCTGTTATTGTAGAGCACTACTTACTTGACGACCTAAACTACCAAGGAATTTATCGAATTCAAGCGATATCGCACCATGTACCTCAGGATCAATAAGTCGTTCCTTAGTGGTCGGTTGAGTACGTGCATAATAGATGGATACACCAATGGATTCTCGTCTATTATTCATCATAATAAATATCTTGTCTATATTATTATGGCATCTAACTTACGTAGGGATTTGATCAAATTCACATAGTGTATCCAATAATTTGTGTGATAATGGAAGTACGGCAACATCACCACGACTCTCTTTACGTAAATAACCGATTTGTGCACAGAATTGTCTAAATAATTGTGTTCTATAGAGTGCGTAATCATTGTAGAATCAACAAGTCAGTAATATTGAATGATGGTGATTAGATTCACTATTACTTACGGATGAGTATCCATCAATTTAGGTGTAGGTGGGGAAACAGCCGATGCTCTATGGATCATATAAATAAATAACAAATAGCTAAATAATTAGTCATTCTACTTACTCGGTAACCTTGGTAGATACGGGTAATGGATGTCTCTCCTCTAGTTTAGATTGATCCCTCATGAGTTGATGTACTAGTTCAGCAGCCCTAGCTGATTCTGTGCCTTCATTGAACATCTGATCAAATGCCGGTATATACTGCTCATTAACTGCTTCCACACGAGCCACACGAGAGGGTGCAGGTGGTGTGGGTGGTGCTTGTCGCTGCTGCTCATGTTGCTGTCGTCGTTGCTGTTGCTGTGATGATCCTTCATTTGAGTCACTCATCGTAGATTGACCGGATATCTCTGCTGACAAGTGCTGCTCAAGGAATTCACTAGTAGCCATTCGTACTGTAGCCAATGATACATGTTTACCCATTAGATCACGGAATACCAATGTGATACTATCCTCTGATGTGGATGTTCTAGCAGGCATAGTTTCACCGATATCCCTGTTGTCAACGAATCCTACAACAATACGATGATCCACCATATAAATCGAACACCATGATCCATTAAGGATAAATGATTTGCATTACTATTCGTGGCACCCTTCTGCTCGAGTAGACGACGTAATGGACCAATATCATTAATATGATCCACATCAGAATCAGGTATATCACGGGATCGTCGTACTAGATCCATGAATCGACTAAGATGAATCTTCAACTCCCATTGAATGAAATTAGCATCGGAATTGAGATCCATAGTAGCTGATAGACTAGGGTAATTCGATATAATACTAGTGGCCGCGTTATTTACGGTAGCTGCCGTAGTAGTATGTTGACCATGACCTGGACCTGCTAAACTCATTGCACGCGTACGAGCCAATCGTTTAATATCACGTCGCATACGCCATGACATACTATGATCTTGATGGCCTGATGTAACGGCCGATGTTGAATTGGGTCGTTCCGTTCGATGTATCTGCTGTGTCACCACACGAATGGCTTGTTCAAATGTTTGCAACACCATACGACAAACACTGCTATCCTCGGCCAAGTGTCGACTCGTACTAACCCAGCGTAACACTGTCTCATAGGCAGAATGTACCATTTGCATATCCTAATGAAAGTATTAATAACAATGTCGTTATTGTTGATATTGTTGATAATGGCAACTTACCGATTTAGTACTTGAGAATGTATTCTGAATAACACGACAAATGGAAAAGACAACTTGTCGTGCACGATCCTATTTCATGTCACATTCATTGTAAGATTACTATTACTATCGGGTATATCGTGTATTAGAGTACACTTACAATATCGACACATCCATGCTTCTTGGACCAACTGGCCAAATCAGATAGTACATCGAATCCTTGACTTGTAGCCATAGGTGGGAGTTCTTCAGTCAACACCTAATATATACATATATACATATAAGATATGTATTATTATTCTACAATACTTGTTACATAGTAGTCATCTTACCTTATCCAATATAGTTCGTACTACTAGTGAGATGAGACCGACTGTACGTCCATTATCAGCAATGACAAACACTTGTGCTAGTCTCACCAAACGTGCAAAATCAAATGGTGTCGCTTCATTGGTGATGGAGGCCAGTATCATTTCAAGTATCACTCGTCTCAACTAGTTAATCAATGATTAGTTCATTTGTATATCACGAATCATTATCATAATGATTATTACTTACACTGTCATAACTACCTGCACTCAAAGGGTTCGGTTGACGAGAATAGAGTTCTGATATCTATTATATATATATATATTAGTATTACTATTACTATAGCAACTGCTATCCTACTTACTCTATTCATGACAGCTGTCTCATTACGATGATGATGACCGGCATCAGTGGGTGCTATCACCCAATGTTTAGGTAATGGATGATTAGCTTGTCCGTAGGGTATGCAAACAAGCGTGGTCAAATGACGAATAGCGGCACCTCTCCACTTTTGATAGTAGCCCATCTTGCCTTCAGGTAATCCAGGTGCCATCTAAACAAACAAACAATCGAATAAATAGTAAACATCTAAATCTATTGTAAAGTGAAATGGTTCACTTACCCATGGCAGTACACATCGTGTCGCGTAGATAAGATGAGGTACAATGGTGGCAACACCATCTAGATCGGCTGCCAATAGTGTGCCGCCCTCTTTTAACAAGGCTGGAATGGAACAGCGTGTTTGTGATGACTATCATTTACGTAATTGATCATTTAGTATTCATCTTTATAATGATCTAGTCAACTCACTTCTGCTATGATCTGATAGAAACGTTGTAGATGCTCGTTGGCCATACGCGTACGACGTTGAGGTGATGAGAATACTCGGCATAATGTGCCTAGTGCAATCATTTTACCTTCAATTTGTCTATAATGATAATTAGTATATTGTTCATTATCACATCTAATAAATCAATATAGTTCATTACCGTGCATCCTGCCATCGAGTGGCACAAGCATCAAATAGCCAAGTACCGAACAATCTAAAGATAGTATTGCCATCAGGTGGTAATGGATTACCAGGCTACACTCATAATACAATGTTAATAACTACTAATGACGATAATTGCTCTATCATGTATTACCGTTTTAATTGAATCTGTACTAGCACCGCCTACAACAGTAAACATTTGTATAATCCTTGAAATGCCCTAATTAAACAATAATAATGACACGTTATATTACATTATTAGCTAATATGTCATCATCATTACTTACCGAGAATGCTTTTTCAAAGTTACGTGGTTGTAATCGACATGGATCACCGATCATATCTAATAATAATGAGTAGTATTGATTAGCATTAGATGAATATACAACATTTATAATACATCATTCTAGTAATATAATCTATACTCACTTAGTGTTCTCACCCAAAGTGGTAATAAAAGATTCTCGGCTGGATCCAAGCGAATAATAGCTGAATTACTAATGAATATTGTCATTATGATGTTCACTCTCCTCATATTGATGTCTTTTCTTAAGATACTTACGCGCTTACTTCAATAGATGGTGTGCCTGCACCTGGTCCATAGAGAATACGTAGAATACGCTGAGTCATAGCGTAACTATAGACACACCAGTTATCGATCACCCAAGATCGATGAGTCCAGTGTGGAAATGCCTCCTAATAATCAAATAATAATATAAATAGTTGAGTGCCCTGTTCTAGTTACTAGATTGATTACTTACAATTAAATAATCCATGAGTTCCGCATCATAAGCGGGTGATCGCAATAACAATTCAAATAATGTCTAATAGATGATATACACATAATAATCATTAGCAGGAGATCATGACACGTATTGATTAATCACCACACTTACTTGTATCAGTGTCTCGCATAGTTCACCGGCTAGATCGTATATTTCAGGTGTGGCACCTGGACTCATCGATTCTGATCGTGCCTCATTGCCCGATGTCATTCCACCGCCACTCATATGACCTGAACTGGTATGAACACTGCCATTGGCACTTTGTACTGTCTCCACAGGATGACCCGATGGATGAGATATCGCGGCAGATTCCTTCATCAACACGGGTGTTCGTAATAAACGATCGCATGATCCAGCGATAACGCGTATCAATACACGCCAGGTACTCTCGCTCATTTCACCTGCGAGTAGACGACCGGCCATCGTGAACATTTTCAATACTTTACGACATAGTTCACTGTACTCTCGGAATGCACTCGTTCTATCCTGTACACCTGGTGCTGCATTACTGGTTGTACTACTAGTATTTATATTAGTAGGATGATGATGATGGTGATGGTGATGATGATGATGATGATGACCCGATGATGGATGTGGTGGATCCATGACAATGCCCATACTCGTACTGTTCTCGGACATTGAGAAGATACTCGTGCCTGATGGTGATACGGGTGCGACATTGATGGCATTACTACTGGATGGCTCGTGAAATGATCGAGGTTCAAATAGTTGCGATAAATGTTGGAATAACGTCTATATCATAATACATAAATATAAATATAAATATATATATGAATATGTATAATGAATAGACTTACTTGTAGGAATTGTTGCGAGCGATAACCCTCCTCTGTCTCATCGGTGCCTACACCGCGATAACATTCGGGACGAGCATTACGCTCAAGTAGCCATTTGCTATAAATATCGGCGGCATCATTCATTAAGGAACTATCCGCGTAGGAGGGAAGGGCGAATACTTGTCCAATGGCCGACATACACCATCTAGCCTGTGGTACACTAGCCATACGAGGTGTTGGATGTGTGTTCGATAGATAGCCAGTAATGAGTCGGGCCACTGCTCGTCTAAAATCTGGTTGAAAATCCGCTAATGCATCCGAATCTATTATTCATATCATATGGAATAGTCAGGTAGATATTCAATTAGTTATACTGCTATTAGAGACATGCTCGGCTCGGCTCGTTCTCTCTTCCTCTAGTTACTTACCGCTATCGACACCGGGCAATAAGCCCATTTCAGTTATCCATTCTAGTTGCATGATGATACTACGCGACTTGCAATTGTCACGCAATCACACTAGGATGACTTCTTTTGTGAATAACTGACGTCTCTACCATGAAATGATGACTAGTGTACGCAGACACACGCGGCGTGTGTGTGTGTGTGTCTCGTCTATAGGCCTAGGATACAGGTATATGCTAGCCCGATAGTATTCGAATCGAATGATGTGGCTATAGCACTAGTATGATGAATAGTAACTAGTTGCACCCTATATTTCGGTGGAATTATTTTGCTTTCCGCGAAGATTATATATCGAATAGAGAAAGGTATTATAGATGGTGTGTGTGTGTGTACGATATTAATAGGAATAACAAATATAGAACAAGGTTTGTAGGAATTAGTAGATGGAGAAAGACACGCACGCATACACGTACATGCACGTACGCACACGTGTGTATACAAAGAGTAGGAAAGTATATAACTAAAAGCGTAGTGTCTACACAACAAACTCGAGTATAAATAGCAAAGGAGAAGCAGTTGTATAAAGGAATGCGGGTGCATCAATGTTTGGATGTGATGTCTGTGTTTAACACCGCGTGATAATCATCATCTTCACCAATAGTTTATTACTTGTTGTGGCGCCATATCTTGACCTCGTGGCTTAGCGGTCCAGAATAGGATAGCTGCACGTTCAGCGTCGAGAGAAGAAAAAGCAAACGCAAAAGCAAATTTTAATAAAGACGAACAATTCTATCTTTTATCTCTACACTACTGTACTCGAAGTGTCTTACAAGTATTAACCGTGTTAAAGTGTTTTATTTGTCTATACATTCCAACAGTGAGCCACTGCAGCTAACTGAGGTTGTTGCACGTCACTTTCTGGAATCCCTTGTCCGGCCCCTATCGTGCCCCCTACCAGATAGGGCCGTGACAACTGGTGGAGAACCCGGGCGCGTGAAGCGAAAACTTACCTTCTAGTAGCAAGCGCGTTCGGTGCCCAACCACATTTCACTAATCTTGTAGGACACGAATCCCGCTCTCTACCCTTCCTATCACATATTACGTTAACGATTTTTACATTCTACGTTATTACTCCCATTTCCCTTACGTTCTATTATTTCCTATTTATTTCACCTTATCTTACGATCATTGCACATAATGACACCCATATATACACGTGCGTCGGCCCAGCGCGAGGACGAAGCTGCAGGCCCATCCAACGCTCCGGCTGTTCCCGCCGAGGAAGAATCTGAGGCGCCTGTGCCGACTTCCCCAGTCGAAGGCGACCCTCCAGTGACGACCGATCCTCAGCCTACCGCAGCGGTATCTCAAGCCGTTGCCACTACTGTTCTCCACCCACAGGCTGTTAGGACCGCTCCCACTACTATCCCTCCGGAACAGGCCGTCGAGACCGTCCCTACGCCAACCGCCGAAGACGTCACACTTCCTACTGATCCGAATAATCCGTTCGCTGCTGTACAACAAGCTATTAGTACACAGGATGACCAGTCTCCAAATGCAGTTGCTATGTTTATGGATTACGTAGTCAACCAACAACACAGGTTGACGCAGACACAGGCTGTAGCGTTAGCTGAGCAAATGATCATTACGCTTGGCATAACTCGCCCTGATCCGCCCTCACAACCTATCGTCGAAACACCTGGTACTGCTCATGTTCCATATCGCTTACCTTCGCAGAACGATCACACACCATCTCCAACTATCCAGATTCGTCGCCCTGTTCGTCGTGAAAGCGTGATGACGCCAGATGATGAATCAGATCATGACGATGTTGAACTCCCTATATTACCACCGTCGTATCGTCATTCCTACGCACCAAAGATGGAGATACCCATACTGAACGAGAAGGATGACCCTTTGGAATGGTTAGACGAATTCACCCTTGTCGCAGATATGTCTCCATGGTCCGAAAAGGATCAATGCTGTGCATTAATATATGGTTTACGACAGCATGAAAAGGTATGGTGTGCTCGCGCTACGAAACAGTTAGCTTCGTTTAAACCTGGTCTCTATGATGAACTTGTAACTAGTATACGAGGTCATTGGTATCAAGAAGATCCTAAAGAAGGAGTGTTAGCTACGTTCCATTCTACTCGCAAGCGTCCGAAGGAATCTCTCCTCGACTATGCCGATCGCATCGAGATGAACGGAATACGCGCCAAAGTCAGCGACGAAACGATTTGGTACTACTTCAAGGTCAACGCCGATGAATCTACTCGTGATCTACTCAAATTATATCTGATTTCATCACTCGAGGAATTACGATCACGCGGAAAGAGTATCGACAAACTACTTACCCAGTCATCAACGCCTGTTAAACCAAAGTTCGTAGCTGCCGTACAAGAAGATGATTCTATCCCTTCTAACACCCGATCGACACAGAAGCAATATGACGACCGACGACAACGTCCACGACGCAAGGAGAAGCCACCTTCTGCGCCGCGCCATCCTTGTGCTCTCTGTGACGATCCAGGACACGCCGCCTATAAGTGTCCTAAGTTATCTGCGGCTCGTGAGTCAGTCACTGGCAAATTGCCTGAGGCTGCTCAGCCGTCGGAAAACTAAACCGGGTGCCGATGATTGAGGGTATTGGCACCCCCCTTCTAGCAAATCCCTTATCACAACCAGATGCCGTGATAGGTGCTGTTACCGCTAACGCACTCTTACAGGCCGGTTTTGTGAACGGACACGCAACAACTATGCTAGTGGACACAGGAGCCCAACAAACGGTAATCTCTAGCGCCTTATGCTCACGTCTAGGCATAAAGGTTGGACCGAATCGGAACTCGTTTGTTAAGCTAGCAGATGGACGACACGCTCACACTTGCGGATACTGTCAAGTACAAGTGCAAGTTGCTGATGTGGAACGTCAAGTCGAAGCGATCATACTTCATGCATCTCCATATGATCTCCTATTAGGTATGGATTGGTTAACCGATGCTAGCGCCACCATAGATTGCGCTGCTGGCACGTTGACAGTCGGCAATCATTCCTTACCTATGAAAATGTCAACCCACTCGCACGGTATACACTTTGTTGCCGTTGCTGAGAAACGCATTCGCAATAGTCGGCTTAGCAGGAAGCTACAACAATGCTATGATGCTATTCAGCCCCAACTCAACGAAGAGACTCCTACAGCCCTTATTTCTGCGGCAGTATCTCAGTCTCCACATGTTGAACTGGTCGAATCGGAACGCAAGTACCTTCTCGACAAGTTGCTACGGGAATTTACGGATCTATTTGCAGATAATCCTAATAATCCTGATGCAACTACTAGTATACAACACTTCATTAATACTGGCGACAGTAGACCCATCAACTCACCGCCATATCGCGTAGCTCATCGTCAACGCGAGATTATCACCAATTCTGTTAATGATATGCTCAAAAACGGAATCATTGAACGCTCTTTCAGCCCTTGGTCTTCCCCTGTTGTTCTTGTTGGTAAGAAGGATGGAGGCGCACGATTTTGTGTAGATTACCGTAGGCTTAACGAAGTAACCAAGAAGGATTCTTATCCTACTACGCGAGTAGATGACGCCTTGGACATGCTGTCTGGCGCTCGTTGGTTTACTACGTTAGATTTAGCTTCAGGTTATTGGCAAGTCAAAATGAACGTTAAAGATAGAGAAAAGACTGCTTTTATTACACACGATGGTCTATATCAATTCAAAGTCATGCCTTTCGGTCTTTGCAATGCACCAGCTACGTTCCAACGTCTTATGAACGAAGTGTTAGCTGGATTGAAATGGCGTACCTGCATCGTGTACCTGGACGATATTATCGTTTATGGACGGACGTTCGAGGAACATCTAGAACGTCTACGAGAAGTCTTTCAACGCTTACGTACGGCTGGCCTACGACTAAAGAAGAGCAAGTGTCACTTCGGTCATCAAGAGATTGCTTACCTTGGTCATTTGGTCACTGCCAACGGTATTAAACCGGATCCCAACAAAATCGCCGCTGTTCATCAATTTCCTCTTCCTGTAGATGTCCGTGGATGTAAAAGCTTCTTAGGTCTTGCTTCCTATTATAGACGGTTCATTCCTAATTTCTCTGAGAAAGCTGAACCGCTACATCGTCTCACCAAGAAGAACACGCCATTTACCTGGACCGATGCCCAGCAAGCTGCCTTCGATCAGTTACGTCAAGCCCTTACCGATGATGTTGTTCTCACTTACCCCGATCTTTCCAAGCCTTTCCGAATTGAGACCGATGCCTCTTCTACTGGGATTGGTGCCGTCATTTCTCAACTCGTGAACGACCAATGGAAGCCTATCGCATACGCCAGCCGTGCTCTCAACCAAGCTGAACGCAACTACTCAGCCACGGAAGGTGAATGCTTAGCGATCGTGTGGGCCATCGATAAATTTCGACCATACATTTACGGTGGTGAATTCACTGTTGTTACCGATCACTCCGCCTTGCGCTGGTTAATGTCTCGTCCAAATCCAACCGGTAGACTAGGTAGGTGGGTGCTGCGATTACAAGAATATTGCCCCACTATCGAGTACCGTCGAGGCACTGCCAACTCCAACGCCGATGCCTTGTCGCGAGATCCATTGCCATGGCCGGAACTAGTCGCTCAAGCCGAAGAAGATAAAGCTGTCGAAATCATGTCCACGGCCGCTGTACCATTATTACCTACGGCAGACGAATGGCTCCAGGCACAACGCAGTGAGAACGCCACTTGTGACATCTACGGATATTTGTTGAAAGGTAACGATCATCTTATCATGATGAACGAACCTACACGACGTTCGATCAAGAAACGCGCTCGAAGTTATCGCCTCGTCGACGGTCGATTGATGCGCCGAAAGATGGAAGAAGATCAAGAAGTACTATTGGACGTAGTACCGAAACAGTTCCAACCCGTTGTTCTATATCATAATCATGATCAAGAATTATCCGGCCATCTCGGTAGATATCGCACATATAAACGAATTCGACAAAAGTACTGGTGGTCGAACTTACATAGTGACGTTAGAGATTATGTAGCAACTTGTGTGAGATGCCAGAAGCAACGACGCATCACACAGCGTTCTGGTTTGCTACAGTCTCTGCCGGTACCCGAGAAGCCGTTCGACTTTATCGCTATCGACCTAATGGGACCGTTTACTGAGTCAGAGTATGGTAATAAGTATGTTGCCGTATGTTGCGATTACACAACTCGATGGATCGAAGCTGCTGCGATACCGGACGCTACAGCCGAGACTACCGTCAAGTTCCTTATGAATAACATTATCGCTCGACATGGAATGCCCCGTGTACTCCTCACAGACGGAGGTACCAACTTCACGTCTGGTCTCACAGCAGGAATCGCGCGCCGCCTAGGCATTCGTCAGCGAATTACATCAGCACGACGTCCACAAACTGACGGTCTCGTTGAACGTTTCAATCATACGCTAGCTTCAATGATTTCCAAGTTCACTAACGACTTCGAAACCGACTGGGACAAGTACTTACCTTTACTGTTGTTCGCCTATCGCACTACACCGCAATCGTCTGCTGGTCAGACGCCCTTCAACCTACTCTACGGCCGCGAAGCCACTCAACCATTAGAAGTCGCTGTTAACAACATGCCCGCGACGAAAGCACGATTCAATAAGCGAACTGAAGAATACGAAGAGTACGTGAAGGATTTACAATTACGGTTGAATGATGTACGAGAACGAGCTCGCCTCATGATCGAAGCCGCCCAACGCCGTCAATCAGCGCGTTATAACAAAGGAAGAAGAAGAGAAGCATTCAATGAGGGTGATTTGGTATGGTTAGAAGAAACGCTGTTGAAAGGATCAAATTAAAGAAGATGAAGGAACGTATACGTGGACCCTTCCGAGTCGTAGAGCAGACGTCAGCTGTCAATTACAGACTATGTGATCTCGACACAAAAAGGACATTCCCCGCACACGCTGATCGAATTATTCCTTTACACTCTCGTCCACAACATTTATTATTATCCCCCACGGCCAGTGAGCCAGTTTCAGTATTATCATTAACTAACACTTTATTATTATCTAGCGAAGACCAACCTAGTATGTTGGCGGGACGCTCAACACTCGAAGAGGGAGTGATGTGGCGCCATATCTTGACCTCGTGGCTTAGCGGTCCAGAATAGGATAGCTGCACGTTCAGCGTCGAGAGAAGAAAAAGCAAACGCAAAAGCAAATTTTAATAAAGACGAACAATTCTATCTTTTATCTCTACACTACTGTACTCGAAGTGTCTTACAAGTATTAACCGTGTTAAAGTGTTTTATTTGTCTATACATTCCAACAGTGAGCCACTGCAGCTAACTGAGGTTGTTGCACGTCACTTTCTGGAATCCCTTGTCCGGCCCCTATCGTGCCCCCTACCAGATAGGGCCGTGACACTTGTCATTTGGTGGTAGACACACAATAATGTCCTGATTTATTTCCCTATTTGATTATATAGGAAAGATACTAGAGCTAGCATGTCTATCTAAATTACCATTACATACTAATATCATACTACATATGCATATTCAGTAGGTTAGTAATGCCTATTATTACTGTTATTATTTATTAATACTAGATAATATGCATGTAAGTAAATCATGCTTGCTTGCTACGATCTCTCCTTGGATGAGCATAGCGGTATAGTTTGAACTTCGTCTCTATTTCACTATACATTTGGTGTGTATTAAGAACTTTGCCATTCCTAAGTCTGACCAGATCCGTAATGAGGCGTTTCATGCTAGCATTAGCATTGTCTACCCTCTCGGGCGTTGCTCTTCTTAATGGGAATACACTATCGTATTGCAGTAATACGACACGTCTATGGGCATCGAAACAGATATCTAACAAATAAATACATACGCGTGAGTATTAATTGTAATTCGTTAATAAGTTATCATCTATGACTTACTATTGCTGCTAAAATCGTAGATTAGACTTTTGGCTTTAGCAATAAGAGTAGCTAAACAACGATATTAGCATTATAAAATGATATTAGCTTGCTACTATACCTTTATAGATTTGCGCTCTATTCATGTCTAGAATAACGTAGACATTCCTTTTTGCTTCTCTTGCCCAATAGTCACGTTGAGTTTGATAGTCGTATTGGCAAAAGGATTTAGTGACATAGCACTCTTTGTTGAATTTATTAAACTTGCTTATACTATGGGCAAACGGTAAATAGCCCGTGTTCTTATCCACTATTTGTGGATAGTATAGTTCAATATTCTATAACTAAATATTAGTATCGCGTAACATATCTACACTACTGTAGTATGATGACTATCATCATCATCATCATCATCATCATCATCATCATCATCATCGGTATTACCTTATAGGCTAGTCGCACCATAGCTGACTGAACATCCTTTGTGCCAATACACGTAACGGTAACATCGTACTTGTCCAATGTTCCCTGGAAGTAATCAATCTCGCCCGTCATAGCAATTCTCTTTGTAATATAAAGGGTTTGCTCTCCCAATGCTACTTGTACAATGGGTGATGCTTTATCAGATGATTCAATTTCTTCAGCTAATCATACGAAATAATGTTACTATTTATTCTTTTCATAATTACACGCTTACTAATGGCATCTTGATTAGTTGGTGCATTGTTACTAGCAAAGCATATTGAACTCGTAAATAGTAAGACAATAATAGTTATGCCATATAAATTCATAATGGTATGCATGCTAAAATGGTGTATTCCTCTGTCGTAATACTATGAACTCGTAAATCAATGGTAAGAAAAGAGAAAGAGAACGAAAACAAACAACACTACAACGAGCAAGAGAGACTATTACATGTGTAGAAACATGCGGTTTTCTTTTGTCGATTAATCCAGTTTAGTTTAGCAGAATAGTTTCAGTATAATGTGTTTGTATTACCTAAAATTAGTAAATAGTTGCTATTTCAAGCATTATTATTATTTTATCCTATATGTTTATGTATGGCTAGCACGTAGCAGATCGTGTTTCATTGCAATATCCATTTATCCGTGACTGTTCCTATTAAACTAGCATGTATACAAATAGTACACAATGATAAATAAAACCCATTCGCAATTATGCATAACAGTGTGCACGACTAATTATTAATGTGATGTTGAATTGCCTCTAGTAAACCTTGTGCACTTGGTATACTTGCCACGGCATCTACTCGAATACCCGCTGACATTAGTGCATCCGCTGTAGTGGCACCTATAGCCGCTACTTTCCATATACCATGTTCGTTCTTTAATGTGGATTCGCTCGATTCCACAGAGGGTAGGGCAATTTGTGTCAAGTAGGGCAACGCGATATTTACACCGGATGGACTAAAGAATGCTAGCCAGTTGATACTATCCTGTTCGTAGGTTGAGGAGCTAGTGCAGACATCGCGTAGTTGTTCCGCTAACTCAGCATCCTCTGCTACACGATACACGGGTACTTCATGAAATGGACAGTTTGCCTCGTTTAATCGTCGTGGCAGTGTATCACGTCGTTGTTCTCCCGACAAGAATAGCAATCTACTTGATGCATCATCAGTCTCCTTACTACCAGTCTTCGGGTGAATCTCGTTCAATGATGACCATTCTGTGACAATAACCCGAGATAACCCAACAGCTTCTCCGCATTCTGCGCCTAATGATTTAATTGCAAGCAATTTCTCTAATGCCATGGCAGTACCGGGTCCCACTGCAAACCATGAAATAGCTTGCCATTGATGCAGTAACTCATTACAATTGTTTTCAAGACGTACAACACGATGAAATGCCTCCACTGCGCGTTTACTAGTCACAACCACGCCCCAGTACTTGTTGTGTCGCGGTGACTCTCGAATAATTTGAGCGAGCGTCTCTTCCGCTATGAATTCCTCGGTAAGTGGTGCAATACACTGAACCTCGTTAAACACCTTGCTGAATTCACGGACATACGCGTCATGCTGTTCGTGAATACTTGAATCAGTCGAACGACGTAGTAGTAGAATACGATTAGTCATGGGGAATATAAGCAAAGAAAAAGGTAACGGCTGTCGGAATAAATAAACAAAAGACGCGCTTCAATATCACAAATACTTGCAACTATTTATAGATAGATAGATATCATATATATCGATATTCGTACTGATACTAAGCATAGTTTGTATTTATTAATACTATGTGTATGTACAAACACACTAGTGTATAAACAGATGAATGATAGATAGACTCCATTAGAGTTCACTTCTTGGTAGAAGCAATGAGAATGATAGTGGATATCATCACGTCAGTAACATTTCATCATACACTGATGTACGTACGGTACCACGTAGACTACCGGAATTCATACGTGGACTAGTCGATCCATGAGAGGTGGCACCGGTAAGTGTGCCGGTAAGTGATGCCACATGTGAATTGGAATGAGATGTCGCGGTAGTCATGGCAGAGGATGGCAATGGAGGCACGCCGCTGTTCGCCAATGCTTCAGCTGACATTGCTTGCAATGGTGGTGAACTGGCAGGACTGGCATTCTGCGAGAGACTCGACCCGATAGATGGTGTCGCTGTTGCGGGTGGCGGTGGTGCCAAGAATCGCGATAACAGATCGAAGATAGGTTCTTTCATGGCGGAAAGATGAAATTCCGCGAATGACTACGAGTGCAATTGATTAACTAACTGGCTAGTTAATTACTTGTAGCAATGGCTACTTACCAATCGATTGTCACCGTCAACATCTAAATCAGCAAATATCCTATTGACTACCTTTTGCATTTGTAGATTTTGATCCTCAGTACAGAATGGTGCATACTAGTGATAAAGAGGAGTTAGCGCTCATCATCATCATCATTGACTAGATTGTGCAATTCGCCTACCAATTCAGTCATCACTCGTGATAACTCTTCATGCGTAATGAAACCATCATGGTCAAGATCGTAGAGTTTAAACGACACTGAATGACATGCATTAATGGTGGGTACATAGATGATGAGTCAGTTTTTGTTCTACATGTCAGCGTGCATATCATTGTCTATAAACTCTTACAGGCTAATTTCTCTTCAGCTGTGCCTTTGCTGAACTCGCTCAGTCCGTTGATGTACTCTTGGAAGTCAACTCGATCGTCATGATCCTGGTCAAAGGCGTCAAATAGACGCTCGAGGAACTGATTCGTAGCAGTTGAGCATACACAAAAGTTGCCAACCACCTATTCATGGAGCGTTAAGTTAGTATCAACATCTCATGACGTTTCTTCTTCTACTGCAATACTGCCATTCTAGCTATTCTATACTCATCTAGACATAGATGTGTACGTACCTGTTTAAACTGATCCCTCGTCATAAGACCATCGCCATCACCGACACCTTCAAATTCCTCTCTTAGCAGTTCAATCTCATTCTCCGTAACTTTATTGCTATTAGTATTGTATTGTATTTCATGCTATAGCACGCATAGACAGGAATACACTTACAATGCGTCTTTTCCGCTAACTCGTGCGTCTCCCGGCTTACGTGGTTGCCCATAGTCAAAACAATACAATGCGAGGCTAATAGTTCTTGTCTTTAAACGATACTCGTCGTCGTATAAATATGGATACACACTACGCTTCAACTCGATAAAACGCTATAATTCACTCAATCTATCCGTGTACCGTTAAACCAATATACACTATGAAGTTGTGCTGTGACCAGAGTAAAGGTAATCAGATGAATAAGTAAAAGTAAACAGTGAAAGTGAAAGTGAAAGTGAAAGAAGAGTGAGGAACAATGTGACAGGCCATATCTCGGCTGTGTCCTTGTTGCTGTCTTTTTGTTTTTGTGTGTCTGTCTGTGCTCATGTGACGAGGATGGGCTGACCTGTCATCATCATTATCACCATTAACATTGGCATTAACATTGATTGAAATCAAATTTTTATTATTATAATTTGAAGTTGATTTGATTCAAATGTAATCCATTAGCATTATGGTTCTTGCTCTTCGTGCAACCAATGCGACCTTGAAAGAATTCATTCACGTGTATGCGATATTTGCCTATTAGTGCATATCACTCTTTTCATTTCATTACTTGCATCTGTAATGGATAAATAGCGTTCGTGAGATTAATCTTTACTCTCGTCGCTTACTGCGATAATCACTCCGCTATTCAATACAATTGACACTCATTAAATACATGCTATTATCGTGCGATGCGTGTCCTTCTCAGGTTACAGTGGAACACTTTGTGGATCTAGTATGCTTTAAATAAACATGTATGGCCTCAGCTTGTTTCATATTGGCACTGTGCCTTGAATTCTCTCCATCAGAATAGAAAGAAAAAAAGCGTACTCCACACATAGGCACCCAGGCACGCGTACACACCATACATACACCATCCCTCTAAGAATGCGCGTGAACAAAACCAGCTTTCGTGCCTTTGCTTTTGGCGTCCCGTACATAACTGAACACTTCTCCAATCCATTCTCCTACATTACCGATCGTTCCTTCATCGTCCTCACCACCATCGTAACTATCTCCATTTTTAATCAATCTACTTTTCGTATTTCAGTTTTCTCGCTGCACTATTAGCTTTATCTTGCTTGAAGCAAAAAAGCACACCCAATTTCAAACAGCTTGCCATCTTTTCTTTATATTATAGCCAAGCGTTTATTGCCATTATCAACTAAAGGCGGTTGATGCGCCTTAATTTGATGGCAGTTCAGTAGAAATTATTCAATTATCCACTTGTCTGCTTGCTTGCTTGTTCAATCCTCACCTCTCACTCGGTCTACCGTGCTAGGGATAGTCATAAGCAAGCAAATAGACTTGTTCAAATAAGAGGATATACATCTATTGCATAATTGGAAACACAACATTAGTGATAGCTTATTTTTCATTCACTTTCTTTATTCAGTTCCACTTTACCTTACTTGCAAAAGTGCACACTTTCTATAACTGGATGTTTAGTTTGCATCCGTTAAGTATTTAGCAACATTTCATTTGCATTGCTCGTCATCATTATAGGAAGTAAAGTAGTACCTTACCATCGCCATCTTCATTTTCTTCTAGTCGTTGATCGACTTCTCCACGGAACAAGTAATACTTTCATTTCTCGAATGATACATCTGCCCTATTCTATCCTATCCTTGGCCAAACTCTCCTGCACTATTCTAGAGTTTATCGCTCCCCTGTTATCCGTGTAACAAACGATTGTTACCATTATAAATACAAGTATTCGCTTGTTTGTTAAATAGAAGCACATCTGCCATTGTTTTATTCCTCGACATTATTGCCGCTGATCAACATTACCTGCTTCTACTAGTATCATTGCCATCCTCATTAACTGTGTTAGTGGTTGGTCTCTTTCATAATCATCTCATCCTTCTCTTTTCTATAACGATTCCACCATTATCATCATCATCATCATCATCATCATCATCATCGCTATTATTCATTTATTATATCATTGTAGTAATACTGGCCGACTACAGCCATTAATCAGTCGCTCCCATGCGTGTAAAATATCCGGAAGATGAAATCCCACTGGCAGCTTGTATAGTTGTATTTACGCTATTCGGCCTAGCCTCATTTTTTGCACTTTTAGCATTGATTTACGCGTTCATCAATCGGCGCTATCCTCCGATAAAAGCTAGACATGTTAATTTAATGATCATCTACTATATCGGTTAGTGTAACACTCATTTATTATATGACAAGTACTAAAAAGGAACATACGTTTATTATTATTATTACGCTTTTTTAGGTTCCATTTTCTGGTGCCTAGGCAATCTACAAGTGGGTGGATTCTTCGGCTTCGATGGTATATGGTCCTATTGTATTTTCTGGCGCAACTGGGTTCGTGACGTCTTTGGATTAAGTGTACTTATCGGTGTGGTCAACTATCGTTGCTACATCCTCTACGTAGTACTAGTGTGTGGTCGGTCCTTTGCCGATGCACCAAAAGTAATGCCCATCGTTTGTTACTTTATCCCCTATGTCGCTCTACCTCTAGTGGCTCTATTGCAGCCTGATATTGTATTGCTTGCACCGAAAGACGGCTATGTCTGCGCCTCTTACAGTTGGTTTAAACGTGCCTTTGGTTTTATTGTTCTGTCTAGTATAATACTAGCATGCTATTTGTCTTATCTCGTGCGCAACATTCGTCAGGCGTTTAATCAGCATCGATTGCACGTTTACGGATTAGCCTTGATCCTGATCGACTATGTAGTGACCAATGTATTGCGCCACGGCAGCTTGGAATTCCATTTGACATCCAAACTCGTCGTGTTCTTCTTCAATCTGATCACGGTCAACGTGTACTTTTGGCATTTGATTGGAGGTGCCATCAGAGGCTGCTTATTTCACCGTGAAGCATACCTGCAGCAATTTGTTAATGACCTAATGTCCGAGAATACGGGTGCACAATCCATGGGCCCCGTATCCGCGGATCAACACGCGAAACACGAACCATTATACCGAGCCAATGAAGCGGTGTCCTCGCCTGTCGCGGTTGACACTCATGTACCTGTCCGGCAGCATCGGCGCTCGGTGTCCCAGTGTGAAATTGCTGCACCTCCACCGGTCGCTCATCCTTATCGGTTCCCGTCACTCAATAGCAGATCCGAGCCCGATTTCCGTAGTGCCCTAGTCTCTACGGGCGTTTATGCCGGTCGCTAATCCATAATCGATGTCCATTGCCATCTACCTTTGCACATGTATATTTTACAGTCGCGGTTCCACATATACATATATACGATATACAATACATACATACATACATACATACATGCATATACATAAGCCAACAACCCGTTACACCTTACCATAATCCTAATTGCCGAATGTCCTGCACACCAAAGCTACAGTTTACTGTTAACTTAATGCATGACACTTTTAATCTTCCTCCCAAACTACTATCCGACAGCATATATTTATATGTGTGGGTAGTACACATTTTACAATTGAGTTCACAGTATATAATAAACTAATCATTGCGAATATTACCGATGATGCACAGCGCTAATCATACTACTATACAATATTAGCTATTTCATAGCCACAAATGTCATCGTGTTGGTAAATACCATTTATTAGCAAGTTGCTGCTGCTATTACCATCATCATCATTGTGTTTACGATAGTTTAGCACGAATATTAGCAAGTACGGTGTCGAGTTCTCCTTGAGTAGGCTTCTGCGTATTCCAAGTGATACCCAATCCTTGTTCAGTATCTGGTTTAGGAATGATATGAAAGTGAACATGCGGTACTTCCTAGTGCGTTTGTGGTTAGAGCAATATAATGATTTAGTAATCGTATTCTACTAGCGCATTCTTCCATCTTACCTGATGAGCTAAACGGCCATTGTTCTATTGATTCGCGATGATAATCATACCAGTTAGCATATCGACATGTTACAAAGTCTATACTAGTCAGTTACCTGAAGAAGATTATAATTGGGCGCACCAATGGCCAATGCTACCTTCTTGGCTGTTGGAAGCAAGTCGCTTAGGGTTTCGTCGCTTAGTTGATGGAAGAATTCAGCGTGTTCTTTTGGAATAACCAAGGCGTGTCCCTCGGAGAGTGGTCCAATATCGAGGAATGCAAGGGTTTTTGTCGTTTCCAAGATCTTCCGACAAGGGATTTCACCTTTGATTATTTTGCAGAATAGACAAGTAGTTGACATGGCGTAGAAGTGTACGTGGAAAGCAGTTAAGAAGAAGTAGGCAAGTCAAGAAAGCAGAAAACAGAAAGCAAAACAAATGAAAATCGGATGACGTGGACCACAAGGAATGATTGCTAGTTTTCACTTGATGATGTTATAATTAGGGTTGCACAAATCATACTCGTTTTGATTACCTATAGCATTGATGTTAACACCATCATACTAATCACGACAAACAACATGTACATGTATATTCTACGGCATTTCACCTATCATCTATTCCAATATAGTAAGTATGTAATCAAAGCAATAAGTATCGATGATAATCTATGATGTTTGTTCCAGTATTACATGACATCTTTTCCACTCCTTCCTAGTCCAGTAAATCTAGCATATTACTTGTTAGCTCAGTTCAGATTATTTATGTGGAAGTCTTCTAGAACAAACTAGTAGAGAAAATAGCATGCTAGGTGATGACATTTTACGTACAATTATTGTCTATCCCCATAAACAGGGGCTGAGAACACACTAATCTAGTATACAATAACTTGTTTCATATAGTCATCTTTAGTAATGGCCACGCATCTAGTGAGTACCTATTATGGTGGAAGCCTCGTGTCAATATGTATATATCCATTCTTCTCTCTTTCTTTATTAGTCCTGGCGTGATAGGGAGACTGCGATGATATCGAGCATAGAGTACTTTTTTCCATTTGATTGTACTCTTCTTTTACTATTTTACGTATTTGCCATTATTATCGTTGTTATTTCCAATATGCTTCCATCAATACTACATGCTATCAATGTTCAACGACTAAGAAGCTGGACCAGTGTCATCGTTGTTGTTCTACTTTTACTGTCACCAATCGTAGATGCCATTCCAATGGGTGCCGTATTATCCACTCCTGAATCAGGTGAGTTGACCTATCGTCAAGTTGTACTTTTTATTTATGATATTCTTTATTGGATTCAACGTCTTTAGCTCTGTATATGGGACAGAGATTTGGTGTAGATGATGCATTCGGTCAGGAAGGGCTGATAGTTACTAATGTATTACGAGCAAATGGGATTACCGACTATTTACTAGGATATTTGAATGGTAAACCTTCTCTCATTACATGTGGAAGAATTGGTGATAAACCGAGTCGAATTCATGATGTGTATAGGGTAAGAGGCATAGCCAACCATCTATTTAATAATAGTAATGATAATACTTGCTGCATTAGACATTAGAATCACCAAGACCAGTAGCAAAAGAACTAGTTGGTGGAAAGCGATTCTTCGCACAAAGCAAGATAGACTTTTCTATTCCTCATATGCACTGCTACGTTAGTTCAACTGTGTGCACAGCATCACTAAGCGATCATATTTCCATACTTCGAACAAGAGTGACGTATGCTAAACGGCGTAAGGAAGCCATACGTATTGGTAAACAAATTGCTTCTGGTAAATCATCCGCATTGCTGTATATACACGTAATTCCACTAACATGATCACATAGCAATAAAGTATATGAAAGCCATAGGATGGGCGTACAACTTTAAACTGGATAGTAAGTAGTGAATAACGTTTTACAAATATATATATCTGCGTAATAGTAATGTATTACACGTTAGACATGTATCTCGATAAGAATAACAATTTGGCTCTTGTCATATACGAGGATGCCGTACATGTACCACCACCCGACAAAACGGATAATGACACCATTGATCAACTACTAAATATTGATACCGAAATCGAAAATAGATTCATGGATCTAGGGGAAACTTTCTACGCAGGCGATGATATGCTTAAACTCGCTCATCCATTTCTTTATTGGCCTCGCTCTCTACCATCCTACGCTAGTCTTAATAGTAACAGTAGAAATAATAGAGATGCTTCCTCAAACACTAGGCCTTTGAGTATTGCTAATATGTCACCGATAACACCACCACCTAAAGCCTTACTTCTAGATAGTAGTATGCAAGAACATCCACGACCATTGTTTTAATGATTGATAAATTTACTGATGAATTATTTAACTTAATAAAATTCAGTTGTTTTTAGAGGGGAAATTCATTTGCAGATTATTGCTTGTTTGTTTTGTTTGTCCGATTCGACGTTCACTCATTTCTTCTTTATTATTTTTACGACGCATTGCTCATTTCATATGGATCCGTATCGTCCACCTCCATCCTATGGTAAGCTAGTTACTGATCATACGATCTATGCAACTGATTAGTAACCATATGCATACATATATCATATAACTAGGCTACGGTCATGGTCCACCACAGCCTCGCTATGGACTAGGATCTTATGGACGCGGTAACGGTGGTATGGCTATGGGTCGTGGTATGGGTCCACCACCGGGTCAGCCTCCGATGGGACGAGGTTACGGGCCACCTCCACCGCATTTTGGTAGGCATGAAGGCTTTCCTGGTCGCGGTGGTGGTTTCCCTGGTCGAGGCGGTCCCATGATGAACTGGCAGGGACCGCATGCAATGGAACCCCAGCACCACCATTAGTACCGCCACCCACTGTAACCTCACTCTACGTTGGTGGCATATCACCGGGTATTAGTGATATGTGGATGGAGCAACTATTACGTGTAAGTGATAGCAACAGCACTATTAGTATTATTAGTATTAATAACGAATATCGAGTAGGCTTGTGGCAACGTATTTCGATGGACGCGTGGTCATGATGCAGAGAAGAAGCCAAAATCATATGGCTTTTGTGAATACGCCACACCAGTAGATGCACTACGTGCCTTACGAATTCTTGGAGGCGAGAAGCAGGAGGGAGGACATCCGATTGAATTGCCTATACCGGGAAAGACGGGAGAGAGGAAAAAGCTTATTGTAAGTGTTTAACTAGTTAATAGAGCGAAACACTAACAATTTTGATTAGATTCGAGCTGATGAGAAAGTACGAGCAAAACTCGACAAGCATGAAGCAGAAACTGAAAAGGATCAGGCAAGTATCATTTGGATTACTAACTAAGATATTGCTTACTAATGGATGTACACGCTCATAGAATGAAGCAATTGACGATACAACAGCTATGGATGGTGTTCAAACAATTCTTAAGAATATGTTCGATGCAGCGGCAAACAACACACTCGATGACAATGCAAAGAATGCAAACAATGAAGAGGAGGAAGTGGCACCAGATCTAGATCCAGAACAACGACAAATTGTATCGCGTGAAATTGCATTCTTTAGGGAGCGTGCCGCCAAACGTGATCGTGAATTAGAGGAACGCGAAAAGGAAGCGAAACGACGACAAGAGGAAAGCGAGCGAGCTGCTCGTGAACGATTCGAGCCACAACCATTAAAACAAGGTGCTCTAACCACACGGGATTCCCGTTCGAGCGAAAGCAGCCGTAGTGGTCGTTTATACTACGGTGTCATATACACATACGGATGGGTACTCAATAGTTCACGTTTAATAGAGGAGGAAGATATTGAGACGCGTATTAAAGCGGAAAAAGAACGAGATTATCAAGAGGTGAGAAGTATAATAACATAGTTAGTATTGTTTACTAATCAATGAACTACGTGGATAGCGATTGCAATCATTTACACATAGAGAGAATCGTCGTATAGATCAGGCCAAACGAGAGGAGAAACTGCTAAATGAACGACGAGAACGACGAGAACACGACCGCGTCAAAGAGGAGAGACGTCTCCGTGAGTGGAACGATGATAAGGAGGAAGATGCAGCGATTGAGGAATACTATGAGGATCGGTAATTTACACTGATGATACACCATTGACGGGTAGTACTAATTACATTTGATACATGTCATTATGATTAGATCAAGATGGCGTAAACGACGACAAGAAATTCGTCAACGAGAACGAGAACTAGATGAGCGCGATCAACAAAGGGAAGAACGAATTAAACGCGAGGCGGAAGAGGCAGCAGAACGGGAAAAGCAGCGAGAACGGGAACGAGAACGGGAGG
The DNA here is from genome assembly GCA_025201365.1 of Syncephalis plumigaleata. Taxonomy (NCBI): domain Eukaryota; kingdom Fungi; phylum Zoopagomycota; class Zoopagomycetes; order Zoopagales; family Piptocephalidaceae; genus Syncephalis; species Syncephalis plumigaleata. Next base: position 230,430 of record JAIXMF010000016.1, read on the forward strand.
TTGCCGATAAATTAAGTGATGCTAAGGGAAAACGACGATCAAGAGGCGGTGGTGGTGGTACATCAAAAGACTTTACAGCTGAACTAGGTCAGTCGAGCATGCATCCTGATCGTATGCGTATGTTAGGTATCGAGGATGGTACACATGCAGCAACATCGGTAATTACCATGAACAATCCATTTGCAAATACAGTGTCATCCACCAATGATGGTGCTAGTGTATCATTAGCAAGTGACTCGCCTAGATCGGCATCAACATCGACGTCAACACCAGTACCGACACCGCTTATGCCATCAGGCATGCCGGTTAAATTGAACTTGACCACTAGTACTACGCAGAAACGTACCATGATAGGTGCGTTAGCACTGGGAGAAGGTAATGCAGGCGATGGCGATGAACATGCCGATGAAGGCGATACACGTAAACGGCGTCGATTAGCACCGCCACCACCTATTCCACCGGTAGAGGATCCCGAGGAAAGAAAGCGACTTATCGAGAAGCTAATCAAACGTATTCCAGTGGAGCCCGAGGGATTATGGCAATGGTCTGTGCAATGGGATTATTTAACCGAGGTGAGTGATCATAGTACATCCTATATTATACAATTATTAACTAATGAGTGAATAATGTAGACGGTGCTTTACGAGAAGATACAAGGATTTGTAGCCAAGAAAGTCGAGGAAGTATTGGGTGTACCTGAGGATGAGCTCGTTTCATTTGTTATTGACCATATTCATCAGCGTGGTAAACCTACTGCACTGGTAGATGAACTTGAAATGGTAAGCGACATTCGATGCATCCTATATTCATTATTGTAATCATTAACTTGTATGAAATATTGTGCTGTTGTTGTAATAATCTAGGCACTAGACGAGGAGGCAGTTCGACTAGTGGCACGTCTATGGCGTATGTTAATCTACGAAACAGAGGCACGTGCACAAGGTATTGCCTGAATTGTGTCCTACTTTAACACATTCGATATCATCACAATGACAACAATAGCATAACTATTGTCATTCATTCATTGAATCTAGTATGTAAAAATGATTTAGGTACAACAAACACACAAACACACACACTCGAGTAGTATGCATGATCAGGTGAGCCTGAATCTCCTCTTAATAAACGTTGTTTACCTGCCGTACATAAACAAGTACAATATAGATAGATAGAAATGAATAGTGTATAACATTGAAAACAATGGACATGATGATGTTACTTATTGTATGGAGTCAACACTACATTATAACGGTTCATTTACACTTTCTCAACGGGACGACCCTCTTGCTCCCAGTTTCGCATGCCACCACGTAGACTTGCTACATTCTCATAGCCAAGTCGCTTTACAGCTTCGGCTGCAAGGATACTACGCACACCACCGGCGCAGTAAAGTACGAGATGGGCGTTTCATCATTCGCAGGTATAAATCGACCGATATCCCGATCGACAATACCGCGAGGCAAGCAAAGCGCACCAGGAATAATGCCATGCGCTTGCTCCTCACGTTCTCGCACGTCCACTACGTGAACATCCATCGTCGAGTCCTTTATCCATTGTTCAAGCGTGGCTCCATCGACTTCTGCGATATTAGCATCGCGTCTCACGTTCTCTACGGTTTTCAACCATTGATTAGCCGTGATAGCCGTCTATAATAATAACGATATTGGTATTTAGTCGTGTGTGCGTACACTACAGTAATACGGTAACGCTTGCTTACATAGGATAACGGTCGAATAGACAGTGATAGTGGCAACACTGAATGACGCGCTGTTGCAGAACGACTCAACTATAAGCATTGCAGTATTATTAGACAGATCTTTCTGTATATATAGTAAGTAATGCTAATTTACCAGTAAACGGAATGCCATGTTGTATAAAGTAATAGACAAAAAGAAGCAAGTACGTGATATTGTTATCTTAAAAATGATGACTATTTCTCATCGTATGATGTTTATTGCTGTTAAATGTTTCATGCTGCCATTCACAACCATATGATTTAGACATGCCTTATAACATCTGATGTTAGTTAAACAAAATAATTTATTAGTTTTGAACGCGATAATGATAAACGATAGATGATGATATGTAAATGTCACATCTGTATTGACAATAACAATGAATGATGCTTATTGATGTCGTGTCTTCGACATGGTAACCGGTACAGGTCGACTATGAATGACCGCGTTATGTCTATGAACCATTCGATTATGCTGGTTAGAACTAGGCGGTGTTGGCGTTGGTTTGGCACCGACGAGTGTAGGTGGCCACTCGTGTGCTCCGTCATGCTTTGCCACTATCACTGGTGTGGGTGTTAGATTATTCTGTAGCTTGTGATTAGCCGGCAATGGAGCAGCTTGTAGTCGATTCAGTTTCATATTACTTAATCTATGGTCGACACCATTGTGACGACGTACTACAGTGTTTATCACCTATAATTACATAACGCATAATCAATAAGTTATATCGAATAAGAGATGGTATCATGTAGCATGATTACCTTAGTGGCCGATGGCACTTGTACCGCTGCATTGCCCGTCTTTCCCGTCGATTTATTCACGGGTGGCGTAGAGAATGCCAACTGCGCCTGAACCGATATGATTACAGAAAGCAGCACAAGTGTAGTTATTAGATAGGATTTCATATTGATAATGCTAAGAAGGAATAGACTTGTTTAACTTGAGGAAAGCAGTAAGAGTAGACGAGAAGATGATACTGACTAATAGTTACTACTGGTAATGAAGACGCGTACGTTATCTTTTATTTTAAAGCATGAATGCTAGGAATTAGCCAAGGGGTTACTAATAACAGTGATGATGCTCACAATGATAATGATAGTCCCCTTCACTCCCCTTTTATCAAGTATTGCCAATGTGTAAGTATGCTAGAATTGATTGTAAGGAGTATGATGCTAAAGCGAGACCGTTATTCGATAGGTTAATCATGTCATTTTGTAAGCATGGATAGAAACAGTTGTCAGTTTATTTACATATCAAATGCACATAATTATGACAGGAAAATGCCAGTAGAACTAGACAACTCTGATTGTTATTCTTGTTTTTGTTGTTGTTTTGATGATGCAACAGTTGCAGCTACATCAACAGCAATTGCAGTATTATTCATAATGGTGTTGATGTGGGTGCTGCTTCCTTTGTTGTTGTTGTTGTTGACGGTAAAATGGTTGCTGATGGTATTACTTGTGGTTTGGTGTTTACGGGTTGTACTGCTACTTTGGATACATCGGCTGGTGTGTCCACTTTTAGTTGTTTCTCTTCCGACTTGACCGCTAGATCCTTTGCTATTCTATTGACCATGGGAGTGCCATTGATGATGGAAGTAGGCATGGCGGTAGTTTGTTGAATGGCAAGTACTGCCATCAATGTGATTGTCATTGTCATCATTGAACGCATGATTGAGGATTGTTACGATACTAGTTGAACAGTAGAGTGAGAAAGTTAAGTAAGCAAATAGTTATTTTTTGTAATTGATCGAATAGTGTAATCAGATTGATTGATGATGTTGTACTTGGTAATGTCGATTGAGCTATTCGACGTCGTCTATTTATGCTATTGCTCGTGATTAATCCCGGAGTAAGAACTACCGACTAAATAATCCACGTCATCTAATGTTCATGTATTCTACAACCATCTTGACCATTATTGACGTGTCCTACTTGATTGTATAGCAATCTATACGTAATCTGTCCATCTATCTATCCATCTATCAAGGAAAAGAAGGAGGAGATTGATGACAACGTTACGTATACCCCATTCATTTTACTTTCGTTAACATGAAATTCATCGGTAAAGGAGGTATTTACTAAGCAAACAAGTAGTGATGATGCAAACAAAACGAGTAAAATTACTATCCCCCTTTATCCTTTGGTCAATTCATTTATTGACTACGTGATTATTACGCGTACGTATATAGAACAATTACATAAAGGAGTACGCATTATTATTGATGTGTACACGAGTACAAAGGAAGAAACAACATGCTCTCTATCTATCTGTCTATCTATTTGTCTATTTGTCTATATCATATTGTTGATAGTTCCAATTCAATTAGTTCATCTAATGGTCGACACACTCCTTCCTCGTTCATCTTGGGCGTATTAAGCCATGCGACAGTTGTAATGTAATATTGTCACGCGATTGCACCTTGGCTAATTGTTCAATCAGTTGTTGATCTAATGCAAGCTGCGATTCGTGTTGCACAGCAACTGAATTCAATCGTTCAACTATGCATCGATATTAGTGAGCTAGCATGTTTGTTGACGTATCATTCACTTACCAAGTGTATCGAGTGTAAGTGTAAGTATACTGGTGTGGATACTACACAATCCCTACCGAGTCTTGCGGTTAAATCCACTTGCAACTGTTGTAATAATTGAATCTGCTCTATCATTCTCTCATGTTGTCGTGTCTATCATTTATTCATTATTGATTAATCTATAGATAATGTATTATGTATCACTACCGACACTTACCAGTTTACCAAATAGTATGTCTACTTTCTCCTTTTTTGCGAGCAGTAATGCTTGTTGCTTCGTTCGATAGTGATTCTTTAATTCGTGAAATGGTAACAGCGCAGGATGCCATATTCTTCCTGATCAGCATAGCTATGTAGATAGATAGATATACACTCGTGATAAGTGTCATTTCACGACATACCACTCTACTTACCCTAGTTGTAGGGCGATATTGGACAATGTCGTCAGGTGAGTAAAACATTCCTCGCGTATTGAACGCCATTGTCGTCTACTTCGTGCGAATTCATACAGCGACGTATGTACTTGTCGTTGTGAACCAGGTAACACTTTTAACGCGGTACCTTTACTCTCTTTAGTGGACATGGTCAATAGTGACAAGATACGAACAATAGCGCAATAGGTATACGTAAAGAATAAGAAGAAACAGCAGCAAAATTTTATTCTCAAAACTACGACAATAATGATTTAATAATAGTAATAGTGAATAATAGTAATAGTAGTAGTAATGCTCATTTTTGTCGTTTTTCCTTTTCAAGTAGTAGCGTCAATGTTTCCTCGAGTGAACGAGGTCGTTTTCTTGCTGCTATCGTGGATGTAGTAGCCATATCACTACTACTATTGCTATTGCTGTTGCTAGTGGTAGCAGGTAAATCTATACCGCGCGATCGTGATGATGATGTCGATCGTTTATTGTTATGTAGCATGGTCTGTGATCAATATCATTACAGTTGTATCAATGAATTTAGCTTACGTATTTCTATCGTATTAATCCTTCATTGACTTACCGATTTCTCAACTTGTCTAATATTACGCAATAAGAAAAGTCGCATGGTTCGTAGTGCAGTTGCATGTCGTTGTAATTTTGGTGTAACAGGCATCGCTCGATACTTGCTTAATGGCATCCATTTCTGATGACGAGATGACTAATCGATGTATATATCATAAATGTAAGGCTTTTTATTATCACTCTATTCTATTCTATTCTATTCACTTACCTCGGATCGATGGGATTGCATCGATTGTTGATGCCGAGTGGTTAATAAACTTTTACGTTGTCTTCGTCCATTAGCGGTGTCATTCGTGGTTGACTCGCCTTTCCTTGTACACTGACTGTTATGCACACGTTTCCGCTGACCGATCACTCCTCGACAACGTGTAGTATTGCAGTAGCATGGCTCCTCCATACCACTTACACTCTCATAGTTGTAATCATAGGTGAGTTCGGTGCCTGCTTCAATTTTACCAGTGGCAAATAGACCAATACGTAATTCACCATCCACAAACCTATAATACAAATGGATATATGGATATATGGATATATGGATATATTAATGAATAATGCAATAACATATCTTCATTGATCTTACCATTTCTCAATGTGACAATTAGGATCACAACTAAATGTAATAAGCAGTAATAAATAAGCGTTCCTTTTACATATGTCATGTATACGAGCATTTATTCCACTCACCTATGATTAGCAAATCTCGCATCGCTACCCCGTTGACCAGCATCGATGACACAGCCATTACCGCATTCTAGAAAGTAAAAGTTATGATGTCCTTGATAGATGGTGTTCATTCTTTCTAGACACATGCGTTGTGTCATTACTTCACCGCAATACTCGGTGATTAGTTGACCCGTTTGTAATGGTACCTTGGTACGCAATCCGAATCCACGATTCAGCGTCTATGCAATAACAATAAATACATTATTACTAGTCTATTCCTATTCCTGTCACTATTACTTACGCCAAACACTTCTAGTTCTCGTACAAATTCATGACGACGAATCGTTGATTACTACATAAATCACCGCAGGCACATCGTTTAGGGGAACATTCGTAGAACATCATACTAAATGATGGAATAGAATAATGGGATTATTAAACAAGCTTACGGTTGTTTCAATAGATAACTACATTGTACTTACCGATTGAAGCAACTATCATCGATACAGCCACGACTCTTGTTGTCATCGGGGCGCTGGCATTCACATACTGCCTGCTCCATAACTGGTCGTTTTACACCATCCGCATAGACATCTAGCATGATAAACGAACGAATAGATAAATAAATAAATAGTATAGATGGTCATTGATTCGATGTTGACTTACTGCTACGCAGTTTAATAAATGGCGGTGGTTCACGATGACGTATGAGTAATCCTTCATTCGCGGCAAACCATATATCCCATGGTAGTTGGAAATCCTGCACTTGTTCCGGATCCAATAGTGCCTCACCCGAGTAAGTAGGCAATGGGAATGGTATGGCTACTGGATCAGCGAGTGGACGTGCACACGTACCAAATACACCGCAATCCCAGAATATCTTTCTACTATACACTTTCTCCGTGAGTAAAGGCGGTTGTGCCGCTAACCATGTTTGATAGAGACGTGGTCCTGGTTTCCGTTTAACAACCAGTTGCACCTATTCATTCATTAGTATTAATGCACTCATTCCATATCGTGTAAGCAATAATAACACTGCTTACCTTGTTAGTTTTAACGATGATGATGATGATGATGATGATGATGATGATGATGATTTAGAAGTTGTAGCTTTAGACGATGTCTTCGATCTTAATGTCACCGCTAACGGGAAAGGTAGTTGGAATGATTTAGCGGGTGTCTCCAATAGAGTTGCACCATGATATAGCGGTAAGGGCAAGGCAGCACTATCATGAGTTTCCTGCGCGGCAAATAATCCCTCTGTTAATACGCGCTTCCTCTTTCCCTTGAGTGCTTTCGATTCTTCACGTTCCAAGCTTTCAACACGCACTCGATCCGTTTCTGTATAAATAATTGGTGAGCCATCCTTTCCTATGGTGGCTAATCGTTTAGAGGTACGTGATTTCGTAGTATTTGAAGAAGTAGTAGAAGTGGAAGAAACTACAACTGTTGGTACAGTCAATGGTAGTGTTACTGGCTTCTTATTGCGTAATCTTGATATTACTACAGATGGTGTTCGATAATCATTACTATTACTACTATTGCTAGTAGTAGTAGTAGTAGTAGTAGTAGTGGATCCATCAATTGACTCTAGTTGATTCTCTACTTGTTTACTGATGACAGGAATTGGGTCTGCCATTGTCATTATCGCGGTTTCCCCATCTGTTACTTGTGCTGCTTGTTGTGCTGCCAATTCTTTGGCTGCCGTGTTCTCTCGTATTCTCTGACTTTTCCTTACGCAACATTCAGTGGATAGCAATGGTTTCTGGTGGGATAGGCCTACTTTCTCTGTAGATACACTATGAGTGGTGGACTCGTCTGATACGGCCAACGCAGTTACCACAACATTGGTGGAGACATTACGTCTAGCGCGTAATACACGATATGGATCTCCCTATATATACACAGTATTAGTTATATTCATATATATATCCCTGTCATAGTATATACGCTTATTATTATTATTATTATTACCATAGACGATAGTTTACCGCTATCCTTTCTATCCTCTCCTACATCTTTCTCTTTTCGCCTCGTCGTTCTTGGCCATGTCTATATTAGTTATTAGTACAATATTGATATAAATAAATAAATAAATAGCTTACTGTAGTTGTAAATGGTTGATCATCAGAGGAGGGCTCACTCTCTTGACTGCTCGAAGGCAAGTCGTTAAATCTTACCGCCCTCGTACTTCTCGTCATAAGAAGACACGAACAATACTAGTTAGCAGACACAATAAGCAGAAGAGGAGGAAGAAAGCGTAAACAACAAATCACTCAAATGAACAAGTAAAAATACTAATCACGCGTCTAACTATTGTTGAATGGCACAACTACTAAACAGCGATAATGAAGAGGAAGAGGAAGAAGACGACAACGATAACAACAACAATACGGAAAGACACATTCAAGAAAAAGATAAAGAAAAGAGAGAGAGTAACTAACTAATATATATTAGCAACTTACAAATAAAGCGAATAGTGTCAGAAGGAGAATGTGATGCTGTTATATCAATTCCTTGTTAATTGTGCTATTTTCATGAAGCACATTAACTAAGACTACGTACAATTAGATAGATGATAATTATTACGAAATCATGAATAATCAAGCATTCCTTTTAGTTCTACACATCAATATACATACATAGTCATAGTCATATAGATAATGATGGCGTATTTATGTAAATATAAAAAACTATTATCGCGTAAATATCAAATTATAATAATAATAATTAATCGAAATCAGCGCGTTCCTTTCCTTTACCACTACTGTCCATTGGATGATCAGACACTGAAGAAGATGATGATGCTGGTGTACTCGACTGTGTCAACATACGCCTATTAGATAATGACAAATGAGTAATAAGTAATATATACGTCTAGCTACTTACTTTCGTGCCATTAGTACCATTTGCACTTTACGTGCTTGTAGTCGTTTCTCACGTTCTGTACCTTCTGTCTCCCAAGTACGATCAAGCGGTGTGTTGTCATTGAGTGTTTCCACTTGATCATCTGTCAATTGATAGCGTTTCAACAAGGAAGTCGATACACCTTGCGGTTGATTACGACTAGTATGACTGTCCTCGGTGGTACCACTACCACTACCACCGGTAGATGACGAACTTGATGCCATATCACTTGGTAACTATAATGATACATGTATACAAAGATGTCTTAATATCCTATGATAGCTATCTCTTTCATTATTATTACTCATAAGAGGAAAGATACTTACTATTGGTAGTGTACCATCGCGTAGAATACGTTCGCAGGTTATTTCTACCGAGCGTGTTCGTTCTAAATCACGTCGAATAGCCGGCAATGGCAAGTGCGGAAACATCGTATGAACTGTACGCACCTACACCATGTAGTTAGTAGGATATCCATGATATGCTATAGTCTTGGTACTTGCCCATTCTTCAGGTACAGGTCGATGAGATATTCCGCTTCCTTGTTCCGCTGAACCGCCTATATAATCATCAGTTTTATTCCTTATATGTATTGCCTCCTTACCAAATAGCCAACGAATTACTAGTACAATAGCACTAATGCAACAAGAATACTAACACTGTCGTTCATAGTTTGTTATCTTGAAAGAGTAAAAAGGGAAAACCAATAGAAATTGTATACGTGTGTGTGGTGTGGCTGTATCTATGGCAATTCATCATCCATCATTCCTTCCTTCCTTTCTTGCTTTGCTTGCTTGCTTACATTTTAATTCATATTTATTCATTTATTCCAATACTAATTGACCCAGTTCATATTCATGATATATTCATCATCTATTGTCCCATTGCTACCAAGCTTTACCGCGTCGTCGTGTATACTGATCCTCTCGATATTGATCCGTGTTCTGTCCAAGTCGATTATTGGCCAGGTAGAAGAATGGTACAAAAGTGATCTTGCCATTGTCCCATGCCTAAATGTAATGATGATGATATCATATTCATTGATTAGGTCTATTCGTTAACTAGGTGATGTCTACGCTCACTTACCACTGCTAATAACGAGCCACGATCGAATTGACGTGCAAATGCAAGTGCAGTGGCATGCGGTGCTGGTGCCACATTAAGAACATTGTCTGGTTCGTATTCGGGTGCAGGTGGTCCACGTATATAACCACTATCATGAATAGTAGCATCATTAGTATCATGATTGTATGTATGTATGTACGAATGTATGTTCAATAGAATTCTAATGTCATCACGTAATAAATCGCTCACCTTTGTAATAATGGACGTCGTTCACCGATCCAACTGGAGAGTCGTACCATAAATACCATGATAAGTTCACTGCCCGAGGATTGCTCCGTCTTATTAGGTGCCGTGTTACTATTGTTACTATTTGCATTTGAACTCTCTGAACTCTTCTTGTTTGACTTGAAAGTGACGGCAAGACGTTCTCCATTAGGATCGAGTGCCATATTCTGAATAATACCGCCCACACTATATACAAAATGTAAATGAATAACTAATAATCTGCGTAGATCTACTTATCACTTACCGTAGCATCTTTCCTGTTTCATCACGTAATGCTACCGATTCTAGACTGCGTGGCTCGTCTAATATACGGAATTCTATTGATCATCGTATGAATTACTATAATCCCGCTGTATTTACATTCATATCTTTCCTTACCAAGTTGATTATGATGCGATAGAATCAATTGCAATACATAAATATGAGTGTCATTTTCTAGTGAGAATAGAATGTGTCGTGAATTGGGTGCCCAACATAGACTCTAGTATAGATGGAATAAGTAACAATAGCATAATATATGTTATTTATACTTACGGTGACACCTGATGATAATTCCGCAGCGCGTACTGCCGTCCATGTTTTAGTCTCCCATACGCGTAGTGCATCATCTCTAGGTATAGCAGTTCATTAGTATAGCACATCAACATGAATGAATGCTCACTTACGCGCGTGGACCTGTACACAATATTGACCATCAGGACTCCATTGTAGGCTGGTGATACCTGAACCGACACGACGTAACGGCATCACAGTCTCGGTGGCTACATGCCATATTAATAGTGAAGCATCAGCTCGTCCTGCTACAGCCAAGAATGTAATCACTATTACCGTTAACGATATATTACATTACTATTACTTCTACTGCTACGATGACATGATATAGCAAAAAGGATATTGTCCAGTTGGATCCCAGGCACAACAGCTTACATCCTCGATGGCCGCATGTTGTAGCCAGGTCATATACGCTTGCGGTGATCCGGTAGTCGTACGCCAATGATGAAGGGGGAATCGCCATAATGCAATACCTTGTCTAAATGATCATGATGAACATAGGTTAACCTGATTTGTTACGCATACACATTAGATGGCAATCAGTTTACTTACTGACATGCCACTGCTAATGCACCAGCTGCATTGGGACGCCATGCCAATTGAACGGCATTCTGTTGTAATGGATGATAAAGCATATCAGGGAACCATTCTGCATCATCATATCATCATTGTTATTAGTGTTATAGTCTATTTTGCATATGAAATGATATGCAATACCTTGTTCCTCTACATTATAAACGAGTAGCATGTCATCTCGATGAATAATACCCATGATTTGTTTGTACGGATGCCATGCTATACAAATGGCGGGCCATTCAGCTCGATTCAGTTTCACGCGCGATGGCTGTCAATGATCAGTCAATATTGCATTCGCTTGGTTTCCTCTTGTTTACAATGATCCTAGTGCATCTCTTTACTTACCGGAGGAGCTATCAAGGAAAGAAGAGGGTTGATCACTCCATGTTGCCAACGACGCCAACCAACAATACCAATCTTCTTCATGAATACTTCAATCATCTCTCTATTATCATTGAATGGTAAGTATAGAATGTGTATAATCTCATAGTCATTACCGTGAATCTGCTTGTAACATCCAAGAAATGGTCTCGTGCCAATTAGACGAAGAAGACACGGCTTCAACGCCAACTCGATGTTGTATATTGGCAGTAGAGGTGGCCACTCGCGCATTATTGCCACGTTCATTAACATTATCGTTGTTAGTAGCCATGGGTATCGGTCGAATTGCGCCTTCTTTATAATTCGTTTCCTTTCCCTGCTAATTGAGGATTATCCTCAGTATTGGCATGAGTCTTTACCGGTTGTCGTGTTTTAGACGCAATATGTGCATCTTTATCAATAGTCAATGGTATCATCACATGTGGATAGCAAACACCCTTGATGTAGATATATATTAGTGCTTATTCTTACTAAATAACACGTATGTATATCATCCAATAACTTACTCCAATAGCAGCATATCGTGCAATATTGTCGTCCTGCTTATTACGTAGAGCAACTAGTAATCATAACATATTTATCAATGAGTATATTCTGCTGTTACTTTCTCTCTTTATGCTTGTTCAGTTCTAGTCTTACCCATTTCCAAATCAATCTCGGCAATCGTAATGGCACCTTCGGCTGGGGCCGTTGTATTTGTACTAATTCAACAAATTACGCGTTATACACAACTGTATCATAGTGCATATACGCTATTCATTAGTGATTACCTTTGGTGTCCGTCATTTTATACACGATGCAATCGAGATGCAATTAATATTGAAAGAAAAACACACGGAGCCACGACAATCACGATGATGTTTTTTTGTCAAAATCGATTATTGTTATTATTATTGTTTATTTTTACATTTAGTTCATTTTCAGTCAAACCATATTGTATGAAATCCATTAGAGTATATCATCATCCTAGTCAACATAGATGAATGAATGAATGAATGCTTATTTAACCTATATCCCTATCTTCTCTGTCATACCTGGCCTGCAATAGTTATAACTGATGCAATTCATATAAAAAGAAAGAGTATATTACATACGTGCATATACGTATATGCACTATGTGTGATAATAGCGTGACAGTAATACATTGGCACAGATATTTGCCTTACCATACGTCGTTACATCGTTGTTTGACCCTGCCTGTCATTACAACCGTAACTATTGCACAAATACCGGGCCTGCCCCTACAGTTTGTATACGTGTAGGTGCCCTGACGTATCAGTTACTCGTTTATATACATCGTCTTTAATTGGCATTAACTACAAGTGAGGGGATTCCATTGGATTCTTTCCCCTCCTCATCCTACTCCTTCTACTCCTTCTCGTTCTTCTCATTCTCTCTCATTCTCCTAACTTAACCCTAACCTAACCTGTCCTGTCCTGTTCTCTCCTGTTCTCTCCTGTTCTCTACATTGACAATATATCTAACCTGTTTTTCTTCTTTTCCCTTTCTCCTTCAGCAGTGATTAATCGTGTAGGATTGTTCAGCCTGTTTCCAATGTAGTAATTGGTCAATGACAAGACCATTTATTGATTATTTGCAGTTACCATTGTCATTATCAATCATAATTCATACTAACCTGTGAAACCACTATCAATACTAATATTATTGTCCTATGTATAATTAATAAATAGAATGTGTAGCATGATAAAACAAGTAGCCCATTCCAAATGGTTACCACTAGGGAACACACATACATACGTACACATACGCGGGTGCGTGTATGTGCTTGTTTCTGATTTAATACACTATCCTATAGAAGCATTTGTATGACTGGTAACACTTTTAATGTGTCCGTGTGTCTGTGTGTCTCTCTCTGTCTGCCTCTCTCTCTCTCTCTCGATAGTTTCATGTCAAATGCAAACAAGCGTATTGGTTTGAGGGGTTGCAATTTTTGGTCGGCATTTGATCGCTATTAAAACACCGCTTACTCCGGCACCGCACCTATTTCAACGTCGATAACTGCGACACTCCTTGTTTTGACTCAACGCTCTCATCTCTCTTCTATATATCATACACTACTTCAACTAGTTATATGCTCGCTGGACGAGATATAACACCCTCGCTGTTGGTATTCAACAACCTTTATATGATAGTCTCATCATTGTTACACGTGGTAGCTGGTCTATTCACCATTTTTACACTTTCTCTTCCTCACTCGCCCATACCAAACACACACACGCACATCCACACGCACGATATAACTAGCCCTGTGGGCCTACAAACACACGCACACACACGCACGTACGTACGTTTAGCTTCAACTCTTATCTTCACCTTTACTACTTTCATTGCTATTATTGTTGTTCTTGTTCTTGTTCTTGCTCTTCTTGCTCTTGTTATTGCTATCGAGCTCATCGCATTCCAGTATCGTCTTCTGTCATTTCTCGTTCCATTCCGTCTGTCTTTTATTCGCACCAACGCGCAAACACACACACACACACGCACCGTAGTATTTGTAGTGAGCAGGCTATAGCACTTACGTATCTTTCTCTCTCTTTCTATAGAAATATCTTGCCTTCTTTTTGTCTTTCCTTTATTCACTGTCGTGTCGAGTATTTACATCTCTCTCTCTCTCACTCTGTCTCGTAATCCGTCTTCAGTGCTGGTTTTATATTACTTTTCTTCATACGTTTCAGCTACTACCACACACACACCCGCACCCGCGCAGACACGAGGAAATAGTCGGTAGTGGTAGTAGTGGTAATAATAATAGTAGCTGCTACTTATTTACTATTCTATTCTTGTCTCTCTTTTGTGTTTGAATTTGTCCTTTTGGTTAACGTCAAAATGAATCAGGATTCATTGACGAAGCGTTCGGGTGCTTATCTCTTTAGCAAAGCCGAAAGCAATTTGCTCATCAGCCTATGTTCATTAATATTCGTGGTGAATTTCATAGCTTATGCCTACATTTACTATCATCGCAATTACCCGCCGCTCAAAGCCAAGCATGTTCCCATTATGGGATTATTCCTAATAAGTAAGTGACTGGGTTATTCTTGATATCTACTGGAAATCATTACTGTGTATGTGTGTGTGTACGTATTCTATAATGGCTAATCCATTGACTTTTTTAACGGTAACTTCTACGACATGAACAGGCTCTTTCTTTTGGTGGCTTGGCATGATGGTAAGTAGCTGACAATAATAATGGCTTCAATCACTTGTATGTATACTCATCTATATTACGTATCGATAGCATTCTAATGGTGTCTTTGGTTACTCGGGTGGCTGGTCTATCTGTTCACTCTGGGAGGGTAAGTAAACCGCTAGTGCAATGGCGAATATCGATGTTCCGTCATTTTCGGTGTGATGATCGCCATTCTAGCCAATTGTATTCATACATAACCAATTAGTACTAATATGCATGCCCATCTATCTATCTATCTATCTTTGTTCTATATATATTTATAGTTTGGATGCAGTTCTGTCTGGGTGCCTCACTTACATTGGCATTGCTTATCTTCGACTTTACACGCTTCGACACGTTTTCCTACTGCAACAGTCATTGTCTAAGCGTCCAGTGCTTGTTCCATGGTTATCTTCTGCATACCAATGGTCACAATTGGTATTGTATCTAGTGCAGTGCCTGGATTTGCCACGTATGTTGCCCAAAATGGAACATGTGCCGTTACACTTGTATACAAATGCATCTGTTTTGCTACAGCAGCCATAGCAGCCATAGTGGTCCTCTACTTTACCTGGGAGCTTCGTAATGTACGTCGAGCATTTAACGAGTTCAGACAATTACGATATGGATGTTTGGCCTTGATCTTTTGTGTTATTTGGAATTCTGCCATCATTCTACTCCAATACCATTGGAGTGCTTGGGGCGTATACTCTATGTTAATACTGGTAAGTTTATTATTATTACAATAATGATTGATCAAATGATACAGCATGACTAATAGCAAATTGCCTACCTCTAGAATGTACTCACTTGCACATTCTTCTTCTGGTTGGTATTCTTCCGGCCATTCTACGGCCATCTCTTCCGTCGTGAGGCATGCATGCAAGACTTTTTGAACAGTCTTACGCGTGACACCGATGAATCACTGGAAATGGCTGCCTCGTTGGCGGCAGCGGCAGCAATCGCCAATAACAACTCTAAAAATGCTAGTTATGGTCGTGTACGACCCTTACCATCGGATCTTACAGGGCATACTTATAGATCACCGGTATAAGGCCAAAGTAGTATATGGACAATAGTGTACTTTATTATTGTTACAAAACCTCAATTACCCATTAATATCTTTTGTTATGTCATAAGAGATCCAACCGAACGAATAGATTCGTATAAAATAACACACACACGAACACGAACACACACACATACATATATATATATCACGCATAATTTGTACTTAATCTTAGCAATAAAGCAATAAACTAGCTCTTATCCACATACGATAGTAATAAATTGTATTCATTAGAACTAGAACATTAGTAGTAGACTCCTATTCAGTATGTTATCATAACCATAATGTGGATGATGATGATCTTCTCGACCATCAAGTTGTATCAACTGGTTATGGTAGTATCATTTACTGTATAGATACATCTAGTTGAATATAGAAAATAATGCCAACCACACGATTCAAGGCCTGTTCATCAATAACCATAATAATCATCTAGTGCCATGTAATAAGGAGTAGCAAGCCAACAGATATGCCTTCCAATCATATTGTCTAGACAGTTGATGTTGCCTCATGTTGCCTCATGTTGCCACTAGTCGTGGTCGATCTCTACTACACACAACAACTGCTACTACTACTATCGTAGCTCCATGCTGTTTTATACTAGAATGGCCAACGGAAACATCGCCATATACGGTGAAAAAAGAGGGAGACGAACAAGGAGACGACGTGAGTATGGAGATGAAATGGTTATCCACATCTTTCCTTACTATTCGTCTGAAACAACAAGCATTATCATCTGAGCTCACTAATATACTTGAACATCCTCATTTGATCTAACGTTTCAAACGGCATAATAACCAGGACCATTCACCTATTATAATGAACATACCATAGTTCCATTGAAATAGACCATCACTATTGTTATGATATAGGTACACGTATAGATATCGTGGATGTAGGACACACTTATCTATACACATATGCACCTGCAATAGCTACACTATAACGGTTATACCGTACACGTGTACACCATCCATGAAGTGAAGTCGCATATGCGGAATATGGAGATCCGCGGAGTGACAACGTGTTTTTTTTTGGTGTTTTAGAGCTACACCGCTTCTTTAAATGTCCTGGAACCCACATGGCGTGGACTGGTCTTCTTTCCTATTTACCAGTAGATGTTCTCTACTCCGAATCAATCCTGACATTTAGTAGCTCCTCGGTTCAGTGGATTGCTATTTGTTGTTTTTGTATTGTCATTATCGTCTCTTTGCTCAAAACATATCATTTGATTGCTTCAAATTGAATTGGCGCACCCTTTCTTAGGTTTGCTTATTAGTGCGCGCTACCTTTTCTGGTTTATTGCTCTCTGTCTCTCCTCTCTCCTCTCCTCTCCTCTTCTTTTTTCTTAACCGTTCATTATTCATTGATACCTTAGTGGACGTGCCCTCTCTCTCTCTCTCTCGCTCGCTTTCACGCTTTCATGCTTTCACGCTCTCTTCACAGTTACTCAAACGCTTGTGTTGCACACCAACATTTAACGCTTTACGCTTACTCTCCTATACTCCTTTCTCCTCTCTCTCTCTATCACTTTACTCCACATTCACTAACGAACTAGCCATTCTCCTTTTCTCTCCATACTGCATTCATCAGATATTGTTAACTAAAGACACACTACTATGACCAGTTCTTGTTTCTCGTATAGCTTTGTTTTCTCTTGGTAATATAGTTTTGGTCTTGTTATCACACTGCGCTACATCAATTTTTACGCTATATATTAAATTTGTTGCTCCACGTCACATTTACATATCCTTTCATTCGCGCTCGCTCCTCTCTCCTAGTCTTGTTGTCCTTCTTTATTATTATTATATTACGTACACTTTTCGAGTAGAACCAGTTAGTATTCATTATTTATTAGTATTTTCGCCAAGGATATCATAGTAATTTTGTCGTGTACGGTATTGTATTACGACGACGTATTATTGAGCGAAATAACAACAACAACATTACGAAATATTAGTAGCGCACTCTCGACCTAAACGACAGATACAAACGTCAACATTGTTTTTTACTACTTACTTGGTGGTCTCGCAGCTGTTTAGAAATTATCGCTACTAAGCGTTATACACTGTGTCCATTTATCCGTATAGACAACAACACCAATAATTATTATTACTACTACTACTACAAAAGTCATCTCACCATTGTTCGACATAAACAACGAGCAAGTGAAATATCCGATCTGTGCTCATTCTACTCTCGTACGGTAACGTTTCATGTCAAACAACTTGATCATTAGTTAGAATTATTATATACGTATCGCCACTATCATCATCATCATCATCATGATTCGACATACCACCTATACGGAAAGTATCATCTACTTGGTGCTAGCCTGTGTGTTGGCAGCCATCTATATCGTCACCACTATGGGTTATTATTATTTCGCACCTGACACGCCAGAACTTCGTAAACGTTCCGTGTCGTTGACCATTGTCGGTGCTATCGCATCAGCGGGTATAAGTACGGTCTTTATGGTTCAGGCTGCCTCGCCAAAGACGAATCCGTCATTCCTACCGCTTTGGGGTGCTTATATCGGGTTTGCCGCCTGGTCCGTATCATTACTAGGGCGAGTTTGGCGTGCACGTTTCTTGGCGGATATTCGACGTGCCAAAGCGAATAACATGGCGCCATGACAGGTACGAATAATAATCATCAGCATCAGCAGCAATACGCCAACTCGAATGAGATGCACGCGCAATTACGTCGAGAGCAGAACTGGCTTCGACGTCGACGTGCACCCATGGGCGATATCACCTTAACGGGTATAATGGCGGCCATCGGTGCCAGTACCCTCATCTGTTTAATACTCGTGCAGTGCATGTCTACGCGGTATCGTTTGGTGCCACTCGATCTTGGTAGTCATAACTGGGGCAACTGGGAGTATATTCCATTCTACGTGATGTCCGGCTTCTTCATGGTTATTCTATGTCCGGTCATCCTATGGTTACTCCTGGGAATGCACGACGCGTATAACATCGCGAGTGACCTACAACTAACCGTGTCGTTTACCTTGATGATTGCGCCAATCTATTTCATATGGACAAGTATACCCGCGTTGGAGAGGACAGTCGACGCCATTCTATGGTTGGTGGTACTTTTATTCGCGGCTCATGTATTCTCGGTGATTCGCCCGTTGAAACGTGCGCTACGTCTCCGCTTAGAAAGACGCCTACTATCGCGTAATCAATTCTATCGTGCCCTAGACGACCCGGTAGCTTTTCGTCGTCTCGAACGATTGGCAGAAGCCGATTTCTCGGTGGAGAATTGTCGGTTCATCGAGGGATATCGCAAGTTACAGGAACGCACCAAAACAGTGAAGCGACAACAGGAGAAGAAAGAAGAGGAGCGACGATTAAAGGCGGAGCAAGCAGCCGCGGAGAATTGGAACACACTTCAGGCCGCGCAAGTTGCCATGCAAACGGCACTTGCCATGCGAGCATTAGGTCTTCCCGGTACCGTGGAGTTCTCGCCTACCTCCCCGCAACACTATCATATGGCCGATACGGCTTCGCACGCCGAGGAGAAAAACTCGAGCAAGGTGGCGCTCGACTGGAATCCACCACGAATCTCATGCATTGAAATACCCAGTGCCGTACCGTTAAAGACGACAAAATCCGCGCCACAACCTATTAAAATACCATTGAACACGGCTCCATCTGGTATGCGAGCCCGTCCAATGTCGAGCCATTCCATGGCATCGAGCTGCTATTCCAATAGTACGCGTAAAAGTGAAATGATCGAGGTAGCGCAGCATGTTACGCTGAAGACTTATCATAGCAACGCATCGGTGCTGCCTAGTCCCGTGACGCCACGATCATTCCTAACGAAACGTACATCGTCGTTGGCGTCATTCCATGATTTCAACTCACAAAGTGCGCGCGCCACTCGTCTTGCTGATGCACAACCAATGCCTGCACTACCACCATCCGTGTATGGTATGTCATCCTCGGCACATAACTCATTTGCACCGTCATCATCAGTATCGCGTAATAATCGTCATGCATCCACCACCATTGGCGCACCATCTACGCGTACCTCGACTATTCCACCCGTACCTACAATATCCGTGTCCCTTATTGCACCACCTGAAATCGCCCATGCTAATCGTATTACTCACTCGTCGTACGTCATGAATGACCATACCGTTGACGCACCCACTATTACTAGCTTACCTACTGTTGCATCGTCCGGTTTGAATGGTAGTGCGGCATGTTCGGTATTTACAGAGAATAGCGAGCAAATGGCCGATTTCGTCAATAACGGATCATTGCCCGACTGGTTGGCCGGGGATTATCGTCGATTCTACTATGTCTACTTGGCGGAGGGCGCACTCCTCGAGGTGAATGTCGATCATGGTGTACGCTCTCGCGTTCGTAATGCCATTACACTGGGCCAGATTGAACCCACGATATTCGATGAAGCCTATCACGCCGTACTTGATCTATTGTATCGCAATACATTTCCACGTTACGTTAGCTCATTGCTTAATACTGGAGAGATGGAGGATCTCGATGACGATCTCGATGATACCGATGAGATTCCCCTATCTGACCATCCCGAGGCACAGCTTGTTGGTGGTCCATCCTATGATGTGACATCGGATAATCGCAAAGGATACCTGTCTCGATTGACGGGTAGTAATGGTTATGGTAGCGATCAACGACAAAGGATGATGACCATGACATCGACCATGACAACATCGAAGAATGCCTACGGTCGTGGTCGTGGACGTAAACGAGCCAACACACTGACAGTTCGTCTACGTCGTTGGTGGCGACGTCAACGAGACGAATTGACGGCATGGCGTGATGATCGTAACAGTCAAATCCACTATATTGGCTAGTTTATCCATTTATTATATATATATACAATCTCTCTCCCCTTCCTATATTAAAGAAATATGTTTTTTAACGAATAAATAGGTTTAATATAAGTTACTAAATGAGTAGGATGCATGATATGATAAACACTAGATCAATGCGTATCATTGTATACCATTCTATATACTGATTTGTTTGTATGTATGAATGTTATTTGCAACCTAGTACATTTACTTACAACGTGATATGGCTACTATTCAATAAATGAACTATGCTTGATACGCCATCTTTGACTAAACGAGATGCAAGAGAATGAGCATCAATGATGAATCTAGTCACATTTGGAATGGAACAAATCACGAACGAGGAAGGGTGAGAGCAAGTGACTTTGTCGAACTGAACAGACTACACCATTATAATGACATCATTGTTGATGCCTATGGATTGATTGCTATGATAAGCTATCGTTAGCATGCTGCCGTATAAGGGCAGCGTCAAGGGAAGTCACGCGTCGCCTTTGAATTCGAATGTGTAAAGCATGGAATGATGATTGCATTAATTCATGGGACTACTAGCCTCGGCCCATACTACGGCAAAACCTATACTCCTTGTGCCTACCTATTCTGCATCATTTGTGTTCATTGTGACCTGTATACTATGCTTGTAACGATATGAACAGGTGGTACAGCCCCATTATCGTTATCGTAATTGGTAGGCACTTGTGAATATATATGTACCTCGGAGTAATATCCTCCGAGTTGATGATAAGGATGATGTCATTATGGAAGAGAAAGAACAAATACGAATAGAACAAATAGAACGAATGGATGAATGGACGCATGTGTGTATGTATGTATGCATACATGTATGTACGATAAGCTGCAGTATTGTTTTCAATATAGCCGAGCACCACTTGCATTGATCAATTCATGGCCATAATAGCAGTACTACTATTAGTACTAATGATAGTAATAAGCGTGCAATCCGATAAGCAATAGCATGGTGGAACCCCACATTCTAACTACAATGCACACGTACGATAAGCAAATGAACTAGCGAAAGAAGATATCAAGGATTGTACCACACACACATACACACACACACACGACATACACGTACATGCGTTTGCTATGCCATAGAGAAAGAAAAAGAGAAAGAGCATTGCAACTGATAGTACGAGTGTTTGTGTAATGGATAGACATCGAATGCAACGGTTTACCCGTCCATCTCGTCCATCTCGTCCATGCTTCATGCGTGTATCTTTGTAGGCATACTAGGGCCAGAATCGTAGGATGGACATGATTGGTGCACGGTGCAGCTACATAGATGGAGCGCACGTGCCGCACACTACATTGATGTAAGTCTAGATCCAGTAGGATAGTGGTAAACACACCAACGAACACACATGTGAACACACTGGTAGTAGTAGTAGTAGTGGTAGAGGAGCACAATTAGCGAGAATTTGAACACATGCTCCGTCTTTGCTCGCTTTGTCTCCAACCGTTTCGCAAACATGGTCGAGACCGTACACAAACCCATGCGCACACACACACAGAGAAAGAAAGAAAGAGAGAGACGCACAGGCGTCTATGTAGCAATATGCATTATTCTAAATTTAACCCAAAGCCAAGACAACCGCCACACCAATTGTACCACTCTACTCGATACACGATAAGGATAACGCGCGTATGCGTACATGTAGAAAGCCGAACCACTAGAATGAATGTACGTTTCCTACTTTTCCTTATGACGACAATAATCATGATGCATTAGTAAATAATGAAACAGGTAAAAGTACGCGCGTACTTGTGCTTGTACTATGTCGCGGTATACAACTAGCTACGTGTATGGATAGATCACTACGGACCGATGAACGTATGCACACGCACACGCACACGCACTTGTCTAGTGTATTCAAGTATGGTGGTCTATTTTCAATTCTAGTTGCCTTCGCTAAGAAGCTTGGCAGCTAGACATGGTACAGCTTGTGTATGTACGTGCGCTCCTTGCTAATACTGACCAATGATTGCGATTACCGAAGGACTTGGTCGCTCATGCATTATAAATTGGCACGGCATGCTACACACTAATTAGAATGTTCTTTTTTCTAATTAATATAGATGTTACACATATATTCATTACAATGTCATTGGAATACGAAGTGTTACAATTATGATTATTGATAATAATCCTAGGAATAACGATTAGTATTAGTATTTTGCATAGAGATGCCATACTATTACCAAGTGGCTTTTGATGGCTGGCATCATTTATTCATGCTAATGTGTGTGTGTGTGTTGATTGGTCTGATAGCCAACGATTATCATATACGGTAGTCTAATCGTATTTGCTCATTTGAAACAGCCAAATCAATAAACTTCGACCGTATTTGCTCTTGCCTTGTAGATAGATGTCGCAATGTCTAGTATGGAAGGTTCGATCATTGCCAGTTAGAGTAGGCTACTCATTGACTTGTTACTCGCTATGTTGCTAAAGCATCAATGTAAAAAAAAACAAAAAACAAAAAAACAAAAAAAAACAAAAACAGGAAGCATACATTATTGTCCATTAGAAACATTGTATCAAGTATGGCAAGGTTGTATGTCGTTGATGTTCACGATCATCCGCCTATCCTTTTCTCGGTTTTTCTACACAGGTGGTATGGTTTCTGATCATTGTTGCACTTTCCATGAAGGGTAACTGTCCTCAAGGCGAATGGAAACAACTGCCGGAGTAGGTGATACTCGTATCTCTGTTTTGTTTCTGCGTATATCTTCGTACAGTTTCAAAAGATCATTTCAAGCAGCAAGAACGAGACGTGATGGGACGAGAGATGACTTGACTTGAACCGGTATCATACCAAAACCGGAACTATTGCTAACGCTTGAGCTATAGTGGTATTGAAGGAACATCATCACCATCACTATCTACTACTACTACTACTACTAATCCGTCAAAGCTCAATAGCCCACGCCATCATCTATAACGCGTAATTTACCATTCTGTTTGATGGTGCTATTAATTCTCCGTCATCTATTAGAAGCGTGAATAGAGGAAAGAGAAGAAACACCCGCACCAGTCCACCATACTAATGTCACTCCTTTCAAGGACACGTGTGCATAATGACTGTGTTGTAGAGATACTCGTTCGTAGATGGCAATGGTGATTATTGCTTCTTTCTTTTAGGGAAATGTATCGCCATCATGAACAAGTAACGAAATAAAAGGTAGGGCTGCTATTACTCGATAAAAGAAGTGCCATGCATCACTTGCGATAAACAGCAAGCGTAGCATGTTCGCGTTTTTTATTATTGCCACGTGTCGATGTATATCGATATCATGTAGAGATGACTGGGCCTAGAAGAAGCTGTACTCGCCATTCATCCATCATCTATCTATGCCCCTATCTGATTGGTGTCGCGCGCGTCTTTCCACATTATTCAGGAGACATTGCCAATGCAGAAAGCGTGGCATCTCTCAATAGAAATCCGGATAGATGCAGCAGCAGCAGCAGCAGCAGCACACTGTGACAACGAAATGATGTTCGCGTTTAATAACTTGTTCACCATTGCAGCTATCGTTTTTAGCTATCAACTCTATCCTTTTTTGGGCATAACTTGTTGATAGCTTCATGTCGACCAACTATGGATACTGTGATACGGGTAATGACATGAAAAGAGCTCTCGCATTCGTTCTTGCAAGAATCTATGGATATGGAACGCGGCTTGAATAAAGGAGTTCATTCATTTCATTCATTCATATGCTATGGATGCCAATGGCAACTCCTATTTGTATTACGCTCAGTTTGATTCGCACTCATGGAGCACTTGCTTACAAGGTGAGTTATACTATTAATGGCAATGGTTGGGACTAGTGGTTGTGAACGGGAACCGTAGCTTAGAGAATAACATTCACACTGAGGGTTGCACCGCTGAATAATCCTTTCCAGTTTCTAACATTGTGACTGAGTCAAATGAATCCGCGCGGAAACTAGCGTATCCCGAGCGGGTAAACTCATCCTATGCGTGATTGTGTGATTGTACAATTACACACACACAATCACAATCACAATCACAATCACATCACATCACACACACACACAGAGGCAATTATGCCAAGAAGCCAAGAATAAGAATAGAGACACTTCAAAGGCCCAACGCCTAACAACGGCAACAGCATGAGGATAGAAAGTGTACGGTCCGGTTGACAATGAGGGGTGGTATCTCGTTTATCATGCTGGTATCCATTAATAGAATGGTTAACGCCCTTTACCGTTACGTCCACTCCATCGCAAAGTATGATTGTTCCAATGGACTAGTGCGCTTCAGTAGAACGGAAATAATAATAGTAATCACGTACTAACCATACTTTACTATCGAGAGTGGGTGCGGGATTTGATATTTACGCTCGCACATTTACATACATACATACATACATACATACATATATACATCCATAGCAATGTAAAGCAATACTATTAAAAGGGGTCTATCATCGGTTATCTACGCGTGTGCACACACACACAGATATACACATACACACATACATATGTATACACACGCGCACGCGTTGGAAATTCTCAATGAAACGTGTAGTTTAGTAAATGCAGAATTGCTTATTAGAATGCAATGCCGATAAGCAACGCTATCCATCATTGGATTGCCACTTGTCTCTTTGTTAATGAAGGGTCATTAGGAAATGAACAGACATCTATCAACTGTTTATGTATGTGCGTGTGAGTGTAAGCATTAATAACGGTTATCCTCCGTTTCCCCGATGTTGCTCAGTCATTATCTCGGCTTCCGATATTTGTATAGGACGGAGAACGACAAGAGGCAACCAGCCAACGGTAGTAAGGCCGTTGTTTATTTCTAATAGCGTATACTATAATATTAGTCATGTATATTAATATATACTAATATAAATATATAAATATCTACCGCCATTGGGGTCTAGAAACTAAGGGGAAGGACAGATGGATAAACATACAGACAAACAGACAGACAGACAGATGCCACATTGAGTCATGATCACCCAAAATCCTTTCCTTCATGCTCCCACTTTTTCAACACGAAAACGTCGGCGTGTCACCACTTCCTTCCATACTTCAATTTTTCCACTTCCATTCCTCTAACCCACTCTACTATGGGTGAATGAGTGCCCATTCTTATATAAGCACTGGATATCCATCTCCCCGCCCTCCTAGTCGTTATTTTCAATAGGATTACTTTCACACTCTCACTCATATCCGCACACCATTGCTCGTTGATTATTCTTTTTTTACATATACGCTAACCACCACCACCACTATCCTCCACCCTCACTCACTCGCTCATTTACTTACTTACTACCACCTACTTACTTTAGTTCCCTTCCCTTCCTTTCTCTACACTTTAGCAATCTCTATTGTTGTCCACTACCCTATCCTTATCCTCCTATTTCCTCCCCTCTACTACTACCACCATCACCACCACTACTAGTTGCTGGCCGTGCTTCTTGTATTCACATTCACGGTCAAGTTTGCTTCATTTGTTATTTACGACCGGCCGGCACGTTCTTCTCTTTCTCTTATCCTTAGCTTTTTTGCTATCGCACGCGTACACACACTTGCTCTGTGTTCGCCCATTATCCCCACGCGCCCACGTCTATCATTCTCCCTAACTGTCTTACCAGCCTGCATATAATCACGGTAACTTCACGTTGATTCGTGCTGGTTTGGCCTAAACTCGCAGCATAAATACTCGTTATTATTGTCTGCTTCGCTCGTCTACTCGACGTAAACTCCAGACTCTATCACTTTTATTATTGTTGTTCCTGTCGTTGTTGTTGTAGTACTGCTTCGTCGCTCATAGCAATCCGTTTAATCATATTTTAGACGCGCGCATTCGACTTTTACTCGCTCCGCGCTCCAATGACGTCGGTGGTAGCGCTTAACTTTTCTTATTTGGCGACTTTCCCCGTGGATATGACTGCAGAGTCTTATTTGACCTCTCACACTACTACTACTAGTAGTACTACTGCTGCTGCTACTTCAACTACTACCAACACCAACGCCATCTCCTCCTCCTCTTCTTCTTCTACTACTGCCACGTCCACTGCCAACCATTCATGTCGTCTGATCTCTCATCTATGTCGGGACTCCGTTCGGAGCGTAATATGCACCCGCTACTTGACGACGATACAGTGGCCCGAGTTGTCGATGAATTCTTCCGACGTATGCTGGCCAGTCAAAAGGCAGCGGCTGCATGCAACAGCGTTAATAGCGCGTCGGACGACGAAGATGGCAATGAAAGTGACGGTCCTGGATGTGCAGATGAGGCCCATTTGCACCAATTATTGACGTACTTTGCTGCTGTCGCTTTGGGAGAAGACGCTAACCATGCGCAGTCCATGAAACGCGCCTACTACGACGCCGACCATCAACCGATCACGCAACGTTTCTTCGACTGCGCTTTGCGTCACTTGGATGCCGCGCTCCAGTCGAACGTGCCCATTGAAGTGTCGCGACGTATCGTGGGAGCGGTGAAAGCACTCCGGCCCGATGTAGTTACCGAGCCCCTGCTTAACAAATAAGTCACATCCGCCACTTGAACATTCGTGTTTACCCGTATCTATCTGGGAGGATCAACACAGCAATAACGACAATAGTAACAGCAACAACAGCATTCCTCATTCATACACGTACGCATTCGGGATCATCTTTGGCTACGTACACCTCTCCTTCTGCTCTAGAGCCCCTACTAGTCTCATTCATTCATTCATTCATTCAAGGAATGATGGCTAGTAGGGCACTTCTACTTGAGAGGTAGCCTTTATGAACTCCTATGTAGTGATGAATAGAAATGTGCATGCTATTATTTCGGCTATCATCATTACTCCTAGGCTAGATTACCGTGTATACCGACCAGCAACTATTATACCACACCTTCATCGCTATATCATGTCTGATAATGCCTGCACGACTTTTTAACTTGACCTGACTGACCTGACCCGACCCGACCGATCGACTGATTTTGACCCGACCTCAGATGATGTCCTCTTTGTTATTCCCCTCGCTTTTGCATATTCCCCTCGTTCGCCTTCTCGATTTGTACGGTAGCGCCACCCTACTCATCGAGGCTTTCTTTATCCATTTGCGTTTCTTATTCATCTATGGTTTGTTATCCGCATTGCACGGGTGATTCGCAGGTGCTTTTCCTGTGATATCTACATTGCCCTTGCTTCTCTCTCTCTCTCTCTCTGTCTCTCGCTTCCTCCCTCTTGTTTCGTTTGTCGCGCCTAGCCATCTATCATTCGCACAGTTGTTCTTGGTATTCATCATGGTAATCAGTTGGTGACATGCACGCACGCACGCACGCACACACGCACTTGCGCGCGTCACTGCCCGCACTATCCATCCATTAGAAAACCATAGGACGCGATACACACATACGCATATGTCCTTTAGGTTCTTTGGTTAGTAGCGGATCAATTGTCGACCACACGCACACGCACACGCAACGGATCATTCGTGAAACACTACATCACGACATTATTGTAAGCTTGCATGATATACAATCTATCATCCAGTGTTGCGTGTTTGTCTTTTTTGCTATTACGCTAAAAAGACAAGCGATGGATATAAGGAATGATATCGACATCTTTCTTTATCCCTTGCATACGCACACACGGGACAAAACGTCATCATCGACGAGCTTACACTTGATCTGTTTAATTATCACGATTACTTCAACACTCATATAGACTATATATGTACTCTCTGTTCGACCTGCTTCTCCTCTGATGTACATTAGGAATGTCAACCACAAAACTATACAGCATCTCAGCATATAACCATACAGGAATTGTTTTACACGCATTAGGGAATGTTTATATTTATTAAGATGTGCGAACACATCCACGCCATACTAGTTGACGGGCATAGTTAGCTTTTCTCCTTTCCTTTCTTTAATTCGATAGTTAACTATGGTTGCCACCGTTGACCTTGTGCCAACACGATATTCGCTCGTACTTGTTCGCACTCTTTGGTAAACACATACGCATATATATATGGACATTCTCATTGCTGCTTCAATGATTCCCACTATTCACATATTAGGATTACCCTTGCTATTTGCCGTGTCTATTATATTATTGTTATTCCTTTTTTCTTACTGTATTAGCCAATTACTTTGATGTTATTAAGGTAGATAGGCGTTTCTCTCTCTCTGTCTCTGTCTCTTTCAGTTTCCTCTCCTTTCTTTCTTTCTTTCTTTCTCGTTCTCTCGTTCTCTGCATACATCTCCATCATTCTATTATCAATTATCTTTCTTTCTCTCTCTTTCTCTCTCTTCTCCCTTTACCGCCTTCATTATTGTTTTAGTGCGCTATCAGTTGCCAATATCGCGCTTTTATTTATATTTTCTGTTGAGATATTATCCACGTACGTATGTATGTGATGATAAAACTTTCCTCTCTTCTCTCTTCTCCCTCTTTCGTTATTAGTCTACTTTATAATTATTACTATTTATTATCGGTCACGCGATAATACGATATCCTGTCCACTTTTGGCTAGTTAAAATCATTCGATGTTTACCTTATACTTATTATTATTGTCATTATCATTGATGGCTGCTTCTATTATGGCAGACATTGATGGTAATAATAATAGTATTAGTATAGGTCAGCATCATTAGTAGTATACATGGCCATAAAATACGCGCCTTTAGACGCTATCTTTTGCCGCCTTTCATTCATTGTAATTGTTCACGCCTTTTGCATACCATTAAATTAAAATATTGATTGGTTAAATCTACATCAACCATATTACGTGCCCATAATATTTCTATAATGTGCTCAATTCTAATGTATATGAGTGTAGATACACATCTATAATGCCAAATGGATCATAGTCGTTTATTCGCTGTTCTATTCTTCGTCAAACTGCTTCTCTATCCATTTCTACAAGCTAATCACAGGTCATTACACGCGATACAGAGCAAGTATGCGTGTATGTATGTATGTATGTATGTATGTATGTATGTGTGCATACCTTCGAATAATCAGTTTCGGTCAATTGCCTTCATTGTTGATACCCCTAGTAGCTAGAATGGAACAACCGGTTGGTTGAATGTGTGCACCCTGAGTTTCGGTTATTTGTCTGCGTGTTCATTCATCCTTCACGTTTTTCTTCGCGTTGCATGCTACTTGTCAATAATGTTGGCATGTATCGTGCAAGTGGCTTGTGCTCGCTTCTCTCTTTCTACCGCTGGATTAATGCTTCGCGGGGAAATGCGGAACCTTTCTACGCATGTCATGCCATACCATACCATCCTGCTCATGTCAGTAACCAACCATTAGACGCGCTAATGCAATTCGCCTTAGTTATTAATGGTTGTATCGCACACGGCATACTTGTCGCAGATGACACGCGAATAGATGCAGCAGCCGATGCTTGCGACCATCTCCCTTCCCTTTCCCTTCCTTTGTTGCCATTCTTCATTGGTCATGGCCCTGTTGTAACTAGATTATTAGTCAGCCTTGCGGCTGCAATGGAAAACTTGACGGTACACTCGTCAACGCCCCCCTTAGTATTCGTAAAAATGTATTACAATAGCATCTTGTTACATTGACCTAATAGTACACGTACGTGTGTATGTGTGTAGCATCAAAGTATGGAAAAATAACAGCTTCCCCTTGATAAGGAAGCGAACTCATGGAATGAACGAGCAAACTCGCGAACCAATGTGCTACAAGGAAGAAGAGAGGAATGTCGTCGAGTGGGATGATATGTTGTCATTCTGCAGCTACAACGCACGACTGCATCCATCGAGTTCTAGCCCGTTGTTCGGTTGGTCTAACAGCGTACGACAGTAGTAAAAATAGCCAAAAGAAAGTATCATTCCTTTGGCATTGACATTGACATTGCAACATTGCGAATAGAACAAATGAATGGTTACAGTAAGGGCTGGGCATGCTTTCTTTTGCATTGAAGGGTCCTGCATAAGCAAAACGGGTTCATGAATGGGACATGCCCATTATTGAACTACAACAAGCATTGAATTTAACGATAGACTAGCCACTACCAAGTAGCAATGTCAGTAGTGGAATAGCTTGGTATTCACATATGTATATTCTATAAGCACTATATTACACTGAAAGTAAAGGTAATTAATAGATGCTGGGGATTACAGCATGATGTTAGTAATATCACATAGCGTCATTTATTCACCGCATATATGCGCGCACGCATATTGATTGATAAATAACGATAGCGCATACGATGAAATGGCGAATCGAAAAAGTAAATGTATGTTTGATACATATACTAATTGAAGCAACGAGGATGATGGTAGTGATACATGGGTGACGGTGTACGCTGGTAGACGAATGTCGTGCGTAGCAATTGAATATGACAAGTAGCAAGATGTCAGGTTCAACAGGAATCTCGTGCTTATTACAAAGATGTCGGTTAGTAAGGTAGTACACCAGTCCTAGCATCAATAATGGTCATGGTGTGCAAGTCGTGTTAGCCTACGAGACAAGTCTAGTAAGTCCAGTATTGCCATGTAGAATATTACTCCTCAAATAACAAGCGTTGCATAGGCTGACTACAAGATTGACAGGAATAGGGAAAGCACATATCTATTGAGAAATGGTGAGTTCACTGGAAACTAAAGCGTGAATATACTCTATTTTGGTGAATGGACATACGCATACACTCTCGTCCATTACTTTCTATCGCTTTATTCGTCCTCTGATCACACATACACTACCACAACTCATGCTTTCCTCTTACTCCACCTTCGTTTACAGTCATATACAGGCTGCGCTTAGTTGCAAGCGTATACTACTTGTCGTTGTGTTGTTCGCGGTCGGGCGTCTTATTCCCGTCTAGTCTGCCGCTTTGCCAATGACTACTTGTCGATTATGTTGATTGTATGTCGCGTACTCGTATTTTGTATCGTTACTCGTCGGCAGCCTCACTCCATCTGTATACTCTGCCGTAAGCACACTTTGCTCTTCACGCTGCGTAGTAATTGGTTCTTTATTCGTTGTCGATCAACGTGGCATATACTCCCACTGGGTCTTTCATACTGGTCTATCCTCTATTCAGTTCTCTCTTTCTCGCTCCCTTGTCTACTTGCTTGCGACACTCCCTTGCCCTCACTCGTGTATTTCTATTATTTCATGCCATGTCCTTTATTCACGTCATTTGGTTGCTGTGTTGTACCACTTTATTCGTGTTGACTTGCTGATCTTTGCTTGTAGTATGTGGGACACGTACGCATACGTAACACTCGCGCTATGCATTAGGCACCACACTTGTTTGCCAGCATACAACGTCTCCACTCGCTGCTTTGCACTACTTACTCGTGCTTTATACATATATGCAAGTACGCGGTACTCGTGTTAATTACTAGCCAGTGCTGTTTGTTCATCCAATTGCGACATGTATACGTAACAAACACTACACCTTCTACTCGTGTGTTGTGAAAATACGCGTACATACATAATGTCCGCGCTAACTACTACCCATTACGTCGCTTAGCACTTTGTATTTGTAGTGGTACTGTCTGACACTGTATTGCATATTGTATATGTGCCAGGAAATCCTATATGATGGCTATATCTTTATTTGCATAGTATATATCAATAGCTAACATGGCACTAATAGAGGATAATAACGGCATTAGTACATCCATTCATTGATCATTAGCATGGTATTACAGATTTGTTTATTTGTTTATTTGTTTGTATTCTATAAGCATATGTGCTCATTCGCTCTATTCACTCCTACTGCTATCCATACTACTTGTCTCTCTGTTTCTATTCTCATTCAGCCAATAAACACCACATCAACTTCACACATATCGCTGTATTCTCTACACTCTATTGAACATACTTTGCTTTCAATCAATACAACTAGCTACTACTACTACTACCACTGCTACTGCTATTGCATGTTCACCATTTTTACCAATCTATCATAGACTAATCACATGCGTCATCCATTTCTCTCTCTCTTTCTCTCTGTATTGACTACAATCTATTGCTTTCCTTTCTACTCCTGTATGTATATCACTATGCACTGGACACTCTTACGCTGCTTGCTATTACCTGTTCCTTGTCTTACTTGCATGTCGTTTGCTTGTTGTCCACACGTACCTTGTTATGTGTAGTGTTTGTTGTTAACAAGCTCGTTTCCCTCCTTACTCTACCGTGCTTGCTGTCGTTTGTCCACTTTACTCTATGTGCCATACTCCCTTCTATCCGATATCGTCCTATTGTCTATCACAGCTTGTCAACTATCTTTGTATGTCCTGAATACCGCTGTTTGTTCTGTCATCTTGACCGTGTCTCGCTAGCAGCTATACTACCGTCGGTTGTGTTTACTCTTCTGCTTCCCTCTTTATCATCGTATTCATTCTATTGCCGTAACTGCTTCTTGCTCTGTCTCTCCTATTAGTATGAATATATTATGCTTTATGCTTACTCTACTGTATGACTATGCTGCTATACCTAGTCAATAATAGCAATAATGAATAATAATAGGCCAGAGTAGTATGGCTGTATTCAACAGTAGTTCTTTATTCATATGCTTGCTTGTTAACCAGTGTTTATTCAGTATCAATGATCAAGTATTATGCTCATAATAATAATCACTTCATAGCACGTTACCGGTAGTTGTAGCAGCATGCTATTATTGTCTATCGCTTACCATTCTTCAATGGTCATTAACACATGCACACACATTGATTATCTACATGACAGTAAACGCACTAATCCATTTCATAATACTAGCACTCGATGCGTCAATCTATATTCATATGCATGATGCTCAATACAATGACAATAGCAAGTGTACGCGTCATTATTGATGGAGTATTCTGAAATGATGATGATGTGTAGATTCATACAATTGACAGATCATGCGGTTACACGACATGACAGACATTCAGCATTCATTCATCTGATTGGTACTAATCTGCTCTGTATACTATATACAAGCAATGGATTGACAACTCGGTTATACCAATATTCACTCCTAATTGGCACGATGCAGTTGGAATAGTATTGCCCTATCATTCAGATAGCAAATCTACTGGTCAATATCCACATGGATGACATGGTAAACGTGCAGTCTGATGGATGTTCCATCATTCCGAGTACAATCCATGTACAGAGGAGAGTATCGTATGGAGATAGTCTGACTGTGGTCTATGGTCATCGTATTATGTTCACTAGGAATATCCGTCATCATCATCATCATCTCGGCTATAAATCGAGCACTTTTTGACATACTCGACTTGTCATCTTCATACTCGCTCTTCTACTCTATTCTAGCTGCTACTACTGCTACTCGTATATACCACTGCCTTATATTATCGTTCTACTCTACTCTCATTACTCTCTATTCTCGTTCTAGTCAACTTATCTATCTATCAATTCCACTAGGCCAACATCAACATGAAGTTCTCTACCGTTCTCGCTATTGCCGTCGCCGTTGTCGCTCTCACCAGTCTGGTCGCCGTTGAAGCTAGTCCCGTCCTGGAACGTCGTGGTATGTCTGACTGTGACCCTATCAATTGATGTACTAATCGTAGTCTATTGTTTCATTGTCCACCGATGATTACCGATAGCTCGTAAGTTCGTGTAAACTAAATGGTTGTTTGCCACGTTAATCACATTGCTATGTTTATTCTACATATTAATTTATTAGCTTAAGGCCGTAAGCTATCCTATTAACCATAGCAAGTACTATGCTAACCACATTATAATGTTTATTTTACCTATTAATTTGTTAGCAAATCCTGGTAAGCTATTCTATTGACCATAGCAAGTACTATGCTAATCGTAACATAAATCAATATCATATGTGATACCATTTCAAGAGGAAGTAAGTCAATATTACTGATTGCAATGAATGATGCACTGACTACATTATGGCACATAACCTACGTATGTTCCTGTATGATAGGAGGTAAGTTACCATTCTGATTGTAATCCATGCGATACTAACTACGATATGACACATGATCCTTGCATGTTCCTGTCTGACAGTTTGTAAGTTGATGTTTTTGATCGTAATGAATGAATGAGTACTAATCACAGCATGGCATACGATCCACGTATGTTCTTGTGTTATAGAACGTAAGTTGGTGTTCTGACCGTAATACACGATGTACTAACAATGAAACGACATACAATTAACATATGTTTTTGTATGATAGAAAGTAAGTTAACATTACTATTGTAATGTATGTATGGGCTAATTATAATATATATCTTCGTGTACAATAGTCTGTAAGTTATTGTTCTGATCGTAATGAATGGATGTACTAATTACACTATGGCACACGATTAACATATGTTCTCGTATTATAGCGCGTAAGTTATTACTCTAGTTGTAACCTATGTCATACTAATCCCACTATGGTACATAATTTATATATTTTTGCATACGATAGCACGTAAGTCATCATTCCAATGGTAATGTGTGGATGTACTAATCACAATACGGCATGCAATTCATGTCTGCTTGTCTATAACAGGATGTAAGTGATCATTTTGACTGCAACGTATAAGATACTGACTACCATATGACACTCAATTTATACGCTTCTACATAATAGCCTGTAAGTAATCATTTTGACTGCAACGTATAAGATACTGACTACGATATGACACTCAATTTATACGCTTCTACATAATAGCCTGTAAGTGATCATTTTGACGGCAATGAATGAGTACTAAATACAATGTGACATGTGATTACACATGTTTCTGTATGATAGATTGTAAGTTATTATTCTAATTGTAATGGATGAGGTACTGACTACGATATGACACACGATTTACATATGTTTTTGTATGATAGAACGTAAGTAATCATTCTAACTACAATGAATCAATGTCCTAACCGTAGTATGGCACATGATCCACATACATTCTTGTATGGTAGACCGTAAGTTACCATTTTGCTTGTAATATATGCTTGTTTTAATCACGCTATGACGTATGATCCACGTATGTTGTTGTATGATAGCATGTAAGTTACCATCCTGACCACAATGAATGAGGTACTAACTACGATATGACACACGATCTACGCATGTTCTTGTATGCTAGACTGTAAGTAATTATTCCAGTCGTCCTCTACGATATATTAATCACAATACAATACACGTTATTGAATGATAGGAAGATTAAGCAGTAAGTAATAATCCATAATAATTATACCCATACTAATCCATTATGATTACAGGACAAGACAAGGACATCATCAAGTAGATATTATAGGTATTCAAGTCAAGAATGTATTGGTGCAAGACCCTTTAGTATCCATGCCATTCAAGTCATTATTCCTTGGTACAACAACAAGTATATCTACAAGATCATTCAATCATTTATTGAATAAATATGTCGTATTCATCATTACACTAGTGATACAAATGTAGTTGATTATTCATGTAGATGAAACTACCTGCTACTAACAGCTGCCATTCTACACGATAGTTGGAGCAGTGGCTGGTAAAAAGGATGCACGAGAGATCATGGTACAGGGTGATCATGTAAACAAAGCCAAACAGATACTGGCAAGCTATGGCATTCCTGAGCGTTATGTCGAGGTGGATAACAAGAGCAAGAAATAATACAAGTAGTACACGTTTGCATCTCGATAATCAATCATGACCATGATGTTTTATTTCGTCCTAGTATACGCTTGTGAACACACTCGTTTGTTTACGCGTTTATTTGCTCAATTGTTCATTCGTCTATTCACTTGTTATTCGCGTAACTATTACCGTAACATTTATAGTAGGCTGATTTGCTTGCTAACGTGAACACACTTGCTTTATCTACTCTTTTCTTAATAACCGCGTAACTCGTTACATATCGTCTTCGGCTACATAGTAATATGGAACGTACATTGATCGGTTACTGCTACGTGATTCTACGCAAGGTGTACTAAAGGTTTATTGTTATTAACGAGTGAGTCTAGAACAAACCTCGAGGGTGTCCTATGAGGCTTGACGCTTTCACTTTATCATGACTAACTCCTGTTCTAGAAGGCAGTTTAGTTTCACGATCTAGTATGCATATATAATACTCGGTCAAATGGACATTCAGTCGTGTGCCGCTCTGTCTACTATTACCTGATCTACGCCGTTTAACGCCACTCTCTACATATCAACAGGCTATGAAACAACGCGTACCATTCTCGACTACGTGCCTATATGCTCCATATATTGACCGGTACATCCTACGTGAACCTATACCGCGTAACTAACTCGCATGGTTACATGTACCTGGCGGTTAATAGTTCCTAATCATTCTTGGTTATTGGTGAATACCACCTGCTTTACACGCTCACTCCTCTCTCTCTATTGTTTACTACTCTTTCCTTTCTCTCTTTCTTCGTCGTTCACTACTCGTATTCGTAATGCTCGCTGTACCTGTTCTTTGTTTCTCTTTTTCCTATTCCTACTCCTTGTATACACTTACCTTTGCTTAGCACACTCGCGTACTTGTACTTTCTCCTCTCTCGCTTGTTTATGTTTTACTCGCGTTCGCTGTTCACAGTTCCTTGTTGTTGTTGGTGTCGTTGATCTAACGGTAGATTGCGTCATCATCTACGCGTTCTATTCATCCTACCTGTTGCCCTTACTTCTTTGTAGTTTGCGCTGCTTCTCTACGCGCGCTCACCACGATCACGCGTTCATACTCACTTTATTCTGCTGCAATCACCTTCCCCTTCAGCCTGTAGCACTTGTGCACGACAAGACTACCGTGTTGTTCCTGCGAGTGCGTTACAGCTGTCATTGCGTCATGATCCACTCGCGCGTTTATTCCTTTGTACGTTAACAATGCTCATCTGCTACTCTTTGTATTGCAAGGTAAGCTGCCGTTTGTTTATTAGATTTCTATTGTGTACTAGTTACGGGTATTGTTTGCGCGTCTAACGCTATTCTGTATGCTATTTTGCATACAGTGTAGGCTTCAAGTAAGTTCCGTTTGTTTACTTTTCTATGCTCATTACACTCGTATAAGCCGTTTATTAATAAAAAGCAATAAAGCTATTAGTACACCTACTAATTGGTCATTAGTATGGTATTAATAAAGTGTTAATAAATTATTAATAGAGCCCTTAGTAAAATTAACAAGGGTTAGCAGCTTAAACTAGCAAAACAATACTAATGAACCCATTAATAAATGTTAACAAATTTGTTAACAAATTCATTAGTAAAAATTAGCAGTTTAATCCTAACAAAATAGCTGGCAAAAACTAGTAAAATATTACTAATGAAGGCATTAGTAAAAGTTAACAAAAAGTTAACAAATTTATTAACATTTATCCCCCATTATTAACAACCATTTCCCCTATATTGTCACCTATTTATAGCTATATATAGAGCGGCTATATATGCTATATATAGAACTATATATAGATATTACGTCATATTTCTATATATAGTACTATTTATAGCTGTTCTATATATAGCTATTAATAGAAACGCAGTCACGGATATTATTTGTATGGCGTTTTACTTTCCACCCATTAACTATCGTTGTTTTGGTCCAATCTCGCTGTTTGTGCACTCATTCGACGTATCTCGCTTTTCCGGACCAGAATATGTGCTTGCTGCCTAAATAAATGACAAATAGGACGGGTAAAATGTCGATAGTTGTCGTGATTCTTGATTTGGCTGTGCTTTCCAGTATCCATGTTTTCCTCCCCAATATCCATCAGATCGGCATGTGGGTGCTACCATTCTACTGGGCAACACAGTGTGCACAAGTCTACTTATTCGCTGAACCCAGCATAGCTTAGTAGTATGGCGAGTAAAGCCGCGGAAATCGCCGTGATTCTTGAATTTGTATGGTAGTTTCCCTATAATACCGTGTTATCCAATGCTATTGCCATAACGCACTTGAAAACATGCACAAATAGTGCATTTCGCATGTCCAGACGGCAATAGCGAGTTGATTGATATGCGAGTCGGCTACAATCGATGCATTTTCAGGCAATAAATCGCAAATAGTCTATTTCTCCCATACAAATCGCGTAATTTGGTCGTCCGGTCCTTTTCATTTTGCTCAAATGGCGTTATTTCTCAATGGTAGTGGCATATTCTGGTCCGGACGGGCCTTCTGACTTCAATAGACGCAATAACACCTCCAGAAGACCAGAATTGAGCGAGAAAAATGGATAAACCAGAAAAATGACCTGATTCTCCAAGGGCCCCAATGGGCCATTAACTTTTATTAATAAGTTTGTTAACTTTTATTAGTAATTCTATTAACTTTTTATTAGCAATTTACTAGCATTTATTAGCCAGACAAGGGTCCGGTACCCTCAAGAGCCGCAGAAGAGCCGCAGAAGAGCCCAAATAGCTATTAACTTTTATTAATAAATCCATTAACTTTTTATTAGTAATTTTGTTAACTTTTATTAACCAGAAAAATGACCTGATCCTCCATGAGTCGCAATGGTCCCCCATTGGCGCCCCATTGGCCTATTAATTTTTATTAGCATGTAGTCATGGCTATACTATTAGCAAGAGACAACAAAGCAATCTGATGGGTATTAGTAAGCTAGCTGACTTTTATTAACATTTATTAATAACAATGGCTCACATTAATGGGTCTATAGCTATAGCCATGGTGATCATGACAACATTCATTATTGTTTCAATACTGAGACATATGCATGCCGATGACCATACACTCTAGCCTTCATGACTATACCTCCTTCTATATCCCTTCAATAATGATACAACACATACCAGCATGTTCCTCATTTCAATATGATTGAATGAATGCACTTGTAGTGTTCTCGCTTCATTACCCATGTCATGAAAAATCGGCGAGTATAGTTGACATGTTCACTATACACATGGCTCCCATGTCGCTACCTCCTCTAGTATGCTTCCTATATTGTTTTAATAAATACCACCATGTTCTCCATTACAATGCTGTAGCTTTGTTACTCGATTTATTATACATTATTGCATTCATTCAATGTTGTTATACTCATTTCTTTACTAATCCCGCCCCTTCCTCGCACGTTATATTCATTACACTCATTCTCTCACTCGCTTGCTCTACTCATTCCTTGCATAATCTTGTCACTATTCTCTCGCGTTCTATTCTTTCATCGTGCGTTCTACTCACTTCTCTCACTCGATCTTGTTCTTTATACTTACTATACTCACTCATCTCTCTTCATCTCGTCACTACACTCACTCATCTCGCTCCATCTCGTCACTATATCCACTCCTCTTGCTCGATCTACTCGTTCGCGGCGTGCTTTACTCCTTCTTACTCGTTCTATTCATTACTCGTGTGTTCTACTCAATACACTCACTCCTCTCGCTCGGATCTACTCACTATACTCATTACGCTCATGCATTCGTCTTACACTCCTCGCTTATTCTACTTGTTTCTCGCTCGATCTTGTCACTATACTCACTCCTCGCGCGTTCTACTCATTCCACTCACTTCCTCATACGTTCTACTAATTACTCTTACGTTCGTCGCGCGTTCTACTCACTTCTCTTGCACTTCTATTCATTCGTCGTGTGCTATACTCCTTACATTCAATACGCTTTCTATTGCATACAAACTAATTAACGTTCAGCATATATTCTTTTATTATACGTGTATACACTCGTTACTATTAACTAACCACACTACTACAGCAACTATTCTTCTCGCTTGATCTCGTTTCTCTTGCACGATCTACTCATTACTCGCCCGTTCTTGTCATATTACTCACTCCTTCCGCTTGCTCCCGTTCCTTTGCTCGATCTACACGTTTCCCGCTCAACCTACTCGCTCGTTGCGCGCTTTACTCTCCTTACTCTCGTGTTCTACTCGCTTCCCTTATACGATCTACTCACTATGCTCGTTTCTCGTGCGCTTCACTCATTCCTCTCGCTCGATCTTCTCATTTCACTCACTTCTTTCGCTTAAGCTCACTCCTCTTGCACGATCTAGTTCGTTGCGCGCTTTATTTATTCCTCTTATTCACTATACTTGTTTCCTGCTTGATCTGCTCGCTCACTCGTCAACCGCGTAGTTATCACCGTGACACTCATAGGAGGTGGATATGCTCACTAGTGCACTTGTGAACGCACTCGCTTTGTTTACGCGTTACTTCTTTATTCCTCTCACTATTTGATCTGCCATTCATCACTCCTGCTTCCCTTGATTCTTTTGCTTACTCTTCCATCTCTACCCGTCTTTCCCTGTTAGCCACTCTCCATCTGCTCTTCGCTACGCTAACACTACACGTCTCTTACCTGAATACGCTCCCATACCTGTACTCCTCTTCTCATTGCTCGTTTGTTGTTCTCGGTCACCTTCACTATTCGTATATTCCTATTCCTATTATTGCTGCTGCTGCTCTAGCAATAAGTCAACGCCACGTCATACGTTTACGCGTTCTATTCGTTTTCTCTATTGCCTTTACTTCTTTGCAGCTTGTAGTGCT
The DNA here is from genome assembly GCA_025201365.1 of Syncephalis plumigaleata. Classification (NCBI taxonomy): domain Eukaryota; kingdom Fungi; phylum Zoopagomycota; class Zoopagomycetes; order Zoopagales; family Piptocephalidaceae; genus Syncephalis; species Syncephalis plumigaleata. The sequence continues at coordinate 271,692 of JAIXMF010000016.1, forward strand.
TCTCTACGGACAGCCACTGCAATTACACGTTATACGCACTTTATTCCGCTGTGTTTGTCCTCCACTCTATAACACTCGTACACGATAAGTCTACACTGCTTATTTGTACTCTATTCTGGTGCTTGTACCTGTGCACGATACTCCTGCTACTTGTTGACCCTCTCCCTTATTTATCAAACTACGATACTGCACTCTCGTCAGATCCGTACCATTTACCCGTATTCTATCACTGTATGCTCCTATGGAATACTCACACTATTTGCTTACCAGTCTGTATGCGTATCGTCCTTAGTCTGTATTGACTACTAGGAGTAGCTTTATATGCGTACATGCAGGTTAGTCGACCAGGAATGTACTGCTATAGCTTCTCCCGGCAGTATGCCACTTGCTAAAGCGTATTGTTTGGTTAATACCACTCACAGCAAACACTGCTTCTCAATAGTTCATTGACAGCACTGCTTGTTGCTTGTACTGATAGCTCGTTCGCTTACTCGTCTACTACTCTATTCATACACTCGTATTTCTATTGTTTCTTTGTATTCTACTCGGTAAGTGGTGTATATGCGATATTCACTTTATTCACTAGCTGCTGCTACTGCTCCTCTTTCTTGTTCTGTCAACTCTGTTTATTTGTTTATTTGTTTGTTTATTTGTATTCTATAAGCATATGTGCTCATTCGTTATATTCACTCCTACTGTTATCCATACTACTTGTCTCTCTGCTTCTATTCTCATTCAGCCAATAAACACCATGTCAACTTCATACATATCGCTGTATTTTCCACACTCTATTGAACATACTTTGCTTTCAACCAATATAGCTATGTCAGTAAGCAAGTATTCACCGTTCATAATTGTCAGTTAGCATCAGTCATTCTGTATAGTCATTGTATATCTAGTTGTATACACGTAGCCAAGTCCATTGCTGGCTATACTCCTAATGACGAGCACATCATATTGCAGCAGTACATTTAAAAGCTATAATAATATTGTATCGAAATAGTGAGTATGTTTTATTGATGATGAAATCATTAGATCATACAGCGATATCAGTAGTTGTATGGTCATGCTATGCGAGTGTCATCACATTCTCATTGTCTATATGATTGCTAATCGAAGCAACGACATATTAGCATTTTAGTAGAATGAAGCAGCTACTGCTTGATACTTACCGTATACTAATAATGTATCAATTGTAACTAGAGAGTGCGTGGCGGTAGTCCTCTTAATGCACGCATAGGAGAGGAGCAGGTATACCGGTCATATTCTATTGTATAATACGCTCGTGTAAGGCGAAACACCGCAGGAATGACCGCTTTTGCATCGCCTAGTTCTAACTTGGCATAACGTGGACGTTGATTAAACGTTTTTAGATATTCTAATGCGACTTCTCTGGTTATTCCATAGTTAAAGGTATAAGGATTATGCATTTGATGGATAGAATAAAAAACAAACGGTTCCAAAAAAGCCTTCATCGCATCTTTAAGCCCATGACAACTCTCGTAGTTTTGACGTGGATTCGCTGACGAGTACTCTTCATTATTCGGATTTATCGGTCTCCAGAGAAACTGCTTTCTAAATACGTCTGCTGCATCTAAACCAATGATTTTTACACCAACTATTCTGCCAGTGGGATCTTGCTGTAGCATGATATCTACACTTTGTTGTTAGCGTATTTCATAGTTATCAATGTTTACTTACTTCTCGGATGCAGATCATAATGAATAATGCCGGCATTGTAAAGATAAATCAGACCTACAAAGCAATCAGTAATCACGTTATATAAATGGCCATAATGCTTACCTCTTATGATATCAGGCAGTATTTTAGAAGTAATAATAAATGCCTGGGAAATGGTGTGTCTTCTGAAGTATTCTTCTAGAGGTTCACCATTGATGTAGCTGTAAAGATGGCAAAAGTATTTATTGCCATTGTCTTTTTTATCAAAGCCAAATTGATGCAACGGATCCATGACATTTTGTCGACCTATTGCGTAGTTGCCTTCCAGCTCCTTATTCGCTTTCACCAATGCCTGTTTTATGCCATATGGTGAGTAAGATTATTTAAATAATAGACCGAGGTACTTACTCTGAATGCATATACTTCTGCTATAGCTTCTTCAAATATGTCTACATCGAATCCTTCCGGTTTGCTAGATACTATGTCACATTTCATAAAGGCATCCTGCTTGCTCCAAACTACTCGAGCAAGTCTAAGGTCTTCTTTATTTCCGCCGCCCCAGCGAATATTCGATAGTCCAAGCTTTTCCTTGTTTGCCTCAACGTATTCCTGAGCAAAGGTGTTTATAGGATGGTCACCTATAAACAAGTTAGCAGACATCAGGTAAATAACATATGGGTAGCTTGCCTTCTTTGAAAACGCCACCCTCATATGAAAGAACACTCGGTAGCTGGAATAACAGTGCTAAAGCACAAGTACTAATAGCCAATGTAGAGTGTGGAGTTATTCGCATATTGTTCGTTACGGCCTAAGAGCAAAGAAGTGGATGTGCTTGTATTGTGCGTGTAAATGAGAAGAAAATCGTGAGCTATCGAATTGTTTACGGCAAATGGCTGCTCATTTATAGGTGAGTAGTCGATGGCCACAGTATTGAAATGTCGTTCAAGCAGAGTATAAAATAAACAGAATACGGTATCTCGCCATGTGTAATTACCAATTATAGATATTGAATGCCATTTACGATAGTCATTACCGTTTCGATTCTGTTACAGCTACCATGTGTGAAATCCATAATAGTATGCTGGAACGTTTTCAAACGAGATATCAAGGAAACAAAACATAGTATCGTTTGCCATGTGCAATTACGAATTATAAATATTGAATGCCATTTACAATAATCATTTTTAGATCTGATTCTGTTACAACTAACGTGAACGAAATCCATAATAGTGTATTGAATTCAGCTGCGATTGAAACGTGCATGATTGATATTGAAATGGAATTCGAGATAGTTCCAATAATAGCTCGATCTACATAATGCATTCGTATGAAACTAGCTAACATTAGAGCATTCGAGATAGTAGACAAGTCATTGAATACACTCCAACTATGACGGCAATGACCATTAAACCATTGTTTCTACTTGTAAGCTATGCTGTCATTCAGTTATAGTTCGTGATTCAAGTATTAGGTAGTAGTAGTGTATTCATGTCAATGCACGCACGATCACGTCAGATGGTCAGTATCTATTGTGTTGTTCGATGATTTGTTATACAACTCATTACAATGACTACAGGTAAATATACATCCATTGATATTAATGCATAATCAGTGAGTGGATGAGTGATATATTCTAGTTGACTGCATACTGCTGATAACTGAATATGAATGATAGGAATAGCAGTGGTAGTAGTAGTAGTAGCTAGTTGTATTGATTGAAAGCAAAGTATGTTCAATAGAGTGTAGAGAATACAGCGATATGTGTGAAGTTGATGTGGTGTTTATTGGCTGAATGAGAATAGAAACAGAGAGACAAGTAGTATGGATAGCAGTAGGAGTGAATAGAGCGAATGAGCACATATGCTTATAGAATACAAACAAATAAACAAATAAACAAATCTGTAATACCATGCTAATGATCAATGAATGGATGTACTAATGCCGTTATTATCCTCTATTAGTGCCATGTTAGCTATTGATATATACTATGCAAATAAAGATATAGCCATCATATAGGATTTCCTTGGCACATATACAATATGCAATACAGTGTCAGACAGTACCACTACAAATACAAAGTGCTAAGCGACGTAATGGGTAGTAGTTAGCGCGGACATTATGTATGTACGCGTATTTTCACAACACACGAGTAGAAGGTGTAGTGTTTGTTACGTATACATGTCGCAATTGGATGAACAAACAGCACTGGCTAGTAATTAACACGAGTACCGCGTACTTGCATATATGTATAAAGCACGAGTAAGTAGTGCAAAGCAGCGAGTGGAGACGTTGTATGCTGGCAAACAAGTGTGGTGCCTAATGCATAGCGCGAGTGTTACGTATGCGTACGTGTCCCCACATACTACAAGCAAAGATCAGCAAGTCAACACGAATAAAGTGGTACAACACAGCAACCAAATGACGTGAATAAAGGACATGGCATGAAATAATAGAAATACACGAGTGAGGGCAAGGGAGTGTCGCAAGCAAGTAGACAAGGGAGCGAGAAAGAGAGAACTGAATAGAGGATAGACCAGTATGAAAGACCCAGTGGGAGTATATGCCACGTTGATCGACAACGAATAAAGAACCAATTACTACGCAGCGTGAAGAGCAAAGTGTGCTTACGGCAGAGTATACAGATGGGAGTGAGGCTGCCGACGAGTAACGATACAAAATACGAGTACGCGACATACAATCAACATAATCGACAAGTAGTCATTGGCAAAGCGGCAGACTAGACGGGAATAAGACGCCCGACCGCGAACAACACAACGACAAGTAGTATACGCTTGCAACTAAGCGCAGCCTGTATATGACTGTAAACGAAGGTGGAGTAAGAGGGAAAGCATGAGTTGTGGTAGTGTATGTGTGATCAGAGGACGAATAAAGCGATAGAAAGTAATGGACGAGAGTGTATGCGTATGTCCATTCACCAAAATAGAGTATATTCACGCTTTAGTTTCCAGTGAACTCACCATTTCTCAATAGATATGTGCTTTCCCTATTCCTGTCAATCTTGTAGTCAGCCTATGCAACCGCTTGTTATTTGAGGAGTAATATTCTACATGGCAATACTGGACTTACTAGACTTGTCTCGTAGGCTAACACGACTTGCACACCATGACCATTATTGATGCTAGGACTGGTGTACTACCTTACTAACCGACATCTTTGTAATAAGCACGAGATTCCTGTTGAACCTGACATCTTGCTACTTGTCATATTCAATTGCTACGCACGACATTCGTCTACCAGCGTACACCGTCACCCATGTATCACTACCATCATCCTCGTTGCTTCAATTAGTATATCGTATCAAACATACATTTACTTTTTCGATTCGCCATTTCATCGTATGCGCTATCGTTATTTATCAATCAATATGCGTGCGTGCATATATGCGGTAAATAAATGACGCAAATTAATGTAAAGTGCACATTCTATTAGGGCAGTTAATTCATTTGCTATGCTTGTTGACTAGATGCAGAGTTTTATCTTATACATTTGGATAATTCATGTGTGTTGCTATCGTCATCATTATCGTTGGACAACTTGCTAATAAGGCCTCAATCAAGTATAGCTTATCATTTACTTTATTAGAAACGCTAGAAAGATGCATTAATTGGTAGGCGGTATTTGACCATTTAGATATTCTTCAGGCGTTGGTCTATTAGAGAAATCATGCGCCACCAGAGTATTGATCATACGCACTAGTGGTTGTAGCGATTGCTCGCATACACCAAAACTTGGTTTAAATGGCGTTATCTTAATGACATCATAGTAAAAGTTATCCATCGGTCCATGGTTAGAATTGTAGTACTCTGGTAATGTGCTATTGGATACGGTTTTATAAATAGCCTTGCCTATTGAAAACGAATCTTGCTTTTTGAGTTCAGCTTTCAGGTAAGGATTATCCATTGTATTATTCACTATACATATACGTTATTTATACACTGATGCATTCGAGTAATATATATATATCATTACTTACTGTTATCAATGACGCTGAGTAAGACGGAATTGGTAAATGTGCGCAGATGAATTCGTGGCTTGCTCAGAATCCCGGAGGTAACACATATGTCTGGTGATGGCGAAGATACAGCATAGATTACATTTTCTCTTAGCTTAATAATGCAAAAGAATTAGCAGGTTTAACTTACCCTCAGGATTAAAATAGGACATGAGTAGTTGAGCGCGATGCATGAATGCAATGGCTAATTAAGAACAATTAGGATCTACTCAATGCAATACTGATTATAACGAGTATGGATTACCTCGTAATAGTTGTATGAAAAGCTTGTACAACGCTTTAGCGCGATCTTGTATCAACTCGCTCAGCATAAAATTGGTCAGAGATTTAGGACATCTAGTTGGCATGACATAGCAGTATCGTTGATCGTGTTCGAATGCAAGCAATGGCAAGTCAATAAATTCACTTCCGTCTAATGCTGTGCCACGGAGTTCACTAGTTGCTTTCACTAATTGCTAAGATATACGGGTAAGTTCGTCATTAGGCAATGACTGATGATAGCTACGTACATCAATGGCTCTGTACTGGTTGTAGCGCCTCTCCACGCTGTTCGGACATGCAATTGAAACAGGCGTTAGTCTTAATAGTCCATAAGCAATTGGCACATTGTTCTCCTGTTGTGGTACATAAGCGATAAAAAGCTTTGGGTACCCAAAAGCGCCGTATTTCCTTAATCTCTGATTTAAAAATGTCCGGCCATGTCTTTCGTCTATCCGCGCATTTACTTATTAGTTATTCGATTGATGCTAGTTATCAACTTACTTGGACCCAATGCATTGCCACTACCACCATTACTAGTATCGATACTAGTTCTTATGGCCTTTGTTCCTTGGTAGAAACATAAGATAAGACAAAGTGCAATGATAAGGTAGCGCATAATAGAAGAAGTATAGCAGACCTAGAAGAAATGAATACGGAGAAAAGCAATAACAAGTGTGTCATCGTAGGTCGTTTATATGAGCATGGCATGGAGAGGACCCTTCCACGAAATAAGAAGAAAAACACGCTCTGACCGATAGCTGCTAGTTAGAATCAGATAGGATACAAATGGATGTTCTAAAAAGAATGTTGCATTAATGTTAGACTGTATTTAGGATAGACTACAACATGTTTACTATAATCGTTACGTAGACTGTTCTATGAAATAGGTTCTTTTTATTTAACCGTGAAAATCTGATAACGACCCCATTAAGGAAATATACTTTCTAGGCCACACGTGGACGTATAAAATGGTCACCACTAGATTGATTCTATTCGTAAAGTGAAAAAGAAAAAAGTGTACAAGCATTTGTATAACCAGGTGGGCTATTAGATATTTATTATGAATGATATACAGTAACGTAACAAAGACAAATATAACCAAGCAATGGAGCAGCTTGCTTCTATCAATGCTGTGCCGATGGTAGAGGCGAGTCTGACACGGGCTCTGAGGTTAACGCGTTAACGGCATCCGCATACGATTTGACAATGGTGGCATCGACTGATGCATCGAATGTATCGGATGATGGATCGGACGGAAGAGCAATCGAGGCTAATGTATACAAATCCGAAGTGGGAGCGGGAATTTTACGCAATGGCTTATTTGTCGTCGTGATATACGAGTTGCTACTACTCGGACATGGTGTAACTGTATTGGCAGGCGTGACATTACTACTGGTCGATGGTACATCCATCGTTGTTGTTGTTGCTGTAGTTTTTTGTGCCGAGTAATTTAGCGAAAGTAATTCTGGTTCTGGTTCGGTATCAGTGCTATCTGGATCTCGAGGACGATTCGCAGATCGTCGACTATAATGTGAATGCTGCCGTGAATACTGGGACGATGCTATGGTTCACTAGGATTATGCTCATCTATAAACCTAGGATTAGCAAATCCATTTGAAGCTACCGAGTGATTAGTAAAAGACGATGCCACTTCACGAGTATCGGCATTTGTTTGATTATGCCAATATCCATGGTGTGCATACGTAGAGGTTGTAACAGTTGAAGCTGTTGCTGTTGTAGTGGTGGTGGTTGTAGCAATACTGACGATGATGATGACGATGTTTGCACCTCCAAGTTAGTCAATCGATTATTTGCAGGCAAGTCAGAGGATAGTGCTGGTTGTCCTATGGCTATAGTGTCTAAGCGTCGAAGTATATCCTCGGATGGTAATGATAACCATTGCCATAAGTAAACAAGTCCCATGTATTCCTGATGTGATTCGGCGTATGTGTCGATTTTTCCACCAAGTTTACTATTCGATTGATTCGTTAGCTAGTTAATTATTAAAACGACAATAACTTCTTATTCCTACCGTATTATACCCTCTAGTGCATGTTGTTTCCGTTCAAGTCGTTCAAGACGATCGGATGTCGATCCTTCCAGGAGGATATCGACGGATTCAGCAAGGTCGCGCTCGTCCTCGTTGGTGCAATTGATCAAGCTTGAATAGTAGAACGCAACAAGAAAGATTAACAAATATGAACTGTGACACGCTTTCTAGAATACTATACCTTGCTCCTCCTAAAGCCTTGTGTAAATACGAGGTCTCCTGTCCTTTTTCTATGGTGAACTTTTCGTTTAATCTCGGTTTGATTAATCGAGGCTAGATTCATGCAAAGTAAGAAGAAACATCGACAACTTGTAGAATATCATCACTTACTAGTTTAAGTGAGCCGGTGCCAGTTGCACACATTGCTGTCTTCCTTTTGTTTAGCCTACTTAGTAGTTGTCTATTTTTACGAAACGCTGTTATTGAACTATTAGTGGAAATGAAGACGCTATACATATTATTATCATCATTACCGCTATAATATGTGGAGTGAGTTGGATCGTTTGATTCCATGTCTAATGGCGTATGCTGTCTAGATGAGCCTGCAGCCTCGTCGGACATGGTTGCATCACCAGCTTCAGTTTCAGCTTCTTCATTGTCATCGTCATCATCCTCTTCGTCTCCACCCATTCCATTTCACTATCACCGCCTTCATCGTCGCTTTCCAATCCTTCCTCCATTTCCTCGTCACCATCATTTGCCTCATTGTTTGCCAGATCTCCTTCATCGTATCCATTAGATGTACCTCCGCGCTCCATTGTAGTCGACGTCTCCTTATCTTCTACCGGTGATTTCCTCGCTCTCCCTTTACGTGTAAATCGATTGTGTACCACACCATTATTGTTGTTGATAGTTCCATACTCGCCGATTAGTCCATCAAACGTAGTGTTATTGAGTTCGTTCAAAGGTATCGATTTGCCATTAGGAAGTCTAGTCGTATCGTAAGTTGATTTACATTGTATTGTAGCCAGCACGTCATTCGCCGTTATAGAGGCATTGACAAAAAAGCGCAGTCGAGTGCAAAAGTTTTCGTAATTCTGCTCATTAGATGTGACGATGATGATGCGACGACGACGACATCGATACTGATGAAGATGATGACGACGATAAGGAGGCGGTGTCGTATTTGCCGTAAATCGATCGCCAACTAAACGACAAGATCCCGAAACCATGCTGCACATTCTTTGGCAACCTTTTGATTAAAATAACCATCATCTAGCAATAATAGTAATAGTAATAGTAATAATGGATATTGTAGGAGCAAGTTAGTCGCTGAGTGTACAAGTAAGCGATAGTTGCCATATAATCTACCTGTATGTCCACTGGATCGTGCAGCAGTTACAACCCTTACTAGTGCCGTTTGCAAAGCAAGTAGATAAGAGGATGCAATCTCGTGTGTAGTCGATAGTTTGGATGTTTGCTCGTCGGGAACCTTGATTGTTTGCATGGAAAGAGAAAACATCAATGATATGCCATTTATAAGCTGTATTGTTATGTTATGCGGAAACAGCACTTACCACGGCAATACCCAGTATTGTAACATCGGAACGAGCAACGATAGAAGCAAGTAGGGCTTCAAGTTCCGAGCCATACGAATAATACGGTATCAAGCCCTATTATCAACAACAATAGTAGCAGCAGTATCAGCATCGTAGTATATTCAACAAACAGCTGTTGTGGTGTAGTATCGTTACTTTATACACATAGAGAGATACTCACCTTGACACGAGCGACCAATCCTTGTCCAAGACACTCCTCACATACACCGTAAAGTATAGCTTGGAATCCTGTTGCATCACTGATAGATGAATACAAACGGACATAAACATCTATTGACAAGAATAGATCATTCAATTGTTTTAGCGGGTTATGCCATAGTGTTTCTCGCTCTCCTCTCCTCGCTCTCTATTCAGCGCCTTACCTTGTGGTAAACGTAGATGCGGTATCATCGTCTTCTTCACATCCACCTAGCTTGCAACACTAATACTCAAAAGGATTGGATACGATCGGGACGGTCGATACAGTTAAGCAACAGGGACAGTCGAGTGTTTTCACCGTAAATCAAAGAATATGGAAATGAAAGCAAGATCTGTGAAAACAAGTTGGTTACAATCAGTTACCAATAATGAATAGATTGGTTGTTGTCACTTTACAGCAAAACTATGACAATCTTACTTTCTCACTTCCTCTTCCTCTCTCGCTCTTCCTCCCTTCTTTATTCAAACACTTCTAATGTACACGTTGTTGTCCATTCTGATATATTAAAGTCGAAAGGACATATTCGCGCGAGTGTGTATGTGTGTGTGTGGCGTGCGTACGCAAGTGTATGTGTTTTGCTATTGGAATTCAATCTAACTTGGTGTTTTTTACAGAGTGTGTTTATCACACCAAAAAGAAACCACATTGATATTCTTTTTCTGTAATCTATCATATTACTCTTGGTAATAGCTAACGGCATCTCTCTTTTCGATCATATACACTCTTGAACGTTGACTCGTTGTTACTCTGGGGTGGAAATACACGTTGTGCCGTTGCTGTATTTAGGTAAATCTATTGGAATCGCTTGATAGCAGTTACGATTATAAAAATAGGATAAAATAAACGACAATAACTAATCGTAGATTCTCGTTCGACATTCTACTCTAGCGTATTCAGCTAAGCAATTATGGAGGATTATACTACGGATTCGAGTTTACAATCGGATACAGTTCAGCAATTGCTACGTAGTGCGGTTTCCGCGCCTACTTGGGTGAGCGCGCTCACTTTGGCTTCGCATCTTACGAGCGAGTTGGTTGGTCAACTACAAGCGGGTTGGTCGACGTTTGATCCAGCGGCTCGTATTATCGTTTGCTTAGCAATAGCTTGTATTCGTCCAATTCAACTGAAGGAACTAAGTGATCCATTGGCTAAAGTAAGCTTTTATTAGAATTATGATTTAATATACATATATACATATATATATGTTTACAGGACGTGTATTTTCTTTATCTAACAAGTATTTGTTTCTCTATTTTTGTACACTTTACTAATTAGCTATTGGATCTAGCGGTAAAAGATCCCGATGATTGGGTGAGCACTTTGGCTCAACTATTTCGAAAGATACCAAATACTGGACGAATTGACCTAGCGGATGTTGACCAAATATCCATAATTAGTGACCGTATCAAGGTGCTTTCCCTGCAGTGTAGGTGATTCTACATGGTACACCATTAGATGACAAAGTAGTTGCTAACTTTAGTTTTCACCGCTTTAGTAAAGAAGGGAGTTCAATTTACACGCGATGAGGAAGCCTATTTGAATCATTCCACGGCGACAGCTACAGCAGTCGTTCATCACTCGGTGTCTACCTCGTCGTCGGCACCATTGGCGACTATTCGATCGAGTGAAGGTGTGACTACACGATCGGAACGACAGAAACGATTCCAGATGTTGGCGGCTGTACCAGTAAATGTCACGGCGGTCACATCGGGTATTGCTCATGCTGGTGGTAGCTCTGCTTTAGCGGCATCTTCCGCTCATAACAGCCAAGGCAGTCATGTATCATCAGGCGACGGTAGTAATAGGGCGAGAACTAGCATTCCTGGAGGTAGTGGAGGTTCAATTGGATCTACTACTGCTACTACCACTACTACTACCAGTACTACTACCGGTGCTGCTTCTGCTACTAGCACTGCTGCTGCTTCATCCAATTCTGCCGGATTATTTATACCACGACGTGCTCCACCACCAGCTCGACCGGGTATGCCTAAGCAAACACCATCATTTCTACGTACTGGCGTGCAAAGACCACGTCCTATTAACACATCCACTAGAGGTACGTGCATTTAACATTATAGAACACACATATACATTTAACTAGTATTTATTTACATATTATCTACATAGTGACTACCACAGGTGGTTCTATCACTTCTGCATCAGCTAGTGGTAATGGTGCCAATTCGAGTCAATCATCACCAGCTACAGAAACGGCAACGCCACCACTAGTATCTCCTATGGTGCCTGTAACACCGGGTGGACGCGAAACACGTATGCAGATGCTTGACATTGCAGAGGGTGCGGCGATTATTCGTTCGGTAGAAGATGAGAAGACCCGTAAATTACAAGGTAATATAGATATGGATATTACGCATGCCTATATCAGTTTTTTATATATATATATATATGTATTATGTAGATGAAGCACGGGAGAAGGAATTACGTATGCAAAAACGTCGACAAGAAATGGAACAACGCCGTATGCAAGAGGCCGAGGAGAAACGTCGTCGTATACAAGAGCGAAACGATAAACGAGAGCGTAAACGACAAAAATCGATTCACAATATACGTGAACGGGAAGCGGAGGAACGAGCATTAGAATGTAAGTATTGATGGAAAGAAACACACATATCTCTCCCTTGTACTCATTCGTGATATGTGTAGTACGTTTACAAGAGGAAGAAGCAGAACGTCAGCGTGAACTAGAGCTAGATAGTCAAATGCCACCTTCATTACCTGTTGATGGCATGCCTACTTCCTCGACACCTACGGCAGTATCGCCCACCATAACCCAAGCGACAATAGTTGAATCACCACCAGCTACAATGAGCATAACAACAACAACAAGCGTAATAGCAAGTAAGTTATATAGTGTAAACGTAATACAGATTACCATTTAACAATATATCAATATATATATATATATATAGAAGCATCACCAGTCCCGGCATCAAGGGATAATACTCCACCTCCACCATCATCATCTGTTAAAAGAGCAAAGTATGATTTAACATCTGATGTATCTACTACTAGTGTATCGCACTCTCAAGCATCTATGCCAGCCATTGCTACATCGGATGAAACTAAAGAACGAACAGAAGCAGTGTATGGTGGCCATTACTGAACCACCATCTTCCACGCCTGATAACCAACTGATCAGTTCTAAGCGTGATTCGACATTCGATGAAACTAATACAGAAGATGACACGACAACAGGAAGGGAGAAACAAGCTGGTACACCGGATCATTCGTCAATATCATCAAAAGCTAACGACGAGAAAGCATTTAAATTCGTTATGAGCAATGAGCAATCCAAAAGACGAGCTTCATTACAAGCAACTGACACGCAATATCAGGATATGGTTAGCAGTTATCGATTGCCATCGGATCATGTCAATTCTTCTGCTTCCCCATATACACCGGATAGAACATCTGGAGCAGTAGATGCCACTGGCAATCAACCATTAACATCCTACTCGCCTCGTTCCAAGTCACCAGTAGTACAGGCATCGTCATCTGCCACCACTGCTCCTAGTCCATCCATACCAAGTGCAGAGAATACGCCAGCACCATCATCACGACCACAGGCACAACAGCGTAAGCGTAGAACATCCACCACTACACCAGTAATGGAGGGACATATGGTCATGTCGCTTCCCACTAGTAAAGATGATTCGAGTCATTTATCAGCAGTACAACCACCACCTAATATGCAATATCATCGTCATCCATCAATATCAGGGCCATCAGGTAAGTTAAACGTAACAAGCTAGACCATGATGATTGACTATTATTATTATTACTAGGACATGTAATCAATGGTCCGGCTCCATTACCTTCATCTTCCTATGGTATGCACTCACATCCGATGCAGCGTATACCATCGCATCCACATGCGGTTCATCCTGGTTATGAGCAACCACCGCATCCACATCCACATCCACACCCGCATCCGCATCATCCCGTGCCACCACATGATTATCTAATGCATTCTAATCCAGGTATGGGACATCCTCCACCACATCATGGTGTACATCCAATGAGTGCAAATCATCGACAACCACCACCACATCCCCCCGCCGTCTTATGGACAACATACGATGGCACATCCTACTTCGACGCCTCCTCCTCCTCCGCCATCTGCTCATTCAATGCATCATGGGCATCATACAATGATGCCGCAGCTCATCCGCACGCTACACCACCCGCTCATAATTATCATTATCCACATCCACCGGGATCATCTACAGCACCAGTTCATGGTGGTTATTCACATCCACCGCATCCCACATCCAGCACATCCATCTAATGTTGATTCAGCATCGGCTCAATCAAAAGAACTGCTCAATTGGATCGAGCAGAATGCAAACTGCGTTCGACCGGATGAACGACTCTACATTGAAGCATTTGTCATGGGTGATCGATCAGGTAAGAGCGAAAGAAAGAAGTAAAGAAAGAGAGAAAGAGATGATTATTGATACATTCCTGAATAGTGCCATTACCGCGCGATGCTACAGTACCAATTTATCAAGTCGTGCTACGTGAAGAGCGACAACAGGATCCGCATACGGGTATGATGTTCCAAGTGCGTGTCGTACTTGAGATGGCCATAGATACAATGCGTTGGCGTCAATTGCAAATGCGTACACCTTGTCAGTAGCATTGTTTGTTTGTTTGTCTGTTTGTTTGTCTTCTTTTATATATATACACTCATACACATACCTACCTACCTACCTATCTACTTATCTACTTATATATAATACGATATAACAAGGCCTATCTCTTCCGATCTAGTGTTGGTTTAATTAAAAAGCAAAATTGAAGTACTAATCAGTACGGAAGGGTCATTAGCCATGTATATGAACGTGTGGATGATGATGATGATGATAGTAATTTAAATAGTTTAGCTTTTATTTATATAAAATATCAATGATAACGCACGTTAAGATGTGTATTATATGGGTACCGACGTGTTGTTCTCCTCGATTTTCTCGGTTAGATTAATGCTCGATAGTCTGTTTACGTTGCTGGTAGGAGGGAGGATATCCGGTTGGGATGGCTGCATTTTCTGAATAATATTAGACAGACTGCGCTTGAAGTATACCTGATAAGTTAGCACGGCAAACCATAACACGGCGTATGTGCCCACTACAGCAAGATGGGCGTAGTGAGCATCTATAACACGAGTGAATACAAGGCAAAAGGGAGTGCAATGAAAGTAAGTGAGTGAGCATCATTGTTATCGTAGCATGAACTACATGAATAGAAAAGGTGGCAAGCATCTTACTTACGTATTTTCAACAGACCAAGTAGCACGTTGATCGCGGCCAATGTCCATAAGGATATACCCAGATGCTTGTGGATAGCGGTGATTAGATGTTTCCTACGAGTGAAAACGCGTTGCACTGTATTGCGTGGACCAAGGGGTTTAACGACGTGTGCACGAAGCACACCAAGCAACACGAGAATGCATAATAACACGTAGGCAGTAATGCCTATCATACCATGCATCGATTTAGTTGGTCCGTGGTGTAGACCGAACATGCCGAGAAAGCTTCCAACGCTAACCATGAGGAACAGGATGATCATCGCCCATCGATGAGCGCGTGTATGTCGAACACTACTATTGTGATCCTGCGGGAAGAGTTGGCGACGTAACGGTTGCGTTCCTACGAACATGGCCACCGGCGCAATCAATAGCCATGCTAACTAATAGACATACATACACACACATGTAGATGTAGATGTAGATGTACGTATATAGAATGATATGGCATTTCCATCAAAGTTGTCGGCAAATAGTACAGATTATATATATAGTATGATTAAGAAAAATGATCAGCTCCATCAATATGTTTATCGTCACATCTTTTGTTACAAATTACTTACGGAAAGTAAGTAAACGTGGGCGAAGAAAACTGACATTATTACCGCTATGGTCAAAATCCAATAAACGCGTTGCTCGCTTAAACTATTAATTTGACGATGATGCCGATGCCGATGATGATGATAATGATCAAGGAACAAGGAACAAGCTAACGACTATAAACTAGCGAGCGAGTAACTCGGTAGAGAGCGAAAGAGACGGGTAAAATCGATGGATTAAAAATCGATAAGAGAAATTCCTGTAAACGTTTACAGCGCGTCGTCTTTAATAGATTGGCGACCCGTCTATGTGGATGTGTATCAATGTATATTTATATGAATAGTAGAGGGCGTGAGTGTGTATGTGTGCATGCACGTACGTATTAATCTCTAATGATGAACACAAACAGGCAGTATCAGTTGCCAATGGATGAGCGATATAAGATAATTATTACACATGTAAACGAAATCATATAACCGAGTGTGTAACAACGCGCGTACCTTGACAACATCCACAATCAATTCAATTCGGTAGGAGAGAAATGGGAAATAGATATTATAAAGAAAAAGAGTAAACGAATTATTATTACGCACACACACACACGTACACACGCATGCACATGCACACACATAGGCGTACATAAAACGAGAGATGATTGGAAATAATCAACGGCGTGATTTCATGACGGCCAAGTCGGCAACCAACGAGCTTTCTGTTGCTGAGGTCTGCGTAGTCCACCAGGTAGTACGCGTTG
The DNA here is from genome assembly GCA_025201365.1 of Syncephalis plumigaleata. NCBI lineage: Eukaryota > Fungi > Zoopagomycota > Zoopagomycetes > Zoopagales > Piptocephalidaceae > Syncephalis > Syncephalis plumigaleata. The sequence continues at coordinate 288,094 of JAIXMF010000016.1, forward strand.
AGTGGCGCGACATTCACGCCAAATGTTGAAAGCGTACAAGCCTTTACCGCCGATAATAACAACAACAACAACAGTAGTAGTAGTAGCAGTAGTAACGATAGCCTATATATCTAGTTCGCTATTTGTCTTCCCGAGTAATAGCAACCGGAAAAATGCTGAAAACTAGCTAGTAGCTTATCTAGTAGCGTTCACTAATTTATGGCGATAAACACCACCAAAGCTGCTTTCATAAATAGAGTGAATGTTAGGGCGATTATCATGATAATCGTCTACCGCACTGATGTTTGCTATTGCTATGCTATCGAATAATGTAAATAGACGGTCGTGTTTTCTATTTCATGCTAGAATCGTAAATAGAGGGGTACATTCTTTCTTCTAACAGTGCTACTATTCCACACGCTATTACTGATCCCTTTAGCTGTTTATATTTAGTAAACTATTGCTCCCCCCTTTTGTTTTCTTACTCCTAGTGTTGCATACAACAATTGCTTGCTGAAAGCTGTACAAGGTACACGTGTACTAGACAGAATAGATAGCGCATACCCTCTAAACAATGCATAGTAATGAATGAACGCGTTATTCCGCTTGCTAAGGCATAGTCAACGTTTATTATGACAATATTACCGTAGTAAATTACCATGTTTACCAGAAATGGTTTGTAAACAATAAATAGGATCATCCTGACAAGGCATTATCAAGCACATGCTACAGGTATACTATGTACAAAGTTAATACAATTGCCATTTCTAACATCGATTAGTGTAATGGTCAGAATAGGACATATTTATTCAATAAATGATTGAATGATCTTGTAGATATACTTGTTGTTGTTGTACCAAGGAATAATGACTTGAATAGTATGGACACTAAAGGGTCTTGCACCAATACATTCTTGACTTGAATATCTATAATATCTACTTGATGATGTCCTTGTCTTGTTCTGTAATCATAATGGATTAGTATGGCTATAATCATTGTGGATTATTACTTACTGCTTATTCTTCCTATCATTCAATAACGTGTATTGTATTGTGATTAGCATACTGTGGATGAAGATTGGAATGGTGACTTACGGCCTATCATACACAAGCATACGTAAATCATGTGTCAGATCGTAGTCAGTACCACATAAGTTACAGCCAGAATGGTAACTTACAGCCTAGTATACACAAGCGTATATGGATCATGTGCCGTATTAATATCAATACATCCATACGTTATCATCGGGAATAATAACTTACGCACTGTTATCCATAAATGCATGGAAATCATGAGTTATATTATCATTAGTACATCTATTCATTATAGCCAGAATGATAACTTACAACCTGTTATACGGAAACATACGTGGATTGTGTGCCGATACTGTGGTTAGTACGCCATACATTACGATTGGAATATCAACTTACAGTCTATCATACAGGGCCATAAGGAAATCATGTGCCATACTATCATTAGTACCTCATAGTTTACAATCAAAACGGTAACTTACGCTCTATCATTAGGAAATCGTGTGCCATACCATAATTAGCGCATTCATTGATTGCAGTCAAAATGGTAACTTACTCTCTATTATACACGGACATATGTTAATCATGTGCCATAGCGTGATTAGTACTCTATTCATTACGGTCAGAATAATGACTTACGGCCTAACATACAGGAACATACGTGGACCATGTGTCATATCGTGGTTAGTACTCATTCATTACAATCTGAACGGCAACTTACGTTCTATCGTACAAAAACATACGTGGGTCATGTACCACATTAGAATTAGTACCCCATTCATTCATTACAGCCAGAATGATAACTTACATGCTATCATACAGGAACATACATAGATCATGTGCCATATTATAATCAGTACTTGTTCATTACAATCAGGTGGTAACTTACGCCCTATCATACGCAAGTATACGTAGATCATGTGCCATTTTTTAGTCAGTAACACGTCCGTTACAACCAGAATGATCACTTACTTCCTATCATAAGAATATCATGTGTCATATTGTGATTAGTGCCTCATTCATTACGGTCAGAATGATGACTTACCATCTGTTACACGAAAACAAATATGGATTGTGAGACACATCATGGTCAATACTTCATAGAATACAATCAAAATGATAACTTACGATCTATCATACAGGAGCAGATATGGATAATGAGCCACGCTGATATTAGTACATCATTCATTATGATCAAAATGATTACTTACTTTCTATCATACATAAACATAAGTGGATCATGTGTGATATCATTGTTAGTACATCCATTCATTACGATCGTAATGGTAACCTACACACTGAGATAGGCAGATACACGTATGGATCGTATGTCACATCATCATTAGTACAGCATAGTTTATAAATGGAATGATAACTTACACACTGTTATACCAGGATATACGTATGGATCATGTGTCATATCGTAATTATTAGTACATTGTACATTGGCTTAGAATGATGACTTACTTTCTATCATACAGAAACATATAGATCGTGTGCCATAGCGTGATTAGTACATTCATTCATTACTGTCAGATTAATTACTTACATTCTATCGTTTAGGAATATAGACGAAACAAGTGTCATATCATGATTATTATCTCATTCATTACGGTCAGAATGATAACTTACACGCTATCATACACGAGCATAGATGGATCATGTGTCATAGTGTGGTTAGTACGCCATACATTACGATTGGAATGATGACTTACAAACTATCATACAAAATACGTGTGATCGTATGCCATATTAGAATTAGTGTACCATAGATTGTAACCGAAATATTAACTTACCTCCTAGCATACAGAAACATACGTGGATTGTGTGCCATACCGTAGTTAGTACGTCATTTATTGCCATCAGAATGATAACTTACAGGCTGTTTATGCACAAATATAAATAAAGCGTGTGCAATATTGCAATTAGTACCTCATATCTTACAATCAGAATGGTAACTTACCATCTATCGTACATGAACATATGTGGATAATGAGCCACGTTGATATTAGTACAGCAGGTATGATGATCACAATGATTACTTACGCGCTATCATACGAGAACGTAGGTGGATCATGTGCCATAGCATGATTAGTACTCCATTCATTGCAGCCAGAATAATGACTTACGACCTATCGTATACAAGCATACATGAACCATGTATCATAACGTTATTAGTACCTCGTTCATTACGGTCAGAATGATAACCTACAAACTATCGTACAAAACCATACGTGAATCATGCGCCATACTATTGTTAGTACATTTATTCATTACAGCCAAAATAATGACTTACTCCCTATCACACAGCAGCATACGTGGATCGTGTGACACATTGTGGTTAGTATCTCATTCAGTACGGTCTGGATAATGACTTACGTCCTAGTATACGTAAATATTTGCGAATTATATGACATATCATAATTAATACCTCATACATTACAATCGTAATGGTAACTTACTTCCTATTATACAGGAACAGAGATGGATCATGTGCCATATCACAGTTAGTATGTCATTTATTGCTGTCAGAATGGTAACCTACGCACTGTGATAGACAAGTATATGGATTGTGTGACAAATTGTGGTTAGTATTCCATTCATTATGATCGAAATGATAACTTACAGGTACTTGCAAATGACATCACACATGATTTTGATTTATATACAGTTAGCACGATCCTTGCTATGGCCAATAGAGTAGCTTACCTTGTACAACTAACAAATTTATAGGAAGAGTTAACATAATAGGGTGATTAACATATTGAAACAATCATTTAATATACATGAACTTACGAGCTATCGGTAATCATCGGTGGACAATGAAACAATAGACTACGATTAGTACATCAATTGATAGGGTCACGGCCAGACATACCACGACGTTCCAAGGCGGGACTAGCTTCGACGGCGACCAGACTGGTGAGAGCGACAACGGCGACGGCAATAGCGATAACAGCAGAGAACTTCATGTTGATGTTGGTTTAGTGGAATGGATAGATAGCTCAGCTGACTAGAACGAGAGTAGAAAGTAGAGAGAGCAGAGTAGAACGATAATATAGGGCAGTGGTGAATACTAATAGTAGCTAGAGTAGAGAGAGTAGAGTAGAGTAGAAGAACGAGTATGAAGATGACAAGTTGAGTGTGTCAAAAAGTGCTTGATTTATAGCCGAGATGATGATGATGGCGGATATTCCTAGTGAACATAGCAGGATGGCCATAGACCACAGTCAGACTATCACCATACGATACTCTCCTCTGTACATGGATGTACTCGGAATAATGGAACATCCATTAGATTGCACGTTTACCATGCCATCCATATGAATATTGACCAGTAGATTTGCTATCTGAATGATAGGGCAATACTTCTCTAACAGCATCATGCAAATCAGTAGTGAATATTGGTATAATAGCATTGTCGATCCATTGTTTGTAGGTAGTACACCGAGCAGATGAGTACCAATTAGATGGGTGAATACATGGCAACCTGTTTTTGTCAATTGTCGAATGCAATCCGAATGCATGAAGCAATATCAACATGAGCTGTTTACGTCAACTATCGTATGATTGCATTGTTTTCTTTGTTTACAATATATCATGTGGCATTGTCGTCTTTGTTTACAATGTATCATGCATCATTCCTCTCTCACTACATGAATGTACATCGTATGAGCTATTACTATTGAATTAGACATGCATCGGGTGAGTGTCAAGATAGTCACTATCATTTAACCACTTTTAGATGCACACGATGCATATGAATGACGACTAAAGTGAAAATGTAAGGAAAGCTATCCATCTGTTTAATCATCATAGCAATTAGTGATGAATGAATGAATGGTGAATGTCTGTCATGTCGTGTAACCGCACAGTCTGTCATTTGTCTGAATCTACACATCATCGTCATTTCAGAATACTCCATCAATAATGACGCGTACACCTGTTACAACCATAATGGCTGTTTGTATTCTATTACTTCAACATACACTTGCTATTACTATTGTATCGAAACCGCAGAGCATTGTAATGATCAGAATATCACATATTTATTCAATAAATGATTGAATGATCTTGTAGATATACTTGTTGTAGTACCAAGGATAATGACTTGAATGACATGGACACTAAAGGGTCTTGCACCAATACATTCTTGACTTGAATACCTATAATATCTACTTGATTGCTTGACTTATTCTGGTTGTATTACGTTAGCATACGCATAATCCTGATGGTAAACATTTACTTACGGACTGCTCATATTGAGGCATAACAATCAGCATTATTATTGCAATTAATACGTTGAATGATAGAATGAGTGTATAGACTTACAGCCTGATAGTATCAAGTTATATAATACATGCATCACTAGTGATTAGTGCACAGCAAGTGGCATTGGTAGTGATAATCTACCTCCTGGTACTATAACAATAGCCGTATGACATATTAATTTACGATTAATGTGCGAAATAAAACGATAGAACACATCGACTTACTGCCTATTAACGAAAGGGTGATTCGAGCCAAATTATTAGATGCGATTAGTGCATAGCGTCACTTCATTATGAATGATAAGGCTACCTCCTATTGACGACGTGTCATACTATTAGTACGTAAATCATTGACTCGATACTTGCTTAGCTTACTTTCTAATAGTAGGAAATCAGATGCATCACATATCATCGAATCATGAGTGCGTGGACAATGTAATTAGCAAATACGCTTACCCTCTATCAATACGAGGATAAGGAGAGGAAGAGAGAGATTAGCTATAGTATGATAATTGACGTATAAACCTACTTCCTATTGATTGATACGTGGTCATACGGTTGAGATAACACATCATGCTTAGTGTATACGTTGATGTATTGGTCTTGTTAGCTTACCCTCTATTGTTGTGCGTTTACACGAATTAAACGATATTTCAGGATTAGTACACGAGGCAACGCATTAGAGCACTAGCTTACCGTCTATTAATATTATTAATGCAAATCGAAATAGCAATGTGATTAGTGTGTGTGTGTGACGATAGAATGATTAGACGGGGTATCCTACATTCTATGGTGACATGATTGGGGGCATTAAATGTATGTTTAAACGTTAGCTATGGAGATAAACTGATTAAAGCGACAACTTACCTTCTACTCGTGCAAGTCATCCCGTAATTTGCAGGCCAGCATATGATTAGCGTGCAGAATGAATGAACAAGCGTATTAACTTACTGACTATTATTGTGAGAAGAGGTATAGTAAATAAACAACGCGATTAGTACGTGTGATAATAGAGCAAGCATATCAACTTACTCTCTGCCGTGACAAGATCGTGTAGATTGATTGTAGTACAATAATTAGCGTATAGAATAAACGAGTTCAAAAAACTATCGGCTTACTCCCTTTTAATACGGAACAACAGGTTAGATATTAAATGATAGGTGGCATGCTCACTTACTCTCTATTAGCATGATGTCACGTCAATTGAAACCGATGGAATGGTCAGTAGATGAATGGGAGATTGAAATATCCATGCTTACGAACTATTACGTAAGTTATTATTATCATTAGTATACACGATAGCAAAAGTAGAAAGAAAGAAAGAAAGAAAGAAAGAAGGGGCAACTTACTAGCTATTAGCATAAATCGATACAAGTTAGATTTATATTACAATTAGCGGATCGTATACGCCATAGGTAATTTATGAATTTACCTCCTATAATGTCGAGTTTTACGTAGCATCAATCATGTATGTATTGTTAGCGAGTCAAGCAATGCAATTGACAGTTATACTTACTTGCTATTAATTGGAATTTATCATGTTAATCAGAGCATTACGGTTAAATATATAAAACGGTATATATAAAAACCTACCAACTATTTAAACGATCATATCAATTTAGTGGTAGCACGTTATTATCGTTAGCGTATTCAATGGGGTAAATGATACTAGTAAAAGCTTACCGCCTATCGTTATGACGCCATACGGATTGATTGTCGCATTCATCGTTAGTTTACACGTATAGTCTTGGTATTAGCATAGCGGCTTACTCCCTAGAAAACATATGGTTATACTACGATTAGCACATGACACGGCGTAATCAAGCTGGCAACTTACTCACTACCGGTATGGCATTATACAAATTAAGCATTAGATCATCGTTAGTGTATAGAATAATAATACTCGTGTGTTAACTTACTCTCTACAAGGACAAAGCCATACGATCGAATTGCCATAATGTACTTGATTAGTATGAGGAATAGTATGAGCAGTGTATTGATTGCTTACTGGCTGTTAGCGTGTGTATGGAAACATATAAACATTATATTATTATTATTAGACTACTATGATGATTGATCGTGTAATCCATTTGTTAATTTACCGGCTATTAGTAGATTGTCATACAGTTCGACAGGATGTATTATTAATCATATGAGTAATAGGAATGCTATGTCAACTTGCCAGCTATTATTACAAATTAATAAACGTATGTAGTAGTGTCAATGATGCATCAACTTACTTTCTGTTAATGTCGAGTAAGATTAGTTGCATATCATATTGCAATTAATATGTGATAAGTAGCGTGATTCCCATGTTAACTTACTTCCTAATAACGTGTGATTATTAAGAGGACGTATACACGATAAGGTGAGTATACTAAAATTGCGCAATCGTTATGCTTTGACTTACCAACTATTATCGATATAATGATGATACAAATGAATTACTGTAATCAGCGTACATTGAATCAATAAACGATGTTGTTAACTTACGACCTATTGGTCAATGGATTACATGTAATCGAGTGCGCATTAGCATTAAAATCAACGGAAATCATAGTAGTTGCTTACCGGCTGTTAACATTAAATAAATACATGGAATAGTATGATACGATTAGTAGGCTATACATCATCATCATACATGCATTGACTTACTATCTAAACACATGAATTCATGTTGATTACACGTGGCAGTATCATAGTCAATACGCTAAGCATCTTTGCACAAGTAGTTCACTTACGAACTATTATTAATGTCACACAAAATGTTGCGATTAGCTTGTTAAATGATTGTGATGTCACGTATAGACTTACCATCTATTCTCGTAGAGCGAGTTGATTGTCCATTACACTGTGATTAGTACAAGAAGAAGAATATGACTGACGTGTGCATTTACCAGCTGCGAGCATGAATGACGTGAAAAGGGCACAACATTGTAATTAGTGAATTGACCGATGATGTCGGCAATAGATTAGCTGCTTACACACTATTGTACAATGAAAGACTAGATTAGCTTAATTGTAATGTGATCAAATCAATCACTTACTTCCTGGTATTATTTATACGATTATACCAATTGTATACGCCATATGATGGTTAGTACACGAGGTATTGCCATTGGGGCATTAACTTACCGGCTATTAATACGAATCATATAAATAGACATTATATCAATATTAACAAATCAATAGATGTAAACAAGTTGCTCACTTACGCTCTATCATCGTAGGAATACGAGTAATTGGTGTAGGTGTATGTTAGCACGATTAGTTGACTAGTTGCTAACATCGGAATGCAGTCTTACGATCTATATTGGTTGTAGTATACGGGTGTTAAGCATTGCATTACGATTAGAATGATAGATATTGCCATAGGCATGTATACTTACTAACTATCGACATGAAATGATATAGGGAATGCAAGAATTATGTCATGATTAATGGATATTGAATGAAATGGTCAGCGTAACTGCTTACTTCCTATTAGCGTAAATTACAATTAGTTAGCGTAATGAATGAGTCACACAGTCTATGCCATACCTCCTATTAGCATTGAACGATACACGTAGCGTGTAGTGTTATCGTCAACGTATTATCTATGACAAGTGTAGTGTGTATTTACCTACTACAAGCATTACATGTCAGTAGATCATTAGTAAACTATAATGGCAAACTAAGCAGTAGATTAACTTACATTCTATTAGTAAGTGATTGCAACGGACAGGCGTTGTATTAGTATTAGTATAGTGGATTAGCGTGACACTTGTCCTGATGACTTACGGCCTATTAATATAGAAAAGAAAGAGAGAGAAAATAACGTAGGGATTACGTGACGTATTATGATTAGCCAATTGTATAAAGTAATCAGCATACCAACTTACCATCTATCATTATAGAGTGGTTTGTACGATATGAGAAAAGACAATGATTAACACACTAGCTATTATTATTATTATTACTATCATATCAACCTACTGACTATTGACAGACATAGAATGGGAGCAAAGACAATACAGTATAGAATGGTTAGTACGGGAGATAGCGTAGTTACTTTGGCAACTTACTAGCTATAAAGAGCGAGTCGTATTCATCGTAAGGTACACATGCCATGATTAGTCAATGAAAGTTTAACAGGCTATTTGAACCTACAGTCTATTAATGTAGGATTACACAGGAAATGATTACATAGTGATGAGCGAGTTGTTCAGTAAGATCGGTATACTGGCTTACCAACTACGAATGCATGTGCACATAGATTGGATGGAGTAGTACGATTAGTATAGAGCACAATGGAATGGGAGTATCTCTTCAACTCACGAGCTATTAGGGTGTAATAGAGTTATGCGTATAGCGGTTAGCGTGTGTGTACCAATATGTTCAATGTACAAGCTTACTATCTATTGGTATACATCGTAGATCGATCGACACATTTCAATTAGTATGTCAAATGGAAGTAATCGGTATGTGTGCTTTCTTACTCGCTATTCGATTATGTGATACGTGATCCGCATTTATGATTAGCAATTGACATCGTGTAATCGTCGTGCTTACTCACCGGCTAGTAGAATAAAATCATGCGGATTAAACAGCAGCAACATCTCGTTAGCCGAATATTCGGTAGTTATGATTACCACGATGATGATTGCTTACTCTCTATCGGTGTAGATTAAATGAACCGGAATGGAGCATTAGAAGCGGTATACGAGGTCCATGACATGCTTAGTCACTTACTCACTGTTATTTAATGGCAATGAAGATGTTAAGGTAAGCTCAGTATGTGTGTGTATGTGCGGATATATCAATTAATATTGTCAACTTACTAACTGTTTATACAAAAAAAAGGGTAAGCACAGGAAGCACGGCGTATAAAAGTTAATGGACAGCATGATAGAATGATTGCACTCAGCTTACGTCCTGTTCATTATTACGTCGTGATTAGCGTATGAAATGATACGGTTAACGTCGTGACCTACTTTCTATTATAGTACAGCCATGTCAAGGGTAATTCAGCGGTACGTTATTGTTAATGATGATTCAAGCCGTGTAATAATCCTATTAGCTTACGGTCTATTAAATGAAATGGTACAAATCAGAGAACACAATATCGTTAGTCAACTGGCTATTATTATTATAGACAGCGTATTAACCTACATTCTATTGGTTCATGGCCATAAATGATAGGTATTATGTTGTTGTCAATGGTTAGATAAGCCATAGTTCCATATGCGTATCTACGTATTAACACTTACGTGCTAAGTATGCGACATCAGTGTATTGATGATCGTCCTATTATTAGCATGTACACTAATGCTGCTATAATGACAACACACACACCTCCTAATTAAAGGAGAACCCACACGTCAAGTGATACATTGCAATTAATACGAAAGAAATCGATGCAGTTAGCGTGCTTGCTTACTGACTATTAGTGCACGTTTACACAAATGAAATAACATCAAAGATTGTCATTAGTATGCAGTGGGGAAGTCTTATTAACATTGAGCTTACGTTCTATCGGCGTGAAATTGTAGAAATGACACGATACGTTGGTATTTAGCGTATGAATTATCGAATAATTGACCAGGTAACTTCTTACCGTCTATTGATGTGGGATTTACGTAAATCGAGAATGATAGGAAGGGGAATTAACAAAGGGAATAGATGGATTATTGTACAAGTGTAACAACTTACTAACTATCAATGTCAGTCATCATGCAATGTATACACGTATACCAATGCCGTGATTAGTAAATGGAATGGAGTAAGACGCGTATCGTTTACTCACGATCTATTCAAATGACAAAATAAAATAAAGTGATGATTAGGGTAAAATGCATGCAGGATAACGAGACATCTACTTACTGACTATCAGTATAGAATCATTCAATTGATCATTACGGTATGATTAGGACTATGGAAAGAAGGGATACAATCAGCACGCTAACTTGCCTCTTTCTGTTCAGGTAACAATTTATATATGTATTAGAATGTATGTTTGATAACGTTTTTTCTTATTGTAACATACGACTACCACCACGACCACGTCCAGTCGCAGTTTCCGCATCAACTAGTGATACACCAGCTACAGCGACGAAAGCAGCGGCAAATACGGTAACGATGGAAACCTTCATGGTGTTATAGACCTGATAAAAACAAGTGAATACGATTAATTCAAATAAGAGTGGGTGCGTGTTTGTGAAGTAACAACGAAAGCTAAAGACACTAGCGATAAGCTTAATGGCTATGGAGTAGGAACGAGTAAGTAACAGTGATAATGACAAGTTAAGATCGTCGAGTATACGCTTGATTTAAATAAGAGACACCTGCTGCATGTTATTGCATGACAGGCAACGGGATAGTCACGCCTTGACATCATACACCATCCTTGTGTGTGTGTGTGTGGGTGTCGCCTTTTCATTTACCAAAAAAGGAACCAAGCATGTTCGCGCATCATGACGTATAACCATGGTCTAAATTAGATATTCGCTCTCTTTGATAGATTGTGGTATTTTCTTGATTGAATAGATGTATGTATTTGCAGTAGTAAATCAACAGGCTTAACGTGATCATTGGTCAATTGAACGTTGAAATGACGCGATATCAATCAAGGAGCAGCGCATGGCAAAAGGCCCAACCGTCCTAAGGTTTTTCTTTATCCATATAGTATTGAAATAGGCAAAAAGGGGCTGTACTCGTCGTGTAACCAAATGAGCAATAAATGATTTGATCTTCATTCTACCTTTATTCCTTGTGATATTTATAGAGAGAGAAGTCACGGCGTTGAATGGACGTGAACGGTCACAAAGTGTATGTATAGTTCAATTTCTTTTATTTTCTTTTACTCTTGATTAATAAGCATTAGTATCTATTTGTCTATTTGTCTATTTGTCTATTTGTCTATGGGCTAGGTACAACACATTTCTGTAGCAGTAAGGTGATATATTTCGCAGCACGAACAGCAGCACGCGCTATAAACTTGGGAATCTGCTCCTTATTCGTGCTGTAGTAATTGCCGCTAAAATCGCCGCTTCGCTTTAACCGTTCATAGGTGGGCCAAAACGAGTCGCAATTGTATTTACTAATTTCATTGACCCACGGGACGACACACGCCTCTGGATTCTGTGGATTGGATGCGAAACACATATTCCACTGGTTGACGTAGAAGCGATACTCGCCCTCCTTGATCTGTTTGGCCAGCTGTTTAACGTACATGTTGACATCCTCCTCAATCACCTCGTTAGGCATAGCGGTATCCCATATGTAGTGGAGGGGCAATGACTTTCCCTTCCATTGGTGCTTTATCTCCGTGCCACCACGATTATTGGCCGAGACATGAAGTGGCTGGTGAAGGTCGCCCAAGAAATGCATGATAAACCTGATTGCCTGCTTGTTCGCTATGTTTCCTAGGTCGCAAGTGAACCCGCTAGTGTATTTCTTCAGTCCGGTGACGATACATTTGTCACCTAGGCAATGTTGCTGTTCATCGTATAGTTTACACTTGTTGGGCAAGCTATCCACCGATACGTAATGGAAACCCTTTGTGTATCCGGGAGGAAATTGGCTAGGCGGTATATTGTCGGCCCAGGCTGCAGCATTTCCATAATCATCCACCGTACCATCTGCAAGTGCGAGGAGTTTATTCATGTATAGTTTAGTGTTGTCGGGAAGTAATTGCTGGATGAGTCGACCGATAACAACGTGTGCCTTGTCGCCCCATGCATTCGTAAATGGCGCTGTAGTGGCGACAAACAAAGTTGCGACGGCAGTGTATGTGGAGATTCTCATGATAACGACGAATGATGTTGATGCTGATGCTAAACGATCGTCTAAGAAGTGTTGTTTAGGATAATGCTGTCAGGAAAAGTAGTGTCAATGGTGGTGGCGGTGTTGTTGTTCAAGAAATCGATTCACGTAACAACAACCGTAAAATGGAGGAATGATTCAATGGAGGACTAGCTCGGTATTGGAATAATAGTTAGTATATTGCGGATGGCTGATCCATACGCTTTGGCTTTTATAGTTATGAGTGAGACATATATCTATACTATTCTCGTAAACATCAAGATTTACTTAGTCAAACTTGATACTTGGTTTGAAATGAGCGTGCGACATTCGAACGTAGTTTGCTAGTGAAACTATCGAACATGAGCGCATTACGGTTTATTCATCTTTCTAACTTGAGAAGGGATTATTCCTGTTTCTCTCCCCTTTATCGTTGCACGCTTCCCTTACATTCATTGCATTCACATAGCAATTGCCTATAGATTGATTGCGATCATTGCTCTACCAGTATAGTCATGATACAGCAAGATAGATCAAATATAGAAATATTGCCACATGGCATGTTTGACTGATGAAACAATCTAGATAAATCCACTCCAAATTACCGGTTAATGATGCAGCCTTTGAGTGCATCTTTACCTGCAGTATAAGTGAATACTACGCAGTACAAATATCAAATAAAATAGTATGGAATTCATTGCTGCTGCTTGTTTAACAGCTGTCATAACAACAACTACTAGCTAGCTAGCTAGAGCAAGCCACATGCAAGTAATACAAAAGCACGAAACAAAGAATCGTCTATGAAATCTTCTAGGAGTATAATCTTTGAAGCATCTTACTTTGAAAGGGAAATATCATGACTACAAGGATCTGTTGGCTAAATGTATATATGCCCCTGTCTTTTCTTTTCTTTGTCAGTGATCTTGACAAGACATTCTTCGAGAATACTATAGTTTCATGTCTTCTAACAAATGTTCGACGATACACACGCGAGTTAATGAACAGATGCATGTCATCTATAATATGTATAATGGATCATACTGCTCTGTATTACCATTAATACGGCGGTAATTATATTATGGTCACCCAGCAACCGTGTTAATAAGCGGATATTGGATGAGGAAACGCATAGCTACAAGTTACCAACGATGAATGAGTGCAGGGATAGTACGAATAGTATTATCGTACAGTCACAGTCTAGGTTTGTTTGTCACGCTACTCTTGTTCACTTGCCTTTGATAGATCCATATCCGTTTTACACGCGTGCAACGCCGCACCTATAGAATACCGTATGTCCTGTTCTATACCACCACCACCATCTGTAGATCCCATTCATACCTATTTTTAGAAATAATTCTGAACACACCGACACCTCTTCTTGGCAGTTTGATTCGGCTTTAGCATCATAGTACATTGGTATATTAGTCAGTATCACTAGTATCTATACACAACTCTAATTCAACCACCTATTATCCCACTCTCCGTAGTCGCACTAGTATTATTTATCGCTTTACAAAGTATTAAGTTCTCTCCTTGTTTTTCTCTTTTTCTTTCTCTCTATAGTAAGTGGCAATATTAGGTGTAGTAGTAATTGTTTGCTTCGACAATAGCGCATTATCCTGTTTGTGCTGCGTGAACAAAGCTTCCTCCAACGTTCCACCGCATTTAATACCGCTGTTATCGTCATAGCCATTAAAATTAAAAGGACAAAGACAACGATATCACGATATTGATTGATTGATTGATTGATTGATTCGTCCTTCTTTTTAGGTGGTGTCAACATTTCATCTGCCGCTACTATTCCGGTTATTACATCGTGCTCTATTATCATTTCTCGGCTTTCTGCTTTCTGCTTTCTGCTTTGCTTCGCTTCTCTTTTCTTTTCTTCATTCTTGTCTCTCAAATACATACACAAATACATACATATATGCACTTGTCGAGTACGTTCAGTCATTGATACTGACTCTATTACACTAACTGGTACTTGTACGTCATCTTGTTGTCGTTGTCGTCCTCGTCATTGTTGTTGTCCTCGTCGTATTTAACGCAGGAGAAGGCACTCCCTGCTGTGCCAGGCCGTACTCCATCACCAGCTGACGTGTCATATCTCCTTCTCACCCTTCTATCAGCTCTACACCATTGTTACTCTTATCCAGCGGTCGTTCTGAACCTGCCTCGTCTATCCCTACTGTCCATTATTTAGCTTCAAGTGAATCAAGCGTAAAATTGTCAGTAACCAATATCCAATAGCAATACCCGCTACTACACATAGTAAGCAAGTAGTTGGCTCGTTTTTAAATAGGACAACCCAGTAGCACTCGAGTACATCCATAGACTTGCTGGTATCCACGGATAGTATGAGCAATCCAGGTAGTCAACCTGCGGGTATTGGTCGTTTATCAGATGATATCCTACCGTCCGAGGATCGATATGCATTCGATACAGGTCCAATATCCATCTACAACGGTCCAATTATTATTAACACGCCCGATAACCAATTTTCGAATAACGATGACAGTTGTCATACAAACAGTGATAGTGATAGCAACTATGGTGACAGCGATGACAATGCTCCAATAGCGGCCGTTAAATCGCAACAACAACAACAACATCATCATCATCTACAGCCTACCAATTTATCTCCTTCTAAGCAGCCTTATTTATCATCATCGTCATCATCATTGATTACTAGTGCCACAACAAATAGTGGCAATTCTACATTAGTACGTCGTACAAATACACAACGACGTACACTACACGCTCAATTGGCACCGCCGCGTCCTGTTTCAGCGGCAACCAATGGTATCAGCACACCTAGTATGATACCATCACCGGAGAATACACCGTCATCCATAGCCAATACCTGTAATCTATCTAGCAGCTACAACGCCAATGCTGGTAATAGTAATAATGGATTATCGCCATTCTATCGTTTAGGCGAGCGTGCTAGTCGTTCCTCATCGAGTATCGGCAATGTTGTCGGCTCATCATCGCCTGCATTGGTTGCAGCGGCTGCCGGTCTTCCCATGCCCGGTGTACCCTATGCCGCGGGAACTGGTCACTACGGCGAGCATCATCGACGTAGAAGCTCGCTTGCATCATTACAATCGGCCAAGCAGAATCCCGGTGCTCGTATGTCTATCACTCTATCGCATGGTGGTGATGCGGCACTTAATTTATATCGTGAAACGGCTAAGCGCACCAATGATCCTAATCTTCAATGGGAATTCGCGAAATATCTATTGGAATGCGCGGAAAAAGAGGAGGAGGAAGAGATGGAGAAAACAACGAGGTCAAGACTCGAATGCGCACTTGTCGCCTAGCAGCTATCTGACTACATTATCGGGTGGTGCCACCCCACAAGCTGCACTATCCGCCAATGGATCTGTCGTGTCGCTGCCCACCAGTCAGTCCGGTCCCAATAGTCAACGGAATAGTTTTGCATCGGATGGACTACCCGCGATTACACCGAGTAATCTTGATCACATCAACATCAGCATAATGGATAAGCATGGCATGCACGCGTCCGAACATCGATGGAGTAGTCCGCCCAGTCCCACGATGACGCCTAATAGATCCATGTCACCATCGTTGAAACCACCCAGCATCAATAGTGGTGTGCATAGCCCGACACACGATTCAAGTCAACGCTCTGTACGTGACGAGGCCATCTATTGGATTAGTAAACTGGCACGATCAAGTCATCCCGAGGCTTGTGCGGTGAAGGCTCGTTGGCATCAACTAGGTAAATATGGCATGGTACAAAGTGAAGATAAGGCCACGGCACTGTACACCACCGCCAGTAAGCAGAATCATCCTCGAGCTGCCTATCGATTAGGCGAGATATTCGAGAAGAAGAAAGGCACCAGTAAAGCTGTACAATATTACACGCGAGCATCATCGCAGAATGACGCTTTAGCCAATCTTGTAGGTATACACTTGTGGATACATTTATATCAATCTAATCCGATTAACTTGTTGTTTTATTATATAGCGTTTGGGTAAGGCTCATCTAATGGGAGAGCTGAAACTAGCATGCGATTACAATTTGGCATTACGCTATTTAAGACGTGCATCAGATGCTGCAACACAGACCGATAAAGAGGCACATGAAGCACCCTATCTACTCGCGCAATTAATCGGTGATCTTCATCCTACCATTAGATTACCGAATGACATGCTCGCTCATGATCCTAGTGGTGCATTAGAACAATTCAAACGTGGTGCCGAGTTGGGACATGCTGCCGCCATGTATGAGTTAGCATACGCTTACGAATACGCATGTCTCGGTCTCGAGATGGCCGAACCCGATCTATCCATTCAATGGTATCGACAAGCGGCCGAATTGGGTCATGCCGATGCCATGGTCGGTCTAAGCGGTTGGTATTTAACAGGTCTCGAGGGTATACTCGCACCCGATGATACACTTGCATTCGATTGGTGTTATCGTGCGGCAGAGCAGCATCATTTACCGAAAGCGGAATACGCCATCGGCTACTACTACGAAGTGGGTATTGGTGTGGCATCCGACATGAACGAGGCGATGCGTTGGTACGAGTTGGCTGCATCACATGGTAGTCGCGATGCTCGTTTCCGTCTAAATAAGACAGAGGGTGCGAAATTACGTAAATCCGAGTATGGTTCGGTTAACTGAAGAAACACAAAAAAGGACGCGAATGTAATGTGATGTAATCCGATTAGTCAGTCAGTCATCAAATTAGTAACAGCAGTAGAAGATATAAAGAAATGGGCAATCATTGATATACATTTAGGTATTTTTAGTATTTTTATTTCACTTAAAATATAAAACATCTTAATTAAACGCTATTATACTAATGTGTATATGCATATATATATATATATTTATATAGTTGTATGTAAACTATTAACATACTCTATAACATCATCCTATTATAAGTCGCCAATGTATATGAAATTACTATCACATAATTGTTAAACAAGCAAATAAATAAATATTACGTTTCTTGCTTTACTTACCAAATCACCTAGACGTGCACGTAGTCGTTGATTCTCATCTTGTAGTCGTTCCACTTCATCTCGTAATTGATCTGCCTCACCATATCGTCTTACTAGTGTTTCAATCTCATTCTACGTGACAGCAAACATTAACATATAAATATCGATTAAACGAATAAATTACTTACTCGTTGAATATGAAATTGTCGTAATAGTTCCAAATGTAAATTTTGTAGATCAGCTCTAATTTCTTCACGGAAATCTTGTAAACAATCTTCAATCACTCCTTCCACCACGCGAAGTTGAAATGCACTCGGTGTACCGGTTGTCGCTTCAAGTGATGTACCCGTAGCTGATACGGCATCATGATGATTAGCTTCATTGTTATACGGCCATGTTAATCCAGTGGGTGGTGCAGTCTTCAATCCACTAGCATGAATCTCCTCTTCTATTAATCCACGAGCCATAATCGATAATTGCGGTAGACGTGCTCTACCAGTAGTTGCTATGGTTGCACCACTATTACTACTACTACCGTCATTACTCATTGGCATGGAATAGGAGGTGGTGGAGCGATGTCGTCGATGATACGAGTTTGGTGGAGTGGTATCGCGTAATACACCTCCTATCTCGTATGCTACACTAGATGGACGTGGCTTTATCGATGTATTCTATGAAAGATATTGTTATTATATCGATATAGTTGCTGTTATTGTTACTTACCTCATTGGTATGATGACTGATTATTTCCACCTCTCCTACTCCTTTATCAGTACTCGTTCCTACTAGTGATCTATCTTTGTTTCTGCGACAAGTTGAGAACGGGGACGCGCGTATCGAGTCAATGGTGAACTGGCTCGCTCCTCATAGACAGCAGAGGAACTTGATCGTGTGGATGGTGCAGGTGCAGTACCTTGATAAGCATTACGTGCTGATGTAGTTGTACTCGTATTAGTCGAGGATTGATGACGTGTTACAGATTCACCATGATCAGTAGCACGATCTACATAGCAGTCTGCCCTATTGGATGACCACCAGAATCTTCTCTAGATAAACCTGATTGACTTGATGTAGTGGTAGTCGAATAAGCATCTGGTACTATATATATACATACTTATTTATTAGCAAATATAGATATTGATCAATAATGTACACTTACATCCTTCTCGTTCAGATCTTGATCTAGCAGCACGTAGTAGCTCACGTTCCAATCGAGTACCACTACCATCTCGAGTGGGTCGAAGATTTGATGGTGACGTGGCTCGTCGTGTCATTTTCGATGAACCACCTATGATATTATTATATATATAAATATATATAAATACAAAGCAATATTAATCATATATCCTCTTTTGTTTACTTGCCTACTAGTCCTGCATCAACATCATCGATGATATCAGATTGATCAGACTCTTTACCGTTCGAGTCTTTAACCGGTGAGAACATATCCATATACGTGTTATTGTTGTTATTGGTGTCTTATTAGCAGAGCGTTGTGCATAGAGATGGTGTGTGATCGACGTATAGGTGGTGATATTAGATCATTGCTGTTTCTAGGGAAGTGGCGGTGAAGGTATACGTCGTATGGCATCACCACTACGAGGATTATTCTACCATAGGATTGGCTTGTTCTGTTCGATGTGATGTCATTTCAATATCAGTTTATCATTTGTAGGCACGGCTACTGAAGTACGCTTTGATGTTGATGTTGTTGATGATGATGATGTTGCCGTTCCACTAGATCCTGACTTTTTCCCTACTACTTGAAGCTAATCATCATTCAATAGTTAAATACTATATTACTATCATTACTAACAGTGCTTACTTGAAATGCAGTTGATTTAACAGAATGTGGTTCATGAGCCCATACACTCGCCAATGGTTTCGATGAAGAGCGTAGATCAAATAGTAATAGTTTCCCTATTATCATATAGGTACATATATAAGTATACTATGTAACTATCACCAATATTCAACTATCTATACCTTGAATAGTGCCCGCTGCAATGGTAACACCGTCATTCTTGAATGATAATGCCGTTAATGGTTGATCAGTGGTGAGTGTCTTAATAGCTCTATATATGCATATATATATATATACATCACCATACTATTAGTTATATGTGTTCTGTAGCTTCATTATTAAGGATATGAATGTCTTACCCTTGTTTCTCTGCATCGTAGAGTACAACTCGTTTGTCGAGACCCGCAGAACACATAAGATATCGATTATACGGACTGAATGCCACACCTTTTACAGGTGCATTATGTGCATTCTCAAATGTTTTCAATGGTGTCTGACTACGATTGGTATCGACGAGATGAACGGCGCCATCATCACCGCCACACAGTAGTAGCGGTTTACGAAACTTTGAATAATCCACTGTATTCAATGCCTACCCATTATGATTATTAGTATGAATCTATTCTATGTCATCCTGTGTTATATTACCTGTTCTGTAGGAATGATGTAGTGTTGTTGCATATTCTTCTGTAGATTATCCACGAGTAAATGTCCACTAACCGATACACTAGCCAGATGTGTCTGATCAATATCCAATGCAATACAGTAATTGCTGCACGATGTCCACTTAGTTGATCGAGCCATCGTCGATCCTGTCTATCCCATCGACGTATAATGCCTTGTGAGCCTGCATCATTACTTGACGACCACGCTGTGCCATACACATGGTGGATATTTCGCCTATGCCCTACATATACAAATCTATTGGTATGAATCAATAGAATGGAGGCAACATGTTACCTCGCGTAATTCATCGGTTGTAATGGTATCCACTCGTGTATTATCTGTATTGTATACTGATATAATGCCATCCGATCCAGTAAATGCTAGATATTTGCCTATATATATATAAACATTATATTAATAACAATAACAATAACGTTGTTGTTGTTGTATAGGTACCGTCTTCACTCCAACAGTTGCATTAACGTTGCCACCAGCTTCTTCTTTGTCAATAGCATATAATAATCGACAAGGGGATTAGACGTAGATTTGATCTGAGTAGAACTAGGAGATTTATAACTCCATAGCTTGACCCCGTTGGCAGCCGACGTGACCAGTAATAACTGATTAGACATGTCACGAATAGAGTAGACTTTTGTGGTTATTGATAATAATCACTACAATAAGTGTAGAAGTGATAGCAGTAGTAGTAGCAATGCGTATATGCGTATGCTCTACTACCTAATTATTGCTTGTTTTTTGTATCTATGGCAGAATAACCTAAATACGCTTGTAAAAGTACAGAGGAAATGGTTTGACGAGTAAATAGATAGAAAGATAGAAAGATGGTGAGATCAAATCAAGTGATTATTTCTTTTTGATTATTACAAAGTAAACAATGGAATAATACATGGATTAATCATTCTATATCACGCTTCGCTTGCTTTTATTATTTACGCGACATACATAAAGAAACAACATAATGATCAATAAATCAGTGCCTTAATGTATTGTGCCATAAGAAGTCTCGTTGTATGTCTGTTAATAATAGAGCGATATCATCATTGCACACGTATTATGGTAGACATCTACCGGTGAATCGTGGATAGAGGCAGCATTCACGTACGGTGTATCGATTCAACATCCAGGCGAGGAATCGTTCAACACCTAGACCGTAGCCACCATGCTCAGTAGTACCGTATTTACGTTGATCCGTGAACCTACACCGTAACCATCATATCAATATATAGCAATATAGATATACATTAACACTTACCAGTAGTATGGGGTTGGGTCAATACCTTCCCGTTTGTAACCCGCCATTAACTCGTCGAGATCAGCAATTCTCATACTGCCACCGACAATCTCACCTACACCTGGCATGAGTACATCAACCGATTCTGTAACACGTGGATCATTCTTGCAACGTTTCATGTAGAAACTCTTGATTTCCGCTGGGAATCGACATAACATGATGGGTTTGCCGATGGCATCGGTCATGACACGTTCCGGTGCTTCTGGAATATCATCACCGAATTCAAAGTCTTTGCCATCTTCACGCTTGATACCGTGCTCATTCAAGTAAGCAATAGCATCCTTGTAGTCCATACGCATGAAGGGACGAGCGGGTTTCTTGAATTCAGGATTCAATTGATAGATCAATTTAGCGGTAGTTTCATTGGCAAGTGCACGATCAATACTATCGCAAATCTAATAAGCAACAAATAAGCGTGAGTTGCATGTTAGAAAGAAAAGCGATGCCTTCATCATTATCTACTTACTACATCTCAATAGCATTCAATAAACCATCAAAATCGATGAATACGAGTTCTGCCTCCAAATGTGTATATCTTTTGTTTAACGAATACAGTTCAATATAGTGTTATCATCATCATCTATTACTTCTATTCGATAACTTACTGTGACAAATGACGACGTGTATGTGATGTCTCGGCACGATACGATTCAGCCATACAGTAGACGTCACCCATAGCGGGTAGACAAGTCTCGAGGTAGAGTTGCGATGATTGAGTAAGATAAGCCTATACGTATTCAATTAGTAACGATACTAGCTACTACTACTACTACAGGCAATAGTAGTATTACTTACCTTCTCGCCATAGTAGTCTAGATTGAATAGCGTACTACCACCTTCTACTTGAGTTTGTACCATGCATGGTGGGGTTACTTCAGTATAGCCACGTCCATCGAAATGATCACGGAATGCTTTCATAATATCAGATCGTGCGCGTAATACAGCCGATGCCGTTTCACCACGAATAACCAAATGACGCTGATCGTATAATACGGATGGGTTGGATTCCTTTAATAATAATAGACTGGTTAGTTAATCATTTCTAAATGTCTCTTACTATTATGATTACCTCATTCAATTTATTACCAATGGCTTCATCACCTCCTGGTGCCTTGCCTAATACTTCCCAGTAATCTACTACCATTTCATGGTTATCAGGTGCCTAATTCATTAACTGGTTAGTATTACATCATATCATATCATTCATTCACAAGTTACTTACTGTTTTGCCTTCTGGTAATTCGGAAATGATACCGTAGACGCAATAGTTGACTCCATCGTCAATGTTAATGCATCATACGTATGGTTCTATATAGGTATACTCATTAATACACGCTGATACAAATGATCATCATTACACTATATTGGCACTTACCAGAACACCGGTGAGAACACATTGAAGGAAACCAGTACCATCGCGTAGTACGATAAAGCGCATATCTTTGCCCTGAGTACGCATACGATGCACCCAACCGGATATCTTGACGCGTTCACCACGATGTGCAACGCCATCACGTAGTTTAATCTACACGCAGACAATTTAGTCACGCTTATCTTGGAGCACTCGCATGAATACATACGGTCTTTGCAGCGGGTAAGCTTGCATCTTGCGTCAATACAATCAATTTGGCCTCCTCGAGTTTACGCTCCTCCTCGACACGTCGTTGCTCCTCTTTGGCCGCCAACTCTTGACGTTGCTGATCTTGCTTCTTTTGCTTGCGCAATAGTTCATCGACACGCTTCTTCGCCTTCTTAAGAGCAGCGCCGGAAATAGGGCTATAGTCAGCTGGCTCGTTATCCGTTTCCGCTTTATACATCATAACTTGCACGTTCTCCGCTTGCTGCAAAGCATGTACCGCTGTCTTATAGGGAGCGGATTCGCTACCATTACCTGCTTCATCGCTGCCGTTCACTTCATTCACATAGAAAGTGACTAGCGATATCATTGAATATGGTGAGGATATATGTTATGGATTGAAGCTTTCTTTGTTTCTTTCTTTACCTGCATTGACGGATAGATCCGCGGTTTTCTTGATTATTTCCGAGGTTGACATAGCCAATAGTTTATTTAATTAGCTAAATCTCGTCTTAACAATAACAATAATGGCAGCTGTTGCAGTAGGCACAGTAAAGGAAGAACTGAGCAACGAGAAGGCAAATAACACAGGTAAAAAAAGATAAAGAGTGCAAAATGTTAGCGGAATATGAATGATCACCTTTATTAAGATTTGATGATGAAAGATCAATAAATGATTACTCAACACCTGTTAAATCTGCTGCTGTGATAGAAGATCAAAAGTAAGCTTTACTCCTATTGATCAACGAATAATCCATGTATTAAGCAGAACTCAACGGCTTGACTGCCTTTCCTAGCTTGCCAATAGCGTACGATAGTTTAGTAGAAATCTGATCAAGGAATAAATCACCTAGAATGACTTGTTAGTATACAGCATACATATGCTACGTTGCAATTGCTTATCCTGTTCCTTATCATCTCATCCTAGCATAATAATTGTACGTGGATCAGTATTGCTCTTTGCATTTTGAGCATCATCTATCGTAAATGGCATTAGTTAGTACGAATTAATCAATAGCCGATTGACCATTCATACTTGTCCAATCCTCGTATACATCAGTCAATACAATGATGATTAAGGATTGATGTCGATACTAGTACACAATATATATGCAAACATATTTCGACACTAGTCACTAGTCACTAGTATTAATAATCTAAAGCAACTGTTTATTGCGTATTTATTGTAACAGCAGAATCAATCAGCTAATTAATACGAGCATACGATGTTGAAGTAACAAAGCAGCTATCGAGCACAGTAAACAGATTACTATCATTATTGTAGTATGCCATCTACCGTCTCTTGAATAGATTTTACCAGCCCTACAAGATCCAGCACTGGGCCATACGCGTAAAAATTCCACAATTGTTACTACGGCCTTTTTCTTAGGTGGCACTGTGCTTGTCCGTTCCTTGTTGTGTAATATCACCCTCACCCAGAACCTTGAACATCAAATTCCCACTAGCATCGAAGCATAGATCTATTTGACATTGATGTTAGTATTAGTTGATGTGACTTGCATTGTACTTACTATTGTGATCAGGGTAAACTAGTAAGTTGTTCATATGCGCATACTCCAATCCTAAATGGCATCGTTAATATGGCATGACTGCATTCACTACTTGATGCTTACCTGCAAGTAATTGTGCTAGAAACTGATTACTTCGGTTTGCTCGTTCACTATTATTCTTTATTTAAAATTGTATCTACTCCAACCTCATATGTACGCACACATTGTGTCGTTGTTCTTGCACAATAGTCCGGTCGGTTGCTGCCACTGCGAGTTCTTTGGCATAAATTTTGTATTCCCACAAAGGATATAGCCGAGATTGTTACGTCTGCTTAGTGTATGTCCTTGACGAGCACTTGATAGGAACTGTCCGTTGTCGTAATGGCTGCATTGGTGGTCGATGCTAGTAGAAGCATAGTAGTTGCGATAACGCCGGTCAAGCCTAGATTGAAGCGCATGGTGAACTATGTGTTCCGATATATTCGTAGTGAGTTGTAAGACGATTGTATAGAAAGTGTAGTGATATGGTTATCCATCTTTGCATCACGAATAAATGGCGCCCATTTATAGGAGTAGCAGCAGCAGTAGTAGCAGTAGTTGACCAGTCGGGTATGCATTGCCAATGAGCCATTTGAACTGTAAGGTATTTGTCTTTTTTACATTTATGTCACTACAATATCGGCTTCTTTTTCTTTATTGCATTGATAAGGCAATGGTTGTTGCTGTGATTGGAGCGTGTAGTGAATATTACTCGTTTGTTGGATAGAATGGCGAAAATCCATGACAGAGATTGTATTAGTTCCAGATGGCGTTGCCGCATTGATCAAGCACGAGGACAAATCATATAACTGGTCAGGTTATTTACCATCTAATTTGCTTCTGATTCAGCTTGCCAAAGATTCGGAATAACTACAAATGCGCAATTATACCCGACGAGGAGATGCCATGGAACGTGGTGATGTACTCGACAAAGATTGACGCCATTTGTCTATTCAGTAATGCGTGTAGCCGTGAACTATACGGATGGTCATTATTGCTACAAGCATCTATCGACATGATTGATAATACTCGATAGTGATATCGCTCATATTACTGCTCCATTGTTAATCATATTGACTGGATTGCCATATACACATTGATTTGGACTAGCGGTGTCAACTATGGAACACGGCATTCTAATGCTCATCTCCGCATGTTTCAGCACAAGTACTGTTTGCCATAGCGGTACATACTCGATGTATTAAACTGACACCGCCATTATGTATCTAATCAATTTGTAATGGAGATGAACGAGAATTGAATATTAATGCTAAAACTAGCCTATTATCATTGTCATTTGCGTCAGAATGTCATGGTATATTGCCAAAGAAAAAAGAATAATGAGAATAATGAATACTTGCTACTTTATTCGAATGTGTATCTATCGCAACTTCCTGGATGCAACTCGCACCAAGCATACTAATGAGATCGGCACGTATGCCTCGTTGTAGCAATCGGTGTCGTAGCTTGTAGATACGTGACAGAGCATCTCGCGAGCTATACACCTGTCCATTAGCATCCCTGTGACCACTCCATAGTTTCTCGCCTACAGCACCGGCACGAGGCCAGACTCGCATGTCAAGCACGTAGGCATCGCTTTTCTCGGACCATAAGGCCACTTCACCGCCAAGTATATCGGGATGCGATCTATCCACATTACCGGTCGACTCAAGTCCCTCGATTATGTTGTGCGCGTACATGTGCTGCCATGATCTGTAGGAATTGCACTCTGGATCCTTATCGCCTACCGACCACATCCAATCACCTTGACCACGATCGAGATACCACTGATTGCTGATGGATACAATGACGCGCAATCCCACTACAATCATCCGTGTACTGCAATCATAGTAGCGTATACCGAATGGTCACGGA
Organism: Syncephalis plumigaleata; assembly: GCA_025201365.1. Lineage (NCBI taxonomy): Eukaryota > Fungi > Zoopagomycota > Zoopagomycetes > Zoopagales > Piptocephalidaceae > Syncephalis > Syncephalis plumigaleata. The sequence continues at coordinate 314,917 of JAIXMF010000016.1, forward strand.
TATCATATGTGGTGCTAGGCTGTGTCATGCTATCAACGAGATACAATAATGATAAAATTGACAATTATTGAGCAGATGATATGTACTTGTGCATAATAAATAAACTGCTATCAATAATGCTGATTAGTTATGCCTACACAATTATTCAAACACTAGTGTACACCAATGCGGTAGATGCATGCGACGTGCAGCAGAACGTCCAGATCCAATTGTTAATGGTGCACGATGTGCTATTGAAGAATACGTATCCATTGCAATTACCTCTCTCTCTTTCTCTCTTCTCTTTTCACATTTGACTACGTCCTCCGTAATCACTTGTATGTGTATCGAATCGTGTTTTCACCAATCCCATTGATCACTGTTGTCATTACTCGCTTCCATGCTGTTGTATCGTTTAAGCATTAAAGTATAGAAACGTAGACGTTGTCTTTATTCCTAGCAATACAGCAACACTAGACATAGTTATGACAGGTTGTAATCCAAGTGTAATGACAATATGTAGGAAGCATAGTTCTAAGGATACTGACATATGTGATGAAGTAGCACTCGTGTAATCAATATTCGATGACCTCACTCGATATACAATGCTCATTCATGGCACACGATAAATAATAAGCATAGCTGGAGTAGAAGAAAGAATCGAACGATGAATAGAGTAGAAGAATGCCCTATAGCATTACATATTTATTCAATCAATGAACCAGCCATTAGTTGATATTTATGTAATAGGACCATGGATGAATAGACGCAAGAGACTTGTAGATATATTTCTTGATCCAAGGAATAATGACTTGAGTAGCATGGACACTAAAGGGTCTTGCACCAATACATTCTTGACTTGAATACCTATAATATCTACTTGATGATGTCCTTGTCTTGCTCTGTAATCATAATGAATTAATATGAGTATAATTATTGTGGATTATTACTTACTGTTTATTCTTCCTATCATTCAGATGATGTAGATCGTATTGTGGTTAGTACACCATGGGTTAATGCCAGAATGGTAACTTACCCACTAGTATACACAGACATATGTGAATTATATGACATATTAATATCAATACAGTCATATGCTGTCATCGGGAGTAGTAACTTACGCACTGTTATCCACAATGTATGGAAATCATGTGCCACGTTATCATTAGTACATCCATTCATTATAGCAAGAATGATTACTCACGTTCTATCATAAAGGAACATATGTTGGCCATGTGCCGATACTGTGATTAGTACGCCATACATTACGATTGGAATGGTAACTTACATACTATCGTACAGGAACATATGGATCAAGTGTCATAATGTGGTTAGTACCTCATAGTTTACGATCAAAATGGTAACTTACGCTCTATCATTAGGAAATCGTGTGCCATACCATAATTAGCGCATTCATTGATTGCAGTCAGAATGGTAGCCTACCTCCTATCATTCAAGAACATACGTGGATCATGTGTCATATTGGAATTAGTACATTCATTCGTCACAATCAGTTGGTAACTTACAATCTATCATATAAGAGGGCATACGTGGATCATATGTCATATCATAATTAGCACCTCATTCATTATGTCAGAATGATTACTTACATACTATCATACAAGAACGTATGCAAATCGTATGCCATATTAGAATTAGTACATCTATTCATTACGATAGGAATGGTAACCTACCTCCTATCATATAAAAATGCAAGTGAATCATACACCATAGTGTGATTAGTACCTCATTCATTACACTCAGGATGATGACCTACTTTCTATCATACAGGAGCATGCAGGATCGTGTGTCACATTAGAATTAGTGATCATACATTACAATCAGGATGATAACTTACGCCCTATCATACAAGAAATCATGTGTCACGTTATCATTAATACGTCCATGCGTTGCAGTCAGAGTGATTACTTACGCCCTATCATACAAAAATGTAGGTGAGTTATTTGCCATATAGTAATTAGTACCCCCTTCATTACGGTCAGAATGATTACTTACCCACTAGCATACACAAGCGTGTGTTAATCGTGTGCCACATTATTGTCAGTACCTCACTCATTGCAGTCAGAATGTTAACATACCCACTATCATAAGGAAATTATATGCCGTAACGTAGTTAGTATTCCATTCATTAAGCTAAAATAATAACTTACAAGCTATCATACACGAAGATATGTGGATCATGTGCCATAACGTAATTAGTACATCGATTCATTACAGTCAGAATATTAACCTACAAACTATTATACACAATCATATATGGATCATGTGCCATAGTGTGATTAGTACCTCATACATTGCAGTTAGAATGATTACTTACTTTCTATCGTACACAGTCATATGTTAATCGTGTGCAATATTAGAATTAGTACATCCATTCATTACAGCTAGAATGGTAACTTACGGCCTATCGTACAGGAAATCATGCGAATTATAGGACATATTAGAATTTGTATTTCATTCATCACGGTAAAAATAATGGCTTACCGTCTATCATGCAAAAACATACGTGGATCGTGTGCCACATTGTAATTAGTACCTCCTTAATGACGATCAAAATGACAACTTACTCTCTATCATACACAAACATACGCGGATAATAAGCCACATTGGTATTAGTACATCAGGTATTACAGTCAGCCTGTTAACTTACAACCTGTCATACACAAGTATACGTGGATCGTGTGTCATATTGTGATTAGTACCTCGTTCATCACAATTAGAATGATAACTTACGCGCTATCATAGAAAAAACCATGTGCCACGCTACAATTAGTACATTCATTCATTACGGTCAGAATGATGACTTACTCTCTAGAATACACAAGTATGCATGGGTTGTATGCCATATCGTAGTTAGTACTCATTCATTACGATCAAACTTATAACTTACTTGCTGTCGTACAGACGCATATATGGATAATGAATCACATTAGTATTAGTCCCTCATTCATTACGGTCATAATGATTACTTACTTGCTATCATACGAGAACGTATGTGAATTATGTGCGATATCATTGTTAGTACATCCATTCATTGCAATCATAATGATAACCTACACACTGTTATGGGCAGATATACGTGGATCGTATGCCACATCATCATTAGTATACCATAGTTTATAAATGGAATGGCAACTTACACACTGTCATACCGGGACATACGTATGGATCATGCGCAATACTATAATTAGCACATTCATCCATCGGATTAGAATGATGACTTACTTTCTATCGTATACAAGAACGGATGTGGATCATGTGTCAAATTGTGGTTAGTACCTCATTCATTGCTGTCATAATGGTAACTTACTTTCTATTATACACAAGCACAGATGAAACGTGTGCCATACAATAATTAGAACGTCATTCATTACGATCAGAACGATAACTTACGAGCTATCATACACAGACATAGGTAAATCATGTGTCATATTGTGGTTAGTATCGCATAAGTTACAGCCAGGATGATAACTTACCTCCTATCATTCAAGAACATAGATGAAGCATGTGCCATATCGTAGTTATTATCTCGTTCATTACAAGCAGGTGATAACTTACGTCCTATCATACAAGAATGTGTGGATCATACGTCATGCTGTAGTTAGCACATTATTCATTACAGTCAGAATGATAACTTACATCCTATTGTCCAAAAACATGTCAATCATGTGTCATACTAAGATTAGTATACTATAGATTGTAACCGAAATGATAACTTGCCCACTAGCATACACAGACATATGTTAATCGTATGCCATAAGGTGATCAGTACAGCGTAGATGGCAATCGAGATGCTGACTTACTTTCTATAATTCAGGAATATACGTAAATCGTGTGTCACATTAGAATTAGTACCTCGTTTATTGCCACCAGAATGATAACCTACATGCTATCATACACGGAAATCGTGTGTCACGCTATGATTAGTACGTCCATTCATTGCAGTCAGAATGATTACTTACAGTCTATCGTACACAAACATAAATGGATTCATGTGCCGTATTAGAATTAGTACATCATTCATTGCAGTCAATGTGCTTACTTACAAACTAGCGCACACAAACACATGTTAATCGTGTGTCACATTATTATTATTAGTATATCATTCATTACGGTCAGAATAATGACTTACAGACTATAATTTAGGAGTATTCGTAGATCGTGTGCCATATTAGAATTAGTACGCCATTAATTACGATAGGAATGGCAACTTACGGCCTATCATGCAGGAACGTATGTGGATCATGTCCCAAATCGTAGTCAGTATCTCATACGTTGCAGTCAGAATGATAACTTACTTTCTATTATACAGGAACAGAGGTAGATCATGTGTCATATTAAAATTAGTACGTCATTTATTGCCATCAGAATGATAACTTACACACTGTAATAGACAAGTGTACATGGATTGTGTGACAAACTGTAATTAGTATCCAGTTTACTACGATCATAATGATAACTTACATTCTCTTGAAATAGTAGTCACACATATTATTTTGATTTATATTACTATTAGCATGATCCTTGTTATGGTCAATAAGATAGCTTATTACCTTCAGCTAACAAATCAATAGATAGAATAAACATTATGATATGATTAGCATAGTACTTGTTATGGTCAATAGAATAGCTTACTGCTTTGAGCTAACAAATTTATAGGAAGAATAAACATTATGATGTGATTAGCACGTCAAAACAACCATTTAATATACATGAAATTACCATCTATCGGTAATCATTGGTGGCCAATGAAACAATAGGCTACGATTAGTACATCAATTGGTAGGGTCACGGTCAGACATACCACGACGATCCAGGATGGGACTAGCTTCAACGGCAACCAGACTGGCGACAGCGACAACGGCGGCGGCAATAGCGAGAACGGCAGAGAACTTCATATTGATATTGGCCTAGTGAAATAGATAGCTCAGCTGACTAGAACGAAAGTAGAAAGTAGTGAGAGCAGAGTAGAAGAGTGTAGAGTAGAAGCGTGAATATGAAGGCGACAAGTCGAGTGTGTCAAAAAGTGCTTGATTTATAGCCGAGATGATGCTAAATATTTAGGTGGAAAGTATGATGATGGCTATCGTGGTGCCATTCATTATCCACGCGAGTAATTGTCCTGAGCATCTACTCCACATGCCGACATGCTGTAACGCTGTATTACACATTTTACTACATTGTTTTAGCTCTAATAGGCCTTCTCTCCTCATTTCCTTCACCTGAAATATTTTTCACGGGACCTTGTAACCCAATCCTATGCTGCTATCTACTATTCCTCCATACTCGTCACTCCCATTTCTCTTTTACCTATTATTTCAGGAGGAACATTTGCATTGGGATTACTTTGGTGATGATGATGTGATAGGGGAAACTATTGCTCAAAAGTATCAGGGTTGGTATTCGATAAACCGGTTTTTGTAAGAAGAAAACTGGAATGCTCCAGCATCGTGGCTTTTGTCCATACGTTTTGCCAACCACATATGAGGAAGCTGGACAGGTGTTTGCTGGTCAAGGGTTAAGCAATTAGCCTCAGTTTGTGTAAAACATACCAGTTCAACAGAGCGTATTACAGCCATTCCACTTTCGAATAGAAGCCTGGCTAAATCATTAGAATAGCCAATCATTTAATGAGGAGTGAAGTAACCATCATTTGCGATACAATGGCACAAATGCAAGCATACAACAATGTACGAGTGTTTCATGATGTCCGTTGCTTTCAATGTGATCGGATTGGTCAGTCCAATGTAAGCAGGCTGGGAATATGATCATTTGCCGAAGGAGGGAGTGTTTACTTGCTTGGAATTATCGAATGCAACTATCATTAGTCTAGGAACTGATGTAGCTCGTTTACATCCACCTATTTGTTCGACGTCATTCTTCCCGGTCAATAAAAGTACTCATTCCCATCATCACTTGTTTTAACTCGTTAGTCTCGCATTCCACACCATTAGACATTATGCTATGCTCGGATTGTTATGCGTATTACATACATGTGTGGTGAGGATAGTCGGCTGTTCGATGAAGTCGATTAAGAAGTGACTAGGTAAGAATAGGTGGCATGCCTGCCTAGTTGGACAGTGATGGTAAATCAAGTGAATAGTTGATATTATGCCATTTAGCATAGAAATACGTGCGATTATGAACAATACACGATAGCTTTCAATAATAGAGCGTGCATGTAATTATTATTCTGACTTGATTGTCACATCCATACAAATGTCATTCATTATCATGACATCTGCATGACATGTTCATTTGTATGTCATCTATCATTGCTCATTCCATTGTCATTTGACGTGATCGATACTGATTGCAATGCATTACGACATGTCATCGAATGATCCCACAATCATATGAACGTGTCAATGGAGCATGAACATACTTGATGGTATCTATAATGCAATACGACATTCATCTGATGAATATGATCAATTATTGTATATGCAACGGTCATTAATTAGTAGGATGCAATTGGATACCGAGATTGTATGCCTAGTTTACAAATAAGAGCGGCATGTGTATTCTATTTATGATTATTAGTCGCGTATGGTCATGCCAAGTGATGAGCAGCTAAGCAATCACTACTTGATAAGATACTGATTAGTTCATTATAGTTGATCGACTACTAACGATATTACTATTACTATTATTGATCATTGTATAAACAACAAGAAAACTGTTAATAACTAATTTCACGGATTGAAAGCTTCCTATATTTCCAAGTCAATAGATCGCTTTCTTTCTCAATTCATATAAAGACTCGCACCATCTATCTACTGAAGCAATTCATAGTATGAACAGTATACATGTATAACTCATGGTTTAATGTATGATGCATGACATTATAGAGACCAATTATCACGTAGGACTAATCATAGCTTCCTGAATACTTCTTAAGGAGATAATACTAGCCTATTACAACGTTAAATTGCCTACTGTCGCAATTCGCTATTTACCTATTGATTGTTTTCCCTTTTTAATCCGCTATTTTTTTCTTTTTTTTCTGTATACATTCTAGCCAATCAGTATCCACCATGCTAACAACGACTAACCAATGAGCGTAAAGAATTATTGCTCTTTTATAGAATCGTGCGGTTAGTGTCTTTTCTTTTTTCTTTACCCTTTTTCTCGTTGCTGTCGTCGTCGTTGTCGTTATAGGTTGTTGCTATTCGATTGTAGTCTAGTACGTGTATCACTACTACTATCACTACTATCGTTGCTATTCTCTAGCGTATTATTATTACTACTACTGTCATTGCTCTTTTACGCGCAAATCTACCCTTTGTGTACTTACACGCGTATAGTCTCTACAGTGACTATAGCAACTATCCTGTTAGTCTTACTCAAAGATAAGCATATACGACTTTCCCTATGGGCAACCCTATCATGAACGATCAACAATACTTGTCGTCGTTTGAGGAGCTATTGGGCCAGCTTGTGCAAAGTACAGCCGATACGGCTCGTATTCAAACGGTAAGCAATCATCACATACATGTAAAATTCCATGAACGGAGTTTTGATTAATAAATTTTTATTTTATTTTTTTCCACTTGTAACAGGCAGCAACCACATTAAATACGCAATATTACGATCAGGCTCGATGTGTTCCTGCTTTAGTAGAATTGACCAATCGTTCCGAGCACTGGCAGGTAAGTAACTATTAACCATATATATCTACATATATGTATATATAATTGCTTACATTACTTGTTAGATCCGTCAATTGGCTGCTGTGGAATTGCGTAAGCGTAATGCTCGCTGGTGGATGGAATTGGATGCTGCCACCAAGACTACAATCCGCTCGACGCTACTCGAATGTGTAATGAAGGAACCAGAGTAAGTGCCCGCCCTGCTATTGTTGCTATTACTGTTGTTTATTTACTTATTCCTCTTTATCTAGAGTCTTGGTTCGTAATGCCATTGCTCGTGCTATCTCATCGGTGGCACAGGAAGAATCGGTCAAGGAAAACTGGCCCGATCTACTGCCATTCCTGCATCAATGTATCACTGATGGCAATGCCGGTCAACGTGAAATTGGCATCTATGTACTATACAGCATATTGGAGACCATTGCAGGTGCTTCACCCAGTCAATTAGATCAATTGATCGAACTATTCAGCCGAACTCTAATGGATGCCGAAAGCAAAGAAGTACGCATCACCTCGTTGCAAGCCTTTGGTGAATTGGCCGAATACATCGATATCGAGGATAAGAAGCAGATTCGTCAGGTACAAGATCAAATTCCTAACATGCTCGCCGTACTCCAACAATGTATTACCGAGGGTGATGAAAGCAATCTAGCCAAGGGTTTCGACGCTCTCGACACAATGATGCTTTTGGAAACGCCAATCCTATCGCGTCATGTACCGCAACTTATTGAATTCGCCATTAGCGTCGGCTCTAATCAATCACTCGATGATTCCGCTCGTGTTATGGCGCTCTCCTTTTTACTGATGACGTCGCTCTACAAGAAGTCTCGCTTGCAAAAGGCCAAGCTTGTCACCCCGCTCATTCAACACTTGATGCCAATTGCCACCGAGGAAGACCCCGAGGATGTTGACGATGACTCTCCGTCACGCGTTGCCATTCGTAACATTCAATCGTTGTCTTCGGGCTTGCCACCCAGTCAGGTGTTCCCCGTTTTGCTACAACTCATTCTAGAGTACATGGCCAACCCAGCAGCCGGTCATCGTAAGGCAGCTATGATGGCATTCGCCGCTTCCGTGGAAGGATGCGCCGATTTCATGCGTAACAAGATCAACGACCTTATGCAGTTGGTATTCGCCGGTCTACAAGATCCGGAAATGGTTGTACGTCGTGCAGCCTGTCTTGCGCTAAGCTGTGTAGCCGAGGAGATCGAAGAGGCCGTTACGAATAATCATGCCATTCTTTTGCCACTTTTATTCAACTTGATCGGCGAGACTAACGAGGAGATCACCAAGCACGCTTGCAGTGCTTTAGGAGCTCTACTTGACAACTTGGGCGACGAGATTCTTCAGTATCTGCCTACACTCATGGAGAAGTTGGTCATTCTCATGGAGAACACGCAAGGTGAAATGCGTAGCACCGTTGTCAACGCCATTGGTAGTGCCGCACAAACCTCGGGTACCGCATTCGCCCCTTACTTCCACGAGGTTATGGTGCGTCTCCAGCCAATTATGGCCTACAAGGGCTCGGATGCCGATGACATTGTTCTACGCGGTGTTGCCACCGATACAGCCGGCGCCATTGCTAGTGCTGTGGGCAAAGAAGCTTTCATGCCCTACCTCGAGCCGACTATGCAATTTGCCTTGGAGGCTCTATCCTTGGAGGGACCACGTCTACGCGAGACTAGCTACTCCTTCTTCACCTTGATGTCAGGCGTATTCGGCGAGTCAATGGCACCATTCTGCCCACCATTGTTCCGCAACTATTGCACACTTGTGCTCAAGACGAAACCGATGGTATCGAGTTGATTAACGAAGCGGAAGAAGTCGACTTGAACGACGCCGACATCGATGAGGATGATGATGAGGAGGCATTCCGCCTTAACACCGCTCTAGGTGACGAGAAGGAAATTGCCGCCGATGCCATCGGTGAACTCGTCGAAGCTACCCGCGGACACTTTATGCCATACGTGCCTGACTGTGTCAACGCACTCATTAAGATGCTTGACCATTACGCCGATGGTGTACGCAAGTCATCCATTGCCTCGTTGCTCAAGTTTATCGGCACTTTCAGTGATATGGCTACACCGGAAGGTAGCGAATGGGTGGCTGGCTTACCTTTACAGCAGCCTGTCCACGAGAATGTCGCCTCCATTATTCAGCTTGTAATGCCAGCATTATTACAAGCTTGGAGCACTGAAGATGACAAGATGGTGGTCATTGTTTTGCAACAAGAACTGGCCGAAGCCATCAAGCGCGTGGGTCCATCCATCATCGCTGATTCAGTTACCGAGATCAATAATGCCATTCTTCAAATATTCGAAGGCAAATCCTATTGTCAAGTAGCCGAACTCGATGATGAAGATGAATTCGACACCGAAGAGGATAAGGATACCGATCAGTCGGAGCAGGATGCCCTACTAGTTAGTGCCAGTACTGATATGATCGGTGCCTTGGCCCTAGCTCTAGGCCCGAACTTCGTTGACTACTTTCGAGTCTATCTGCCACATTTGCTCGCGTACTACGCGCCCAACAAGTCAACATCAGAGCGATCAATGACCATCGGTTGTATCGGTGAGGTAACATGCGGACTAAAGGGTGGTATTGCCGAATTCACAGAAACCATCTTCACCTTTGTCATCAAGGGATTGGCCGACCCAGAGGAGGAAGTACGTAGCAATGCCGCATTTGCTATCGGTGCTCTATGCCAACACAGCACTGTGGATGTAAGCTCGCAATATCCAACTATTCTAGCGGCACTTAGCCCGCTATTCCAAGCGAAACTGCCCAATGCCATTGATAATGCCTGTGGCGCGGTAGCACGTATGATCATTGCTCATCCAAATGCCGTTCAACTCGAGGAAGTACTCCCGGTTTTGGTGCAACATCTTCCGCTACGCGTTGACTACGCAGAGAATGAGCCAGTCTACAGGTGTCTTAGCCAATTGATTCGCACAAATCATCCAGCAATCTCTGCCCATCTAGCTACCCTTCGTGGTGTATTCACGCAAGTATTGTCGCCACCGGAGGAACAACTTACCACGGCAACACGCAATGAATTGCTTGAGATAACACAACAACTTGGTGCGTAAACAGAGATGACAATTAGATTTTGTGTATTTGAGCACGTCTGTTGTTGTTGTTGTTGTTGTTGAAGTAGTAATGATAATATTCGTTGTTAATGATGAATACGTACGGCTCTGTGTGTCTTATTTGCCATATAAATAAAACTTTTGATTGGCTTCGTACATGTAGATGGTGTAGCGAAAGAGAGAATGAATATTTTTATTATCAGTATAATTAACATTTATTTAGCTTGACATTTACATGATAATACAATAGAATGGGAGAGAAAGAGAAGAGAGGAATGAATGAACATGCAATGACATGATGTGTAGACGCGATAACTATGCTTGATAACTTTCCACATTGTAAACTAGTAATAGATTTGTATATATTTTTTATTTAAGTTATTATCGATAATGATCATATTAGTGCTAACTATTGCTGATGGCTATCTAAAGCATGATAGAGCATAGCGAATGCTGCACGGTTGTACCTGGGTTATAAGCAATGCTAATGATCAATACCCCAACTTTTGAATTTACGGTAGTTCATTTCAAAGAAACTGTGTATAGTTTGAATATTACCATTCAAACCAAGGTATGGCACATAGACAGCATGGTTAGATGGTGGTCTCCCATTGACCGGTGCTTCCGGATCAATGACTATGTATCCTGAATAGACCCAATGTTGATCGTAGTCGAGCTTCGTTGGTATTATGAAAGTAATAGGTATGGATGCTTTGTCTTTCGGGTTTAGAGTAATAATTTGTGGCCCAGTAATACTAGCCTCGATATGAATGTCGGTTGTTATTGTTTCCGTGTTCTGCGCACTATCTGATTCGAATGCACGCATAGACACTGCTGGTATATGTCGAAGGTAGAATGTTTGCGTATTTTCGCTAAGGTTATTAATGGTGATGCTTGCTGATTTGATATAATTCGATGTAGGCCGTTGTTTAATGTCTAATAGCTCGATTGCTGATGGTGATGCACTAAATTTACTCTTTATCATTCTGTCTATGTGTGCCATGCCAGCACCTTGATGTGCCACTGATCCAGCCAGATTCTTACCCGGTACCATGTACGGTATGGCATTATTTTGTAGCAATGAGCGAAGTTGACTATAGTTCGGTCGTGTCTTTTTCTCTTTATCGCAATGCTCAAAGTAAAGAGCAGCCATGCCAGCCAGGTAAGGCGTGGCAAATGAAGTACCATCAATCATATCATATCCCCCATGCATTGTAGTTAATAAGTTTTTGCCTGGAGCAGTAATTTCAGGGCTTAATCGAAGTTTAGCTGTAGGTCCCCAGACAGACAGTTTACCTCCTACTATCTTATCTAGCTGCGGCACCATCTTTTTGCCCCAGCAAACATGACTTCAATTGGCGTCCCTTGCACGCTTAATTGTCGCATTGTTGACATGGCTTTTGAATCGATTTTGATTACCGGTATCGTGCATGTGGATAGATAACTTCGCGAGCTAGACATAATAATTGCAATGGGCTCCTTTCGATGTAATGTGTTGATAAACTTCGGCGTATTGCACTCATTGGGCACAAATACAATGTTACGCCTAACATTTGCAGGGATACTGCATTGCTGTCCATTACCAGTTGGCTTTGCTGTTATAACAGAGTATACCGTACTAGGTGGATGTCTGGTACCACATGCAAGCTTATAGGTGATTTCTTCTTGGTACATGTTATAGTAAAGATAGAACGAATCCATTAGTTGAGATGGCACAGTCATACTGCCAACCGATATGACAGTTGGTAGAAGACTAGGCATACTTGTATCCCATCCCGTTATATCGCCCTTTCTATAGTTGGGTACACCAGCAATGATAATCATATTTAATCGAGCATATTTTTGCATTGTTTGGGCCAATATTCCCACATCATCAGATTCGACACCGAATGACATATTGACAATATTCATACCATCACCATACGCCATAATCATAGCATCTATAATTTTCTTAATACTAGCAAGCTTGGAATTGCAGTTAGAAATCTTGTAAGCACCGAGTATGGCATCCGGTGCTACACCAGTATATGGCTTAGTTACTGCACCAATAACTCCAGCCACCTTAGTACCATGTCCAGCACAATCCATTGGATCCTCAGGCGGTTGCATTTTGCCATTAATAATCTCATTATCAACGAAATTATGACCAAACTTTACTCGTCTAGTTGCTGGATTGTCTCCACCTAGCGCTGGATGTGTATAATCAACACCGCTGTCTATGATGCCGATTCTGATGCCCTTGCCGGTAAGTCTATGCATTTCACTCACACCTGTCGCCAAATGTGCTACAGGAGGTTCGAATGGTTCTCCAGTCTTTGAATATTTAGCAATGGGACCATTTGGGAAGCTTACAATAGTAATGGGATTTTCATCTACCGATTGAGTATCGGAATCATCATCAGAGCTTATAATGCTATTGGCACTGCTACCAGGCGATGAACGAGGTCGCAGACTAACTAATCTTGATTGTTCATGATTCCTCAATAAGGATGATTGTGATGATGATGCTTGATTATCCCATGGTATAGATATAACTTGCAACGCCAGCGTAAATAGTAGTAGTACGGTGATCGATCTATAATGCGCTATCATAATGGTGCGTAGCAGTGTATTGATATAAGATTTCTATGTGGATGTATGATTGGAATTAGTAGATATCGGTCATTCTGTATAGATGCTTCTTTTTATTTTATTTTTCAATTTTACAGCCCGTCCATTTTTATATCCAGCGCTATACTATTTAGGCAAAGCTGTCTTCTAACAGCGTGTTTATGCGACGATAAGTGTCATCATTCCAATCTAAGTATGTTAGTTTCAGAATGCTTCTTTTTGCTGTTTATGGATTTTCTTCCCCTCATTTCGCTTCATCACCAAACACAATTAAAGAAACGATCTAGTATGATAACTTGTTCAATAGATATTGATCCTAGAGTAAGTAATATGATCGTTGCTTTATTGGATGAATTGCTGTCTCGGTACATGTACTCGATAGCCAATGTTTATTGTATCGGCACTGCTTTTCCATACTCGATGTTAACCATTTACAAATTGGTCATTCATTCCAAGGATATACAATGCTTCTTAGCTTGGAATAGCCAGCAATAGTGCTAGCAATAGGTGACATTCAATACCCGTAGAATCTAATAACACGAGTCATATCGATATAAGTGAATGGTATGACAATATAAATGGATGTCTATTCACATGCATAGCACATGTAATGACCTTTACTAGACACGTGTACGTTTACCGCTTACAAGCTAAACAACAAGCAGAATCATACATGGAATGGCTCTGTTTATACATTGTGATGTATCAGCAACATCGGTACTTGACAGGAGAAAGGTATCCACCGCCCACTTGAGGTACTCGTCACAATCGACACGATGCAGTGACAAGGCTTCACGAATGGCTGGCTCGTCAATTTGTATGGCAGGAATACCCGCGGCTTCCAAGTCTTGCACCTCATCTCGAATGGTCAATGCCAACTGGAAGGCAGGATCACGTCGTGGTTGATCATCGTGTACAAATGACCATTGCAGACAAGTGATCGGACCTGTAAGCATGCCTTTAAGCGGGCGACTAGTAAGTTATTGAGCATAGCGAATGATATCCACGGTCATTCATTCAGGTCGTTGGATATTTTCGCCATATGGTCATCATCGTGATGTGCGAGTATAGTCTAGTTATATTATACCAGCTATGTCGTTTTGATTATAGCTGATGTCTTGTAGAGTTATTAGTATCGACTACAACTACCTTTTATTTGTAAATACACGTCTAGCATTACATTGAACATAGCTGGATATCTAGTAGAATACACGTAGTTTCGCCATCATGCTGACCATGCTGTCACTCTATTCAATATCATCATTTTTATTTCTTTCCTCATACATACTTGTTCACATATCATTGTATCTATTAGTGTATCAATACCGCTAATAGCTAGGTTGAGTAAGCTGCAATCACAACAAAGAATAGCGTATATAACGATGAGCAAATAATGCGTTATCTAGATCGAGCTATTATTGAAACTAAATCGGATTCTGTTGGTTTCCATTCCATTTCTATATCAATCATACACATTTCAATCGCAGCTGAATTCAACGCACTATTATAGATTTCACTCATGTTAGCGGGAATAGAATTAAAACTATAAATGTCATCTAATATCTATAATTGGCAAGTACACATGGCGAAATACCGTATTCTGTTTATTTTATATTCCGCATAAAAGACATTACAATATCGTAGCCATCGACTACTCACCTATAAATGAGCAGTCATTTGCCGTGAACAATTCGATAGCTTACTATCCTCTTCTTATTTACACGCACAACATAAATACATTCACTTCTTTGCTCTTAGACCGTAACGAACAATATGCGAGTAACTCTACATTCTACATTGGCTATTAGCACTTGTGCTTTAGCATTGCTATCCCAGCTACCGAGTGCTCACTCATTTGGCGGTGTTTATAACAAAGAACGTAAGCTATTCATATATAGCCTATCCGATATCTGCTAACTTGTTTATAGGTAAATACCCTATAAAAACTTTTGCCCAGGAATACGTTGAGGCAAACCATAAAAAGCTTGGACTATCGAATATATACTGGGGTGGCGGAGATGATGATGAGCTTAGTCTAGCTCGAGTAACTTGGAATAAACACGATGCCTTTATGAAATGTGCTCTAGTATCTGACAAGTTAGACCCAGCTAAATTAAATATGTCTGAAGCAAAAGCATTCAAAGTAAGTATATCAATTGCTTAGTCAAGTAGCCTTGCTCACCATAGAACATGAAATAGGCATTGGAGAAAGCAAACAAGGAGATGAAAGGCGACTACGCAACAGGTCGGCAAAATGTCATGGATCCATTGCATCAATTTGATTTTTACAAAGAAAAACGTACGAAATATTTCTGCCATCTTTACAGCTTTATCGACGGCGTGCTTCTAAAAGAATACATCAAGAAGCATAGCATTTCTCAGGCATTTAGTACTGCTTTTCAAATATTGCCTGATGTTATTAATGGTAAGCATTATGATCATTCATATATAGCATGCTTACTAATTACTTTGTAGGTTTGATCTATCTCTACAATGCTGGCATTATTCATTATGATATGGACTTGAAAAGTAAGTAGGTATGAGAATAATAAACTACACTAACAATAAAATGTAGATGTCATGCTACAGCTGGATTCAGATGATAAAATAGTCGGTGTAAAGATCATCGATCTTGATTCAACAGAGGTGTTTAAGAAGCAATTACTTTGGAAACCGATAAATCCAAATGACCAGGAGTATTTACTGCCTAATCCGAGTAAAAAATACAAGAGTTGCGACGGGATTAAAGGCGCAATGGTTGAATTCTTAAGCCTATTCGTTTATCTCGATGGAGCAAGAAATCCTTTTGATCCTACCTATAGATTGACAGAAAAGGATGTACTAAATTATTTACAAAGGCTTAACTTAGCAAGATATTATTCTGAATCAGACATAGACAAAGCAAAGGCATTCATTCCTGCGATGATTCGCCTTACACGAGCAATATACACAATAAGGCATGATCCGTTTACTTGCACCTCTCCTATGCGTGCATTTAAAGGACTACCACCACGTACTCTCTAGCTATAATGGAAATACTATTGATATACGGTAAGTATCGAGCTATAACTGATTCATTATACTAAATGCTAATATGTCATTGAATCGATTAGCAATCATATAGACAATGAGAATGTGATGACACTTGCATAGCATGACCATACAACTGCTGATATCGCTGTATGATCTAATGATTCCATCATCAGCAATAAAACATATTCACTATTATATTTTTAATTGATTTGTGATTTAAAAGGTTTTGGATGCATGTGCTACGGTTGAAACAGAAAGCTAATGCGCTGTCGTGCGATACGTTGTTTTGAGTGTGCATCATGATTGAGGCCAGATTTAGTTTCAGCGGCGTTATTCAAGAGGAGTCATAATGAGGGTTATGGATATCCACGTGTATCTGAGCTTTGTTTGAAGCAGAGTAATATATGGATGTGTGTGTGTATGTGACAGTAAAATATTCTACAATGGCTTGTTTTAAATGACGGAAAAAGCTCCGTTTTATGCAATGCCATATTAAGATTCTACTTGGACGACTGCCTATTCCGGCATACTTAAATGAATGTCCGATCAGTGGCAGCGAGATAAACCGTCTATTTAAGATGCCTGCATTCCGAGTGTTTCCCCTCCCCCATTAATATTCACAACACACCATATTCCTTTCATTTCGTCTTCCTTACTCTACTTCATCAACGCACATTACGAATTTATAGAATGATTTTAGCCTACCTATTCAGACTAGCGGTGCTCATAAGCATTATCGCCGATGCATATGGTGCCGCCTCTATTACACCGGTAGCAAACGTTTTAAGATTTTGTGCACGACTAAGAACGAAACTCGTCAATCCACCCATCGCCAAAGCCACATCTCCACCCCACAATTATCATCAACAAGCAATTGCCGATCCATATCAATGGATGCGTAACGATCAAGGTCCAACCAAGGAGATGCTCGCTCATCTTCAACTCGAAAACAGCTACGCCAGAACCATGCTCCAACCGTTATGCGATATTAAACAGCAAATCTACAGTCGACTAGAAGAGCTTGATACTGTCGATAGCGAAGCCGAGAATAAGGTTGAACCATTGATTGTAGGCAACTTTGTGTATTCAGTGAAATATCCACCAGGCCAGAGCTTTAATGCTGTCTATCGAAAGGATAGGCAAGCATCGAATGGCGTGGAGCAAATGATCCTGGATCGTAGTAGTTTTGGTGCAACCAATTACTTTGAAATCGCTCAGTTTAAAGTTAGCCCAGACGGGAAATATATAGCGATTGTTGTCAATCTGACCGGTACAGATCAATATATCGTTCGTTTCCTGGATCATAGGACTGGAAAATTATTACCCAACATAATTCAACCTACAAAACCTACAATTGAGTGGAGCTCTGACGGGCAAAGCATTATCTATCTCCCATTCAATGATAATACAAAACTCCCATCGATCTACCGCTACCATATCAATGCAATGGACGAGGCTAATGAGCATATATACACCGAGAAAGAACCGGGTTCGTGGATTACATTTAGAAAGACCACTACTGGTGCGTTTTTCCTATTCACTATAGCGTATAGGGATAGGAATGCCGTTTATTCCATGAGCACAAATAGTGATGCGCGTGATTTCAGGCTAGTTTATCCATACCATGCGCCGGGACACTATTACTCGGTGGAGCATTTGAACAGCCAATTCCTCATTATAACGAATATGGCTGCTAACGGGCAAATTGGCGCTAAATACAACTATTTCGTATTTGATGTAAACGTGCCGTATGAGCAAATACGCTGGACCCAAGTCCTACAAGGAGCCAAACTGAATAGTGCCAGCAGTCTTGTGGTCTCGCAAAAGTACCTCGCGGTATTTGAACGCAGTTTCTCAAAGACCAAGATTAAGATTTACAGCTTCGATGCTAATGGAAGACTTACCCCTACCGCCACGATGAAACAAATTGATCTACCGAAAGAGCCCTCCACCATTAGTATCCCTAGTCAACAACCGGCGATCGCTGACAATCGATTCCGATACTCGACAACGTCGTTGATTAGGCCCTCCACTCTCTTCGAATGCGATATGGCGAATGGACAGTGTGGGGAGTTATATAACATGACACCCGCCAAGTACGATGCTAACCTTTACACCACCGTACGAATAACCGCTGATGCTCCAGCTGGCATGGGTCCCGCCGCTAATGGTCAGCAAACGGTAAAAATCCCCATTACCCTTGCTTATCGTAAAGATAAGGCTAGAATGAATGGAAGCAATCCTGCATGGTTAAATGGATATGGCGCCTATGGCATAGTACAATGGCCCACGTTTAGCTCTAAAGTGATCACTCTACTTGATCAAGGATTCGTCTACGCCATTGCTCACGTCAGAGGTGGTGGAGAGATGGGAAGCAGCTGGATTCTAGGCGGTATACAAGGACAAAAACAGAATAGCTTTAATGACTTTATCGCGGTTGCCAACAAGCTGTTTATGGATAAATACACGCAAAAAGGACAACTAGTCATTGAAGGTGGTAGTGCCGGCGGTATGCTGGTGGGTGCTGTCATGAATCAGCAACCTGATCTTGCCGAGGTTGCCATCGCTAAGAGTAAGTGTACTGGCGTGTTCTCGTCGTAAATGACTTGTTTCCCTAGACGGGCAATCGTGCTAATTATGAACAAAATACTATAGTGCCATTTGTGGACGTGCTCAACACCATGATGGACGCCAGTCTTCCATTGACCAAGAGCGATTATAGCGAATGGGGCAATCCCACCGATCCAAACTACTTTAGAGTTATTCACTCCTACTCACCCTATGACAACATTAAGGTAGGCAAGAAGTATCCCAACATATTGGTGCGTGTGGGGCTTAAAGACAATCGTGTACCTTACTGGGGTAAGTCATTCTGTGAATACCACGATCTTACGTAGCGATATACTAACTTCGCTTCTCTAGATCCATCTAAATGGGTAGCTAGACTACGTGCCAGTAACGTGGCCAGTAGCGGTCCACAAGATACAAATCCACATACCATTCTTCAATTGACAGATATGAATTTCGGGCACTGTAAGTAGCTGATAATAATTACACAAAAAGTGCTATTTTCAATCGTGCTAACACGTATGTATGCATATGTATGTGTATCAGTTGGAGGATCGAGTCGTATAGAGGCATTAGAGAATACTGCCGATGAGATAGCGTTTGCCATTCGTAAACTGGAGAAAGCAAGAAAGCGTATGCCAACACCGGCATTAGCTGCTTAGCGATTTCCTTGTCATTACATCTCATCAAACATTGATACCGCATTTGCCACATACAATTGAAAATAACCAACGAAATAGATGACATGTGTCATCATGCCCATACGGCTGGATTCGTATGAGCTACTTGTTCATTTCGTTAAAGAAAATACATCATCATTCATAAATATTATTCACATAAAGTTGACAATTTACACGTCAAAACAATAGTCTGTCATATGAAGTAAATTTCCTATGCTAGTGTTATGAATAATCAGAAAGGATTGTAGGAATGTTCTAGCAATTGTGTTCACGTTTATCCAAAGTTGTACATTAGTAGAAATACGATAATGTATCACCGAATAGAATCTAGAATACTATTACCAAAGGCGTGAACACCGCCTAGAACTATTAGTTGGGCTATTGCTTTCTTGTCATGATGTCATGCCAAGATATTCCTGTTATCTCATTGCAAACGAGGCAAATGTATAAGAAGTCATCACGAGCTAGTAGGAACACGTTCTGTGGGTGATACTTCCATTGGCAAATCCATTTCTCGACTTTCTTTTTATATTGCCTTCTATTTAGAAATTAGACGGCTACTAAACAGGAATGGTGAGGAGACACACGCCATTGGCCGTATTACCATACGTGTCATTGCTTTTGCCTTTGGCGGAGCAGGTTTCTCGTCTAGTATAATAAAGAAGCAGTTCACAGGGAATGTCCATACAGGTTATCGCCACCATTATTCTACGTCGTTATAGCAAAGTACTTCTTTATTCGGCCTCTTTACTACTATCGTTAGTTTGCTAATTTAGTTGTTGAATTTCTTATATCACTACTTTTCGAAGAATAGCATAATGGACAACCACACATTCCAACCTACAGACGTCATTACTGTGCAGCCAACTGGCCAAGGCATGATGCAAACTAAATTTGCACATGAAATACCGCTTGGAGAACAGTCAGGCTACGGTAAGTAACAACAATGTATAAGATATGTATCGCATTTGATGATTGATTGTACTTACTTTACAATCACATATAGCACATATTATGCATGCTATCGGTTCAGTTATTGGTATACTTGGTGCGGTAAGTGACATCTACTAAACTGTAGTCTATGATACGACGCTTATTATTCGTTTAGATTCCATGTTGCATCCTATGTCCTAATCCGTATAAAGAGGTGCATCAAGGTAGGATACCACTAGTATTTCAGTGGACATGACTGGATGACGCTAACAATGATGACGATGATTACTATGATTTAGGATCGGTCGGTTTGATCGAGCGGTACGGTAAATACTACAAGACGGTGGATCCAGGCTTGGTGAACGTCAATCCCGTTAGTGAAAGTATTCATCGTATCGATATCAAGATGCAAATCACGGCTATTCAAGATATCTCCATCATGACAAAGGTTAGCATGGAGGGGCATCATGTTTATGCTTATGTTTATGCTTATGTTTATTATTTAGGACAATGTCAATATCACTATTGACTGTGTTGTTTATTGGCATGTGGTGGACGTGTACCTCGCCACGTATGGTGTATCTCAACTTGAGACGGCATTGCTAGAGCGTGCACAAACGAGTCTTCGTGCCATTCTTGGTGGTCGTTCACTACAGGACTGTATCGAGAATCGCGAGAGCATTGGACAAGCATTGGGCATGATGCTCGAGGAACCCGCTGCATCATGGGGTATTCGCGTGGAGAACACGCTAATTAAAGACTTGCAGTTCAGCCGGGAACTTCAACAGTCATTGTCGAGTGCCGCCACCCAGAAACGTATTGGTGAATCGAAGGTTATTGCCGCTAAAGCTGAAGGTATGTCATTATCATTACTACTACTACTATTTCTAATATTATTATTCTTTACATTGTTCATCCTAACAATACAGTTGATTCGGCCAAGTTAATGCGCGAGGCATCAGAGATTCTTAACACACCGGCTGCCATGCAAATCCGTTATTTGGACACTATGGCACAAATGTCGAAGAACGGACAGACAAAGGTTATCTTCATGCCTGTGCCAGGTCCAGATCCTCAGTCAGGCATTACAGGTCCATCTGTTGGCACTGCTTCATCTGGCGGTCAACCCACATTTACCCCACAGATGGCTGCCTTGACCGAGTATATGGGAGAAGAACGCTAGCTAGGTTAATCATATTCATGCACACAATATGTATACACACATATCGATACTCAATTATTATTAATATTAATCATCTACGTAGTAATACTTGTTTATAACCAATGAATGATATCACAAATGCATTATACACTAATCTTTACTTGAACTATTCAATGCAGACAAGAATAGATAGATGACTATTTCCATCTAATCCTTGTAAGATTCATTCACATCATTGACATAAATGAATGCTCAAATGCGTGGCATCATTCCACGGTAGTTGAAACGTGTATACATCTCATTTAGCAGTAACATTGCATAATTTTATATGAAAAGATGGAATAATAGAAGTTTCTACAACTTGTACGTCGCTTGAATAGTTAATACACGTGTATCATCGCAAACATAATTAGTAGGAAGGTGCAAAAATCTACACGTTTTCTCTTCATATATCGTTTCTGTTTAGATGACCGATCATCTAGTGTTACTATCCATCAAGATCCGATTTTCGATGTTTATTCTATAAAAATAAATTTATTTGCTATGGCATGTCTAGATACATCATATACATTACAGTCATTATTATACACTACACTACAATTATTTCCATTGTCATCAATGCAATCTTTTAGATATACTAGAGTCATTATACTAGCTGCTATCATTATAGTCACCTCAGTAACCACATCACCGGTTGATGCTTGGGGTATTAGCGTGCATAAGGTTATCGGTAGACTTGTTCGTAAACTACTACCCGATGATACTAGACGCTATATGGATCGTTTATTACTATTGCCCAATGGTAATATAGAAGATTATGGTGAGGCGGCCGTTTGGGCTGACACCATACCACCCGCTAAGAATCCATTGGCCTATACCAAACCGTATCATTATGTATCGCTTCCTCAGAATGGAGTGGGTCAGTGTAGCAAGTATACGTCCAGGACATCCTGCACGAATGACGCGTGTATGGTAACCGGATTCGAGACATTTACCAAGAAGTTCCAGTGTAACCCGAGGAATAAGCAGAATCAACGGGCCATACGATTCCTGCTACACTTTCTCGGTGATATTAGCCAGCCACTTCATATTCTAGACTTTCATCGAGGTGGCACCACGCTATTTCATCAGTGGCGCGGTCAATCCATGTCTCTTCATTATATTTGGGATACGGCCATGCCGAATCAGTTGCTTCGTGACAATATAGACGAATACGTACAAGAATTGGAGAGGAAGATCAAAGGCGGCGATTACAAGAAATACGTTAGCGATTGGAATCAATGTTTAACGGATAACGAACGTAATCCAAATGCTTGCATTGTACCATGGATCGATAAATTCAACGCATTTTTCAACTGTAAGATACTTTTACCGAAGTATGAGCAATTGAAACGTAGTAAGGATTTCAGTGTTGATTACTATGCGCAACACAAGGCGTATCTTCCTGTACTTTGGGCGCGTGCGGCTGTTCGTGCTGCCAAATACATTACCTTATTCTTAGAGCCATGTGTTAATCCAACTAGAACCAATTAGAATTCATCAATAATAAATCCATATATATGTTTAACTATAGTATACAACATTCAAGTATTATACAATGTAGTCACAGCAATTTCAAACTAACTAACTAACTAATTATTCATTTATCTAGTATTACTACTACTACACATACAGATACACATTCCTTCTCTCTTTCTCTCTCTTTATATATATAGAGTTAAAGATCTAATGAGGATCGTGCACTAGTGATGTTAGATCGGCTACCGCTTCACGCTCTCGTTCCTCTTCCATAATACCGTACCACATGTTACTAGTGACATTACGTAGTACGGAGTCAGCATTCTCTGCTGTAATCATCTCGGTGGATGCAATGTTTGACCATGCATCCGGTGAATGATTAGCAGTAGCAATATCAGGAGTAGTATTAGCTACATGGTTATTCGCTTGACGAGTGGCAGTAGTAGTGTTTTCGTCATTGCATTGGTAGAGGGCGATGTCACCGTTGATGGTGATAATAGTAATAGACTACCAGTGTCTGAATCAGAGGCGGGATCTCCTTCATCAGCACTAAGGAATGACGTGCCAGACATGGGTCGAGCACGTCCTGTATCAAAGTTGGACGATCTCGACGTTCCTTGTTGTCCTTGACCCCACTTCCCTTGCGTGACACGATGATCGATGGTACATCTAATCAATAACATAATGAGCGACTATGTCTACGTGTACGCACTAACTAATTAAAGCTTACCCAACTGGCCTGTACCCGGTGTAGTAACGGGGGAGAATGAACCATCGCCGCGTGCTTGTCCCATTGCTTGTCGTACCAATTGACGGAATCGTCGTCGTTGAATAAGCGTGCGTAGAATGCCCGCTACCTTCTCGCGTGCTGCTCGTTCCAGCAACTCCTCTTCTTTACGCTGTCGAATAATTAGATCCTCCACTTGTAGACACTTGTCCGTCTCCACCAGACTGTAGGCGAGCACTTGGAGCATGGCGTGGAAGGAGATACCTCGACTATCCTGCACAAGTAATGCCTCCTGATAAACGAGATTGTAACGACGACGACGTGTTCGCACCTGTGCTACATTCATGGCAGCGAGTGTACGATTCAATCGGTGGATATCAACGTGTACGGCATCCGCGGTAAATGTCTCGCCACCGCCCGGACCACGCTGACCCTTGATCGCTCGTCTACGTAGATTCACCACATCGTGTGTGTCGTCGTAGATACGCACCGAGAAACGACCGGTCAATGCACGTAAGAAGGCAGGCAACACGCGTACCGGTATATAGCCGGTGGCCTTCGGATCGAAATCAGCCCATACACGCTTAAAACCGCGTAGATCAGCGCGTGTCACATAAGCAGCGCGAATATCCCGTTGATACGTGTACGAGAAATTGTCGATCACCACAACGATAAACATGTTAACAAGAATATACGTGCCAATCACGTAGAACGAGATGAACAGGAATAATGCCCAGTAACGACTGCCGCAATCCGTGTTGAGATAGTTGGCCGCACTCACGCAATTGGGTGCCTCTAGCATCATGTCGTGCATGACGTAGTTCCAATTCTCGCCCGTTGTCATACGTAGCAGTAGCAGTAGAGTGTTATCGAATTCACGGAAATTCGCGTGTGTATTCGTGTATCGACCCAGACGCGTTAATCCGAATATCTCCATGAATAGAATGGCATACACGATGAATACAAGCAGTAGCACGGTCATAATATTAATGATCGACGGTACCGATGCCATCAGTGTCTTGAATAACATTTGTAATGACTCAATCTGTTGTACTAGCTTGAAGGCAATGGCTACTAGGAATAGTTTTTGTACTTGTACAACAATATCAGCCTACAACATCAATGAGTTAGTTTAATACTTTTGTAACTATTACTGCTACTTACATTAAGATGAGCAAAGTTACAAATATCGTAATGAGAGCACCGCTAATAACCACTAGATCAAATATATTCCAACGATTTTTACGCCACTATACAAATTATGTAAATTATGTTAAATATATATATAACATATTAACAACGTATAACTTACCTTCTTAAACCCTAATCCGTATAGTTTAATAATCACTTCAATCATGTAGATGACAATAATGCAAGAAATATAATATCTAGTCAATTATGCATTAGTATACAACTACAACAATTATATAATATCACCTTTAGTCTTCTCCCATAGAGTAGGTTGTCCTTTATGCTCGGTCATCATAATAAGCAAATTGAACACGGTGATTACATTGATAAATCGTGCTAGACGACCATTCTTCTCGATGGCCAGATCGAAACACCATGCACGTAGTCGACCCGCAGGTCTTTGCGGTCTAGTGGTGGGTCGAATCATCTTCAGTTGGCGTTGTAGATCAATCCATCGACGTTGATCCACGGTCAATAGCGCGATACCGGAACGTGTCTTCAAGTTCTCGACAATGACACCGATGAATAGTTGCACCACCACGACAGAACCGAATAGCATGTAGACGGAGAAGAAGATCGAGTTATACCAGGAAGGATCGCTATTCGTGTAATGCATCTGCTCGCCAACACTATGTGGTACGGACATGCCCGTGAACAACACATCGACCCAACCCTCACCCGAGGCCATTTCAAATAGTAATAGAATGGCAGAGCCGAACGAGTCGAAACTATACTGGTAGGGATTCGACCATACACGCGGCATCAATATGGCGATGTCGGTATCGGGTGGCGAGGATAGGAATTCACCTTGACACTCGCTAACATTCGCCACATTATCATCGTTACATTGAGCGAAATAGCCGGCAAACACATTGACACCATAGACGGCAAACGGGATAACGAACAGTAGCGATAGAGAGGCCGTGTACAAGATACTAGGCACGGTACTAATGGTCGAGAAGAAGATCTCTCTAGTACCGCGGAACTGATTAATGAGACGTAATGGACGAATGGCGCGTGTAGCACGGAATGTACGCGCTGGACCCTGTGCTGCAGTTGCCTCGACGCAGAATCCCGCAGCAAGCGTTAATAACACGATGAAATCCATACGATTCCATGCATCGCGTAGATAAGCATCGGGTGTGAATAGGAAACCATCTGCACATGCACGTACAAATAGTTCAATGGTGAATATAACCACAAAGATCACGTCCAACTTTGGATAAATACTGTCCCTCTTCTCTTCGCGGTATAATCGTTGTCGTAGTACCGGTGTATCCATGACTACCACGACAATACTACCAATAATACTGAGAATAATGAACCAGTCGAACCATGTGCGTATACCCGCTGCTCTAGTCTCTCTAGTGCCCACGAGACTTTGACACCAACGACGTAAACGTGAGCCTGGATAGAATAGAAAGAGCGATCGTTCATAGGTGGGGTAAGCTTCCGGAATTCGGCCTCCTTAGCCGTACGTCCATCCAGTTGAGGAACGAACCGGATCGTGCTCGTTGTGGTGCCTTCTTAGTCAATCCCGGTGCATCCTCGTTAATAGTAATAATGGATCACTCGGGTATCATTCGAGTCACGTCCCATGTAATCAAATGAGTTGTCGTTGAACTAGCAACCGTGTGTGCTACTGGTATATTACCATGTTGTTGACGCTGTTGTTGTTGTTGACTAGTGGTTGCATCATCCATATTAGACAAATGGATCTCGTCCATATCATCACCTTCATTAATCGCTGTAATACCCGAGAATTGAGATGCAAATCCCGATTCATGTCGTCCACGTTTACTTGCTTGTCTACTATGACTGTATTTACCACCACTAGTAGTAGCAATAGTAGTAGTAGCAGTAGTAGTATTCGGATAGGTACGACTCATTTCCGTGTTCATTTCCTCCATGGCAATGTCTGTGGTATCACCACGAATACGTCGACGTATACTCGACCATAGACTACCATCGCCGGGATGTGATTTCGCCACTTTACTCGATGTATCATCGGTGACTACACCACCATCGGAGAGCATGCGTCGTACCATTGACTTACGCACTTGTGCTAGCATGCCTTTAGGTAGATTGGATACTTGCAATAGACGTGGTTTCGGTTTCATATACAAGTATGGATTCAATTTACTAGTTATCCATTTGCAATTAGATATCATTGAATTGTATACTGCTCATTAATTACTTGATAACCCACCTGAATAATCCACCACTAATGTATTGTTCGCGTTGTTCACGTTTCGCTAAAAAGTTGACAATCTGACGTGCTCGTTTCTCCTCCTCATCCAATTCAAAGTTCTCCAACAGAACAGCAACGAAAAGATTGGCAATCACATCTAATAACAATATTCAATATATGTATATCTATATATGTATATATGTATGAGTACTTACAATGAGAGAAACAATAGAAATAACAACGAATAGAGCAGCTACCGAGATCATGATTCCTTTTTGTGATCTCATACAATCATAGAGTAGGACATTCCAATTCTCTCCCGTAAGTACCTAATCATAATAGATTACTCTACATCAATAAACATTCATTATATAAATGTAAACAATAACTTACCACAAATAATGACAGGAATGCATCACCGAATGTATCGAAATTAAGACGTGGCTTATCATTGTCATCCTCAAACGTGAAACTACCACTAAATACTTGCATAGTAACTGTGGATGTTACAAGTAGTGTCATAATCAAGAAAAAGATGACATTAAAGAAGGCACGCGTACTCTTGAATATTTTAGCCTACTCAACAACAACCATAGCAATAATGAATAAATAACAGCATGTACTACTATGACTATGACACTTACCGCCATAACATTAATACGTGGTATAAGTGGAACAACACGATAGAATCGCATAACATGCAATACAGTTAGGTAGCGATACCATCCAAGTGAGTTGATCGGTGTAAATTGAATGATCGATGTGGCCACAGCTAAGAACAAATCCACTCGATTGACTGCCCTCGTCCAGAATATCGACCAACTAGGTGCGGCATAAATACGTAGAATAATCTCAGCGGCAAATACAGCGGTAAATGATATTTCCGATCGACCTTGATCACCATCATTTAGTTATTTGTTTATTAGTATTACACTATAGATTGATTCAATTACTAACTTACTAATCATTAATAGTTGTCGCGGTGATGATCGTTGTGTACGTGTGGCCATGATACCTAAATTAGCCGCTGCCAATGCTCCTCCAAAATAGGTGAATACCGGATGATCTACCAGTTTAGCAACAGCAGCATGAATACGTTGACGTAGCGTGGGTCGACGTCCTTCCTCGGCCATCATCCAAGCTTCTTCCAATTCCATACGAGATGCTGCTGCTTTAGCCGCTAATGCTTCGTGTGCATCATGTTGCAATAATAATGGATCAGATCCAGCCGATAAGAATGCCGATGATTGTTGTCAGCGCGTACTTGTCCGAATGATTCAGTAATCACCGCTAGATTATTATCAGTATTAGCATCACTATATTCTCTATTCAATACAATCATTGCTTACCTATAAACAATTGTACAATAATAAATGTCATTGTAATAATAAGAATGCAGTAGTATAATGCGGCTAATCCATATTCTGCATCCATTGTCCAATACATCGTGTCTGTCCAACCTTCTGTCGAACTGAGGCAATGATCGTTAATGTGGCCAGGAATATATGATCATATCCCAAATAGCCAAAGAATGGATTGTTATCTGTATCTCGACACACTTGATTGATTGGACATGTGTAGCCTTTAGTATGATACTCGCCATTGTATTATTATTAGCAGTAACTATTCGCCTTTTGATGCTTGTCATTCCAATAACTACCGCAATATTTAATCGGTGCAGTTACTATATCTATTATTTCGATGATTATTACGAGTATATATATATATATATATATATCTGTATATACTTACCATTGCCATTATCGTCGAACATCTCGCATCGTCGTGATAATGATCCCTTAAAGGTTTCAAGTGCAATAATGCCAAATAACAGTAAAAAGAACATGATAAATCCGGTTACATCCACCAAGAGTGGCATAGCAACTTTAAGCGATTGCATAATAGTCTAACAACATCTTATATACATATATTAGTAAATCATAACTATAGTTAATAGGAGATCATCTACTTACTGCTAATCCACTTGTAATAACGAGTAATCGAACAGATCGTAATGCTGCTAACCCTTTAAATAATGGGAATTCTTCACACCATTTAGCATTAGTACAATATCAATCCAAAAGGCGAGTACTGCAATAAAATCAATACGATTAAACGTATGTCGAAGGTAGGCCGTGTGCGGTAGTATCGGTTTAATCGGTGAACCATTAGTATAACCATCAATAGGTGCATTCGGTAATGGTGGTGTAGATGTACTATTGCTGCGTGTCATTCGAAAGGGTAACCACCAGCCTAATGATCGTTTTGGTGGTAGTGGTGTTGTTGTCGTTGCTGCTGCTGCTGCAGTTGTAATAGTAG
The DNA here is from genome assembly GCA_025201365.1 of Syncephalis plumigaleata. Classification (NCBI taxonomy): domain Eukaryota; kingdom Fungi; phylum Zoopagomycota; class Zoopagomycetes; order Zoopagales; family Piptocephalidaceae; genus Syncephalis; species Syncephalis plumigaleata. The sequence continues at coordinate 344,590 of JAIXMF010000016.1, forward strand.
CTGGCTTTAATGGATCAAATTCCGTCTTACTATAAGATGCTGGTTTACTATTACGACTAGTACGGAAATAACTTGTTCCCCTCCTGAATCATCTGACATATCCGAGTGAATAGGTGATGGTGCTGCTGAGGCAGCCGGTGAAGGAAATGGCGATATACCCGCGTAATTGTCGTCTATGTCCATGCATTTTGCACTTTTATTGCCATGATTTGTCAATTGTCGTTTATAATGCTGTTGACTTGTTGCACTGTCGTCATTTTCATCCTCTTCATTGTATCGACATCGACTACTATCTCGACGTCGTAATTGATGTTGTCCCGCTGATAATGCTGTTGTATTACTTTTAGAGGCACGAACACCCGTATCGATACTCAATTTAGTAAGGCCTTCCTCTTGTTGTTCATTCTCGTTGGATCGTCTAGTTTTACCACGTCCTCCCGTATTGGATAGATTATGTCGTTGTATGGGCGGTGGATTGACAATCACACCGAATACAATCATCTTGACAACCACTTCAATACTAGTAGTAATAAATGAGCAATCTTTCTCTTATGTTGTTGTTGTCGATTACTTACGTATAAATAGTAAAAATGGCCAGCATAGTGAAATCAAGCCAACTGTCACCGAATTCCTCTTTTTCATTAAACTTCTTAATATCAAATGCCAATAGTAGACAATTGATCAATACTAGTAATAGAATAAATGGTTCTATCCAACTGGATATATCCTTGATTGATTAGCACGATGATGATGATGATTACTTGCTAGTTATTCATTCTATTGCTTACCGATTTTGTAAACAGCGTGCTAACCATACACGTAACTCATTATCGGGTCCCAATATACCAAAGGAACGACCGCCCAACGGTGGTCTATGAGGATCTTTGTACATGTTATTATTGAATGCAAGTGCAGAAGGACGGCGTGATCTATCTGAGCGTGTAAATGAAATACGCGTACCACCACCCGGTGTAGTCATGACAGGCATTCTACTAGCGATGTAATCACGCGAGAATCTAGCATAAGAGGTGTCGCCATCATCATTGACCATACTATCCTCGTTTAATCGATTACGACCACGCGATACATTCATGGCTACATTGTTGTTGTTGTTGTCACTATTACTACCATGATCATCGAGTGTCGCTTGTCCAATGGGTGGTGAATTATCGGCTACTGCGACATCGTATAAATCAATAGGATTCTCTTGATTATTCGCGTTCAATCTCGATCCTCTTGATACCATTCTACGATGTACACGGGATGGCTCTGTTCTTTGCTCGGCGACATCTTCTGTGGTAAATTCATTATAATTATGATCAGTATCTGTTACAGTGGATGGCATAAATGTACGAGAGGATAAAGGAGACGCAGGGTTCATCGCATATGCATTCGCAGAAGAAGGGGAAACATTCGATATCGCGTCATAGGCGAGCAATGTCTCAGTAGACAATGCCGCATCACGCTCGTACCATCGTCGCGATCGTCTGCCACGCCTACCTCCATTTAACGGATGTGCTTGTTGTTGTTGTTGTTGTTGTTGTTGAGCCTCGGCTGTTACCGCTGAAAATACCGTATGGTCATCTCCTTGACTGCCTGCTACTCTTGCCGATATATCACGTAACGAGTCCATAATGGATTCGCGTAGGGTTGTTCTACGACTAAGTCGACCTGAATCACGAAATCGACTGGCCATCGATCCATTACTGCTACGTGCACGTCGTGCAGCAGCAGCAGCAGCAGATGAACGTTGTACTGCCGATGGATTATTGCTGTTGTTATTAGTTGCAGTATCGATTCATCTGCCGTATCCGACAAATGTCCCATTGTTGTATCTTGTCGAGTACTACTACGCGTGCTTAATCTAGACGGTTTACGCTCGTGAATAGTACGCCAACGTCGTACAAACTGTTGATAATCATGCTCATCAATAGAATTGGGATTGATCGATGCCACTAGTACTTCACGGGCACGAGCTCGTTCTACTTCCATACCCGCGGTCACTACAATTTCCGCATCTTCAGCGTCCGTAATACTCGCATGATGTAAATGACGACGAGTCGGTCGCTCTGCCATATGACTGATTCTGGCCTGTGGTTGAGTTGCTGCACCATGTTCTGTAGTGGACATGGGCGGAGACGCCATTAATAATTAATACTAAATAAATAGATGGAGAGGAGACACAGAAAGTAAAGGTAATTCAGAAGTTAGATGACACGCTATATGCATAGTAATATGAATAAATAAACAAACAAACAAATAAGAAAAACGCTCGATATGGTATTTACTACTACTGCTGCTATTGCTGCTCCTCATAATGGCTGAGTAGCATAGAAACACCGACACTACACACAATCCACTATTTGGTAGGACTGCTGCTTCACACTAACTAGTAAGTATGCTTATTATTACTCCACTAATAACAATAACAATAATAGTAATAGTAATAGCAGTATAAGGTCCGCTCTCTTCATTTCCTTTACTCGTACTTTACCTTTAAGCGAAACGCTCGTCACTAACAGACTAGGTGGAATAAACTGATTAACGGTGATGGTATGCAAATTAAGCCTTAAATAAATATATATAAAGAGGAAGGAAAGAAAGATAGACCTGTATACACACTGGCAAAAAGTCAGAGGAATATGCTGCTCTACCCGATTGGTCTGTGCAGAGAAATCCTACTACCAAGAATGCTGGACTGACACGCACACCAAGAAAGGAGAAGAAGGATGAGAGTGAGAGTGGAGTGAGAGAGGATGGCGTGATGGCTAAACGAGTAATAGACAAGTATAGCACAAGGAGAGAATGTAGTAATATCAATATTCGGTAAGAATAGCAACAGAGAGAGATAGTCTTTTTTGGTGATATGCAAGAATGGCTAAAGAAAGGAGGAACGGAGGAGTGCGTATGCTATGATGTAAACACAACCCTATCCTATGCACACGAACTGAATAAGAATAAAAGTGAACAGACAATAAAGAGATAGATAGAGAGATAGAGAGATGGAAAGAGTGAGTAAGTAAGAGGAGAGTGGTAAATAAACAAATAAATTAACTTAAAAAACACCAAAGGTTCAATTAGACTAGTAGCAATATAATAGTAACATATACTATTACTATTACATGCATACATTCATGTATAAACTTACGTATTCTGTTTACTATTTGCTAGAGGATATCCTGTTTATTTACTTGTAATCATAGAATACTGTATTGAATACATTATTACAGTTATATGTATGCAATATGATTTGATTAATCAATCCTATTACTACTACTACTATATATTGCTAGTGCTGCCTTAGTAATTCAAGTAAATACAAATGGAGAGTGAAATCTACCTGCCAATCATGTTGTCACTTTTCTTTGACAGTTGAACCGGATTTGTTTTACAGTTTTTAACAAAAAATAGTAGTAAAAATATTGTTCATTTTTTCATTGGTGTGTATTTGTGTGTAGATCTGGTACCGAGCCAGCCTTACTCTTCATCGTCCTTCCCTCCACTCACACTGTTCATCGTTTGTTACTGTTACGACAGCTAAACTACTATACCACAACTATACCACCGCCACTACTGCGCTCCTACACAGTTGCTGTCGTCACTCCTACAGTTAAAAAAATACGACGGTCTAGTTTGTAACCACGTTAAAGTATTTATTACTGTGTGTGTGTGTGTGTGGACTTGTTAGTTTGCTTGCTTGCCTGCTTGTACTTTCGCGTGTGTGTGTTTGTTAGTAGGCGCAAAAGTGATCTACCCCACTGTGACAATAGTAACAGTTACTTATTCCGTGTCAAGTAAGTGAACTACCCATATACTGCCGTAATAGACGAATAAATAGCCCTAACTCGTATCTGTGTATGTTCTAATAACAGCAATAGTATAAAAAGTAAACGTTCTTACACGTTAATACTTTTTCATTCAACGTGGATATTATTCGATGCTAGTCACGCCTGTAGACATCGTCTAGTATTATTATCTATTTATCTATATTTATATATCTATATATATTACTATGCCAACTCATCATCTGGATAGTATGGATCTTACGATGACAGCACATGATACGGGTGATGAAACTAAAGAAGCCATGCAACTAGCATCGCGTACCTCCAATGTACATCATCACTCCATTAATGAGACTAAACTCAAATCATCAGTATCTGTCGAGTCAACTACCTCTTCCTCTTCCTCATCTGCATCAGTTACTACGAAGCCTGTTGGCATTAACACTTCTACTGCACTACTACTACTGTCAAACCTGCTGCATCTACATCTACCACATCTTCATCCAGTAATGTAGATACGACAACTGAACAAGTAACAGAAGTACAACTGGCTGGTATTACTTTATTGCTAGTAAGAAAGGGTGGTCAGATCACCTATAGATTACCGCATCATCAGCCGATTACTTCACTTACTGCAGTTCAGCGTACCACTTTACTAAATGCTATTCGTAAGATTCATCCCAATCGTCTTAATAATGCAACATCAACAGCTACTACATCAGCGACAAGTAAAGATGCTACGAAATCGACATCTAAAGTTACAAAACGATTAGAACGACCTGCCTCCTCTAAACTTGCTACTACTACTGCTACTACTAGTACTAATCGTGATAACTCATTACGCTCACCTACACCATCAAGTAATAGTAGTAGTAGTAGTAGTAGTACTAGTCATACACGATCAGTATCTTCTCCAATGCTACCTTCACCCAATAGATTAGTGGCTATTGCTCCTCGTCCGTATATGAATATACCATCGAGTGAACAATCTAGTGTAGCAGCAGTTCATCCAACTACACCTGCAAACAATACGCATCACATGATAAATCATCATCATTATCAGCACCTTCCACGCCAATCACTGTTCCTACAAAGCGATTACCTCAGAAAACAGAAACAAGCAAACCTGTTCTTAGTAACAATAATAATACAGCTACTACAGCATTTGTTACTACTCCGTGAATCCATTACGACGACGACCTGATGCCGAGGAAGTGGCACGACAACGACGAGTAAAACGTGCATTTGCTCGCACTCTATTAGCTGATCATAAGTTGTGTATTCCTGTTTCACCGCCTACTGCTACTGCTACTGCTGCTACATCTAGTCCTGCTGCAACGGAAACGACAGAGGATGCAGATGCATCTACAACAACCACTACATCAGCACATGCTGAAGTGCCACCCATTGATCTGGCAGAATCAGATGAAGCACTTCATTGGCGTCGTCCATTTACAGATTGGAATGATGCTGTTGATCGATTATTACCATGGCATGTATTCCAATATGTAAATGAAGACATGGTGGAAAGTCTACCGACCATCGATACAAAGTTAGATGTGAATGGTAAGCATTTCTATCAACTTTGCTAGAATTTCACTTGATTTCATTATACTAATCATGATACAATTAGATGACAAGACGGTGTTCAGTTGCATCAGCAATTCAAGCAATTACATGATCGATTTAATGGATATTTTACTACACAAAGACGTGAGGTAATTATTAAACTTGTTAACAGCAATAGTAGTCCAATACTAATAATGAATGCATGTTATCATCTCTAGAATGATCGTAAGGTGACCTATGAAATGTTAGCAGAACGACTTGTAATAGAAGAGGAGAAACGTATAATCACCGAGTTACAATCTACAGGGAAGCATAAGATGTCCACTAATGCAACATCGACATTGGTTGATCATTTGGATAATGACACGGATATTACACTAAAGAAACGACGTGTTGAACAGAAAACAACAAGTGATGATCATGATAGTAATCATGAACTAGACAAGTACGATGTTAAGCATGAAGAGAATAGTAGCAATAGGATTGATGTAGATGTAGTGGATACACTCGATCAATCTATAAAAGATACAACAATGGATAAGGCAGTAACATCTGACATGGAGACAGTTGCCACATCCATGTTGGCATTAACGCCACCTTAAAGCATTAGCATTAGTATGTTAATTTATCCTACTACTACCACTACTATTATTATTGCCATCTTCATGGATTCAATCTGATTATGGATTGATTACTTGATCTTTTTACGTGTTGAATAATTGTTTACGTATCATCATTAATGTACAATAGCTTACTTATTACAATAAAACAATATAAAAATGTATATATACATGCGTAACTTACATTAGTAGTAATAGTAGTAGTAAACACAAGCAATTTAGTAACAAATGGTTTTTTATTCAACAGATTGATTATAGTAGTAAACAGAATATATCTCTTCAATTGATAGTATATTACCCTTCTCTTCGTGCTTCAACAGGAATTACAGCTTAATGAACGTTGGCTCGTGGTACAAAGAGAATTGGTTCATCGATCGGTGCCATGGTCATGCCATTGCGTGGTGCGTTACCTGGTCGTTTACCGGAAAGTGTAGAGAAGCTATAATTACGCAATGCGTAAATGGCCACAATCTTCATCTCGAGTGTGGCGAGGAAACGTCCAGGACAAGTATGTCTATGAAGAAGCGTATAAGTATAAGTATATATAATGGTATAGTAATATGTATACTTACGATCCAATACCGAATACGACAAATGATTCACTCGTGAACTGTAATCGATAATATAGAGATATATGAATATTTATACTAGTGTGCACATGATGATCGTCACTTACCGTGGATTTAAGTGCATTGGTACCTGAATCGGATTTCAAGTATTGAGACGGATTATACACCGTGACTCAGCGCCGTAGACATCAGGCGTGGAATGGATGGAATAGCCATGAATAGAGCAAAGACGTCCTATAGATGAGCATTGTAAGTGGTATGTACATATAGCACACTCGCTAATCCATAAAATCATCTGTACTCACCTTTAGGAATGTAGAATCCATTGCTTAGTGTTACATCAGACATGGCAAGACGGAAAGAGTTAGCTATAGTAGAAGATGGCATTACAATTGATCAATAAACAATGTTATGATGATATTGCTTATGTTTAGCATTCCGTGCCAACTAACGCTACTTACTAGGATCACCGTTAAGACGAAGTGTTTCACGAATACACGCATCGAGGAAGTGCATCTCCTTAATGATGTCCATGGTAATGGTATCGCCAAATCGCTTGATGATATCATCTTGTTCACGTTGTAGCATCTCCCTATATAAACAGGTTGATATCGTGTTAATGATATATGTGTGCTTCTCTCTCTTACTCCATTGACATATATAATTCAACTTACTGAATGTGCGGGTAGCCTGCGATATCAAATAGGATATGGGTGGTGAAATTGGCGGTGGCCAGCATTGAGGCAAAGCCCACTTGTAGCATACGACGACCGAGATCATGAGCGGCATAGGGTTCACCATCCTTGCCACGATCATCAATGAGCCATTGCATGATATCATACTAATTTGCACGGTTATTAGACAATGATTAACTAGACAAATAGGTAGGTAGATGATAGGCTTACCGGTGCCACGTAGTCATCGCCTAGTTGTTCGGCCTCGGCACGACGCCGTCTCACTTCGGGTGCAAATACCTCGTCGGCCAGTTTAATATTCGGATAGATACGCGTTTTCGAACGGGCAATCCAGCTAATCAGCATGATGATGATGCATTGTAAGTAGTTGACACGCGTATACGCAATCATGTAGCAAAAACGACTTACCATGCAATCGAGTAAGGGAGCATCCGCTTGAGGGAAGAGAAGAAAGTGGCGTCAACACTAACGGTAAATAACATTTTACGAATTTCATCGTTGACTTGGAACTCCTAATATCAATTTAGCAATAATTACTAGGATGCTAAAGAGGATCATGTACCTTATTCTCAAACATACAAGAGGATGCTATATAGATGTAGCATTAGATAGTATCATTAGCAAAACAAGACTATTTGTATCCTTTTGTTAGTTCAGTGACTTACTAGTACGAGCGATAGTTCGATAGGCAAAGGCCGTGACGTCCTTTAAACAGGTACCAGACTTTGTCGACACTAGTAGAATACATAGTACGATTAACAATTCCGGTATGAATGGAACAATACCGAGTCACTTACATGGTACATGACTATTGAAGGCATCCTGCACTGCATCCCATAGACGTGGCACGAATCGTTCCAAGTTCTTGCCTAGATTCTTGCGCATTGGCGGTATATGATATCGATTCACCGGTGTACTATCACCGAAACAAAAACCGATATCAACGATCTATTCGCATAATAGCGACAGGAATAATATTAGTATTGATGGATGCACTACAGCTCATCAGCATGACTATGAAGCATCATTGGCTTACATGGTTAACGGCATCCGAGAAACTTAGTTGTCGGTCGGGTGCTCGCATCACTTCACGAACTTACTAGGCCCAATGACGGTGATCCAGTGACCGAACACCAGGATACTGAACGTATCGCCATACTAAATAGGAAGGGAGAACAGCGTCACAATGATAAACAATGTGATTGGTGCAAAGGGTTAGTCATGCGGATGTGGTTCTACTTCTTGGTTCTTTGTGTTGCACCAAACGACAATGGGCAATTGTCCTCGGTACTACTACCACTCGTCATTGTTATTGTCGTCGTTATCGCGGTTAGACGTACCTTTTTACTGCAATCATTCAGTAGTGAAATGGGATCTCGCACCAATTGAAGACCATGTCCAATAAATGGAATTTTGTACTGGGCACGCGGTGGTTCACCCGCCTTCTACAATTTGTTTGGTAAATCAATATGTGTAAGTCAAATGATGGTGGTATAGGAATAGGAATAGGAACAGGAATAAAAAGACGTGTGTGTGTGTGTGTGTTCGCATTGCAAGGAAATCAAAGCTAGACTTACTGGTCGGTTTTTGTAAGCGGTCCAAGCTGCCCATACTGCACTACTAGTGAGCAGGGTTTCAACAGTAAAGAGCTAAAGCCACCCGATGTCTCAACTAATGTTTGCGAATAGCTAATTATTTGATCCATATTGTAAAGGAGAAGAAGGGATAAATGGCTAGGTTAAGAAGGGAGACGACGACGACGATGACAACAACAACACTAGAAAAAAGATAAACAAGATAATAGTTGAATGAATCAAAATAAACTATACCGACAGAGCGGTATTTATATTGACATGAGGAACAATCAAAGTAATATTCGGACAATTCAGTAAAGAAATAATACGAGTAAGTTGTTGCTATTGTTGCTATTGTTGCTATTGTTGTTGTTGTTGTGATAGGCAGTCCAGTGTATCGGCTATATCCATTTTAACTAGTCACAGCCTTGTACCTGCACATCAATACTTGTATCTGTCGTGGATGGGTAGAGAGGGATGGCACATATACACATATGCACACACATACATACATAAGTATCACATGCACTATTGTTGCACGCATCTGTGTTTTCCCTATTGGCTTTGCTATTTTTTTATGCATCATTCATGAGGTAAAATTGAATTGCCCTTTCCTCCACACCATCATCGCTTGTTTCTATTAAGAAGAGGGAATAAAAAGAGCAATCAATAATCCATAAATGTAGATAGCACCGAAAGTGATCCGTGTGTCGTATGCCTTCCTATGATCATCGTCGTTGGTAGTACGAATGCCATAATATAGCAATACATTCGGTTATTTTACAAGTCGTTAGATGAAATGAAAACTATTACTCACCACATAGAATGGATGAGGTTACGTTTTGCGTTGAGAATGATGCATTATGATGATGATATACATGATTGGTCTGGCCACGAGCAGTGCATATCACTGGTAGAACGGATAAATAATGCAAGTATGCAGTGTTACGAGTTTCTGGCCTTAGTTAAAATCGAATTGTGTGACATCAAAGGAGTGAAGGAAAAAATACTACTAGTAGTCAAAATGACTTGTTACCGATGATAGTGAGCGAGAATGAGACACCACTTGATAATTGAATTGTCATTCTCTACATTACACTTACTGAGTAACTCATCGATACAGCTTGTTATGTTAACGAAATATTAGTATAGCTACTAAACTGTAAGGGACAATTATTCACAAGTTACTAGGCCATTTCAGACCAACGGATTGAACATCAATGACTGACTAAAATAGCAGTACGACTGCAACAGGTTACCTGCATGTGTTGGCACAAACATTTAACGGTCTTTGTTCTTGAAACAATCATTGCAACCAATAACTACGTCAACACTGAGAATACCAACCAAATGTTTATACGTGAATGTATCGCGTTAACCAATTGATGTAGCAAATCCAAACCTAATGACGTATATTTACGATGATTGCATTGCTTCTATAGAAATCGTGCAGCATCAGTCAATCATTGTTGCTACAGTCGTATTCCTTTCACTAACGATAAAAATAGATATGCATCATTAGTAGACATACAATAATCAGATTAGCAAGTACATTGATTCACTTGTACTAGCAATTGTAAACTAGGAATGATACCATCATAGACACTTTTATCATTTCATAACATGCTTGATCATAATCGCATAAACCACGTAATAAGCATTTATTAATGACATAGAGAAAATAAACAAGGATGTTTTATGCTCCCAATTGTTCCATATGTGCTTCCACCATATTAATCGTCTAGGATAATTAGCGAAATCAATATTGATCTCCATAGAAATGTAGCTATCCACACTTACCGTGCCAATATCCGGACGTTGTTTAGGATCTGTTACTAGTAATGCTTTCACTAGATTCTTGAACTCATCCGAGTAACTATAATTTATAGTATTTAATGGTAATATTAGAGTATACACAGCTAGCATGACTTACCTTGGTTGATCGGGGAATTGGAATTTACCACTTTGTACGGCCAATGCTACACTGCCACCCGCCTCATTAACTGCCGCTTCAAATGGTGACTCGCCATACGCTATAGCATATAAGAGACAACCCAGTGACTATAATAAATGATGATCATCATCTAATGGTTAATTATGAAGGCAATATAATGCTCATCATCCATTGATCACTTGCCCATATGTCCACTTTCTCATCTAGAACCGTGCCTGTCTTCACATCAAATAGTTCGGGTGCTCGATAAGCCATGGAACACTGTTCGGCTGCACGATCCTAGATCATCATTCCATAGTCAGGTATTAATATGTCGATTCATCTTCATCTCCATTCTAAAATGAACAAACTTACCTGTTCCTGTAATGCTTGTTGACGAGTACGAATGGTTACTTTGGCTCGAGCCATGGAACCGAAATCCATCAATATTGGTGTTACATTATCATCGGCCATTAGTACGTTGCTAATCAATATCAATTAGTCAATAAATACAATTGCTTATTGCAAATAAACAATAGACGCATACCCTAGTTTAATATCACGATGAGCGTAAACAACACGACGCTCACTATTCTGTTGATCTGCATCGCCTGCATCATCTGCATCATAGCTGGTACGACCATAAGCATCTGTATTGGCATTATTGTGTTCTTGTCGACGAGCGGGCACTTCAGGCAACTCGTAGCAATGCAGTTGACGCACTGCCTGACAAACATTACGGAAGATACGTAGGATTTGCCGTTCAGGGAATGAGGCACCTTCTTTCTTCTTATCATTCAGGATATCCTGTAGTGTGCCTCGTTTGTAATAAGGGAGGAATATATAGACTGTTTTGCCTCTACCACTACTATCTTGCGTAACACAAACATCCTATATAATAGTAGATAAGTAAGTAAATAATGAGCGGATATTGTACTCGGTGATCACTTCCACTTACTAGTACTTTAATGATATTTGGATGGTCGAATAAACGAGTCATCTCTGCTTCTTGCACAGCTTGACGAACTGCATCCTGACTACCGTCTCCTCCGCTACCAATGGCATTATCGGCACAGTGGACCTTCTTGACGGCAAATAGGCGTTGTGTCACTGGATCCTCCACTAAATAGACTAGACTAAATCCACTGAATACGTAGAATAACAACAATATATACAGTGTCAATACAAGTAAAGAAAACTAGCATCGACTCTATCACACCGCTATAGCTGGTCTCGTTTAGCTTACCCTTCTCCCAACAATTTCACCACCTTTAGTGTTCTACCATTAATACGAATTAATGGAGTAGGTAGACAACAGCCAAGTGTGGCATAGAACGATTCCCGTAATGAACCAAAGAATGACATAGTCAATGGAATAAATACACCAGAGATACTTTGTTGTCGTGGTGGTAGTAATAGTTAGAGAACAATGCTGACACTACTTCTTAGTACGAGAATAAAGCAGGGGGATGCAGAATAGGTAGGTAAGCTAGAACAAAGTTTAAATACAAGGTGATGTTCGAGTGTGGGTGTACGTGTGTGTGCGCTTGTGTGTATGGCGAAGAAAACAATATTAATATGTCAAAGCCACAACACGCGAAAAACCACCGCCATCATATCATTTGATACTCAGTCGAGGCAACTTTAAATGGAACTTCAATCGACCAACCATCAAACACAACGTTGGCGTCATCTACACGAGCAATAATACAGCAGTAGCAACAGCTTTTGTAGAATTACCGTTTCATATTCGTTTATTGTCATCTGCTCGGTACACTGTACTGCTACTCTACAACATAGCAACAAAGGCAGTAGAGTGTATGCGAATATAGTTTAGTACATTTATTCTCTATTCTCTACTCGTTGACTATTAGCTAGCCATGGCTTCCAGTACAAACCGGCAGTCATTGCTGGATCGGCAAACTAGTAAGTACTATACTATTTGGATTCGTATTACTCTTAGTTTTACTATAACTTTTACACTATATGTGTATGTATGCATTGTTTAGAATCACTTATATCCATGCTTAATCTGAATAAAGAGGATACTAGTACCACGAGTGGTTTATCAACTCACGCCGGTGATGTATCTCATACGCAGTCATCTTCAGACACGCCTATTTGGAAGGTACTTGTATTCGATCGATATTGCGGTGATCTCATTTCTACGCTGTTGCGAGTCAACGATCTACGCGAGCAAGGAGTCACCGTTCATATGGGATTACAAAGTGGTAGAGCGCCTATTCCAGATGTGCCAGCCATCTATTTCGTTGAACCCAATCAGGAGAACATTGAACGTATCGGCAAGGTTAGCACTAGCACTAGCATATGAATATGAATAATGAGTTAACCATGACAATTGCAATAAGGATTTAGCGCGTGGTCTTTATGATCAGTATTATTTCAATTTCTCTACTGGGTTATCACGCGATTTACTTGAACAACTAGCATTGGAGACGGTACGAGCGGGACCGGAAGCTGCTGGTCGTGTAGCACAGGTGTTCGATCAATATCAAGGATTCATTAGTCATAGTTCGAATATGTTTGAACTAGGTGTCCGTGAAAGCTTCATCCGATTGCATGATCCACAAGCGAGTGATGTTGACATGGAAGCACTAGTGGAGCGTATGATCGCCGGTCTATTCTCAGTTGCTGTAACCATGGGTAAGCCAACTAGACACTAACACAAATAGCAATAGTAGCAATGAGAATAACAATGGAATAGAAACTGTGCCGATTATTCGATGCACTCGTGGTTCTGCCGCGGAAATGATTGCTCGCAAGTTGGACGCACGTCTACGTGATCATGTACGCTCAGGTGGATTCACCGCTAATACGAGTCAATCTACGACGTCTACTTCATTTCAACGACCTATACTCGTAATACTCGATCGTGATCTCGATTTACGTCCACTACTATTCCACTCGTGGACCTATCAAGCATTAGTGGCGGATGTACTCGATTTGAAGTTGAATCAAGTGACCGCCACCGTAATAGACGACACTACGAAGCGTAAGCAGCGACGTACATTTGATGTTGGTGCACGCGACTTTTTCTGGACAAACAATGGTAACTTGCCATTCCCACAAGTGGCCGAGGTAATCGACTCGGAATTGGCGCGTTATCGACAAGATGCAGCGGAATTAACACGATCCACCGGATTAACCTCGCTGGACGATCTTAATGCACAAAGTGCCGGCACTACCACGGCACCATCACTTGATCTCACATCGAGCGCACGTCATCTTAAGACGGCGATGAATGCCTTGCCTGAATTAACCGCGCGTAAACAAACCATTGATGCTCATATGAATATTGCCACGGCATTGTTGGAGGAGATTAAACGTCGTAAATTGGATGAATTCTTTGAGATTGAAGAGACGATTGCTAAGCAGGTAATGTATCTATTATATAGTGTGTGTATGCTAGTGTGTTGATCTAGTTGTTATTTGATGATTAGCCACGACAAGCTATTCTAGCGGCTATTCGATCGACTAACTATCCGGATCCAGAGGATAAACTACGACTATTCATACTCTACTATCTCACGCCATCTGTTGATATGAACGACACGATGCTAGGTGAATTCGAGACGGCCCTACAAGAGGCGGGATGTGATCTACACGCCGTAGCAAGTGTTAAACAAATCAAAAGTAAACAACGTATGACATCGATGACGAATGCCATTAGTCCGCCCACTTCTCGTAACGCACGCGATGATGGTGCTCTACTTGGTAGATTCAGTTCATTTGGTAACAAGGTAAGTAGTGCTATTGATTTCATTTGTATTACTCGCTTATCATGGATACAATTAGATTACGGGCCATATTAAAGAAGGCGGTCTACTTAGTGGACTACGTAATCTACTGCCCACGCATAATGATCTACCCATGACACGTATGGTGTCGAGCGTGTTAGATCCCTCCTATAGCTCGTCGCCCTCCAATCGGCCATGAGTGGTGGTAGTAATGACGAGGAACTACTATATCTCGATCCGAAATCATTACGAGGTCCTAGTCAATCGACATCATCGACACGCACCTCATTCCAAGATGCCATTGTATTCATGGTGGGTGGTGGCAGTGTGATAGAGTATCAAAATCTACAAGAATACGCACAAGTAAGTTGTACACATCGATGAATGACGAGCATGGTATGGCATTAACACTCCTGTTGATATTTGTTTGCTCTAATTAGCGTCAATCACCGCCTAAAAATATAATCTACGGTGCCATGGAATTACTATCGCCTAAAGACTTTTTGTCGCAGTTGGCGCGTACACCTTCATAGTTTAGTTTTTCATTTGTTTAATAAATATCAACTAGTATTGCTAATAGTCATTTCTATTAGATAATCAAATTGGCAATGTCCTCTATTAATAAGAGTAAACGAATTACGAGAACGTAAAACTAACATTGAATCGATCATAATGCCATATGTGTCCCACCAGCATTGGTTGTTACACTTTTGGACAACTTCTTCCCTTTATTATCAACAGAGAAAAGATTTGTATTGCCTTTTCCCTTATACACGCCCGTTCTCTCACTTCACTTCCTATACTCGTAGGCAATCTCCAGTATTGTCTCCATTCTGTCACTTATTCATAACAAGCATATATAGCTCTGTATTGTTCGTTGACCATTCAGTCAAACAATTATCTCTCCTCTTCTTCCATAAGCCAATTGGGTCGTCACCGTAATTATCGCTTAGTATGCGACTAGGGGTTTACGGTGTAGCGTCCACGTTACTGGCGGGCGTGACGCTACAGCATGTGTACACTCAACGTGGCAATTTCTACGCTGCCGGCGTCTACCTAGCCAAATCGAATGCCTGCCTATTGATACTACTGAATTTCGGCGTGTTTCTTACGATTGTTCTAGGCAAAGCCTTGCAATCTGTGTTCTTTGGTCAGCTACGTATGGTTGAAGTAGAGGTAGGTAATGAATAGGGAACGACTACTATCTGAATTGTCAAGCAAACGAATACGATTATAACGAATATATATGTATATGTATATATTATAGCATCTCTATGAACGCTCTTGGTTTGCCATTACGGAGACATGTCTCGCTATGACGGTATTTCGCGATGACTTTGACGTGCCGTTCCTTGCTGCATTTGCCGCGCTACTCTTTGTAAAGATATTCCACTGGCTATTACAGGATAGAGTAGAGTTTATGGATCAAGCGGCACAATTGCCTAGTTCGTTCCATGCTCGTACGCTAACATTACTCACGGTATTATGGGCCATCGATATGGAATTTATCGCGTATGCAGCACGAGTAACATTACGCGATGGTGTCAATACATGGCTACTATTTGGATTTGAGGTATGACTATTTATTAATCGTATACATGTATACATTGATATTGATATAATCGTTGTAGTATACGATTCTTCTTTGTACAGTGATTGCCGTGGCTGGTCGATATGCACTTAATGTGGTCGAGTCACGTATGGGCGATGAGACATGGGAGGAGAAATCGGTATTTCTATTCTATCTAGAACTAGTAGTTGGTAAGCTAACGCTAAAGAAGAAGAAAATGCTCAACTAGTCGATTCATTAGGGAGCTAACTCGATTCTGACTAGATTTTGTAAAATTGATCGCATACGTCTCATTCTTTACACTGCTGGTGGCATTACACGGTCTTCCCTTGCACATTATACGAGATCTCTACGTCACTGCTCGTTCATTCTTCCGTCGCTGTGGGGACCTGCGTCGTTATCGCCGTGCCACACAAGACATGGAGCAGCGCTACCCCACCCTGACGTCAGATGATTTGACTAGCATGTCGGACCGTGTTTGTGTGGTGTGTCGCGAGGAAATGACACTGCCACCACCCATTGGTGGAAATATCAACCAGAATTTGGCCGAACAACAACAGCCACGGCCAACCAGTCGATATCGCCTACCTGGAGATTTACCTAAGCGTCTTCCTTGTGGGCATGCGTTTCACTTTCGCTGTCTACGGAGCTGGCTAGAACGACAGCAAAGTTGCCCTACCTGGTATGTATGGGAATGATATGATACTTTGATATAGCTATTTTGAATGTGGACTAACCGATGACCACATGTCATTTTTTGTTTGCTAGTCGTCGATCCGTCCTAGAAGGTAAATAGCTAAATGGGATACACACTGTATAATCTCTACTTTTGTGTGCGTGTGTGACTAATGGCAAGTTTATTTTTGGTAATAGAAGGACGTCCACAAGAAGCGAACATGCCACAAGCACCGATACAAGTACGTGCGCCACAAGTGAACGCTGGTGCTACTCAACCACCACCACCAGCAGCAGCAGCAGCAGCATCTCCACCATTAACACGATCAGCAAGCACGGGAAATGTCGCAGATCACTCGCAACATGCATCATCGACACATGTTTCTGCTACAAATGGACATTCTAATACTGCAGTAAATGATGCATCAATAGTTGAACCCGCATCCGACTCGCACGTTCTCCACCAATCCTCGGCGACAACATCGACGATGGAACATGGATCAAGCAGCCAACCGACATACAAGGTGGGTGTAAATGGAAGAAAGGAAGAATAGAAGGGGAGAGAGAGAAAGGCTATTGACGGCTAATCCACGCTAATATACGACGAATAGGTGGGCACGCATGATAGTCTGGCAGCTCATCTGGAAGCAATAGATATTGCCAAACAGCTTAACCTTTCACACGATGCAGCTTGCGCTTTGGTGAATGAGCTTTCCCTCCTGGCAGAGAATGACCCCAACCCTAATGATGCCATGATGGCGCGCCTTTATCGATTAAGAAGTCGAGATACAACTACCAATATGGATGGACAGGCGGGTAAAAACCGCGTATTGGCCTCGACTAGTTATCATTATCGGATAGTCCACGTTATGGCGACATTATACAAAATAGTCAAGATGGTGTTCCATTGAATTCATTTACAAGATTGGCAAATCGCATGGAACGTCTCGAGGGACTGCTCGAACGATTGTTGGAACGGCAACAGCCACACCAACAGGAACAGGAACAAGAACAGCAGCAGCCACAGCAACTACCATCACAGTTACAGTCACACGCAGAGTCGCAGTCACCCTCGTCATCCATGTCTAACTAATATCTGATAAAGATTGAACTTTTCTCTCTCTTCTTTCCCCGCTTCGTCTTCTTTTTCGTCTTCTTTCCATCTTACTGAATGATAATGGATAAATCAATGTCCGAACTTTTCTATTGAGCTGTGGTCGTGAAACTGTGCATTCTAATGTCTATACCTTTGCCCATTAAACTGTTTTATGCATTAAAAAGCCGAGAAAATCATCGTGCTCCGTGTAACCGGATTAAAGGTTGAACAATTCGGCAAATTAGTTAGAGCGTGTGATTGGTAGTTATCCAGCCACATGCTATACTCGATCAAGGCGGTAGAATGATGTCAGTCAAGTAGAAAATGATAGATAGAGCGAGAGAATGATAGACACTACGTGCTGCCTATAAAGATGCAATGATACATGTCATGTTCCTATTGATTCCATATTGTTGTCATCCATCCTATTTTATTATTGCTACTACCACTATTACTACAACTAATTGTAACAAGATTGATTATTCCTTTACAAATAGCGTTATAACCACCGTATTCATTATATAACATGTACCGCTAGTCGACAAACTATTTGATCAATGGGGAACTAGCTATGTTGGTCAAGTGCTAGGATCACCAGCTGTACTTGTAGCACTTGCATTTGCTGCTGGTGTTTACCATTATACATCACGACAAGTAGGTAGTCTACGTTCTAGTTGTCTATCCTACTAATTATGGTTTACGTGTTCTAATACGCAGAACCCGAATGAGCCACCACGTGCAAGCTATTCCATCCATTTGTGGGACATGGATTCGAATTTGTCAAAGGTCCATCGAAATTCTTTAAAAAATGCCATGAAAAGGTAAACTTGATATGCAGTAGTAGTATAGTACTAGCAGTCTATGAGTTATTAACGATTGGTTGTATCACCACCACCATCATCATCATCATCATCATCATTTAGTATGGTGAAACCTTTAGCATGTACATGTTTGGTCGTTACATCACCATTGTAGGACGAAGTGAAATTCGTAGTGTGATGCGTGCACCTGATGACCAGTTCAGTTTTAGCGACGCCGTTATGGATGTAAGTGCTTGCTAGCTACGAGTCAGCAATGCCTTTGTCTATTTGTTAATGTATATATGTTGATCTAGCTTATGGATACGGTATACATGTTTGGTGACACACAACCGAACAATCGATTCCATGTTCCGATTCTACGTAGAAACCTTGCCAAACAATTGGATCAATTCAGTTCGCGTATGGCTGAAAAGGTGGCATTGGCCTATAAGACAAGTGTAGGAGGTAAGCGTATAGACTAGTGGCATGCTTGTTGTATAAATAACAGACTAACGATAAATACGATAGATGCCAACAAGCCATGTCAAATTGATGACGTCAGCCTATTTATTGATGATATGGTTGCACGTGCAAGTAAGTTGTTACTGCAATTGAGGGAATGATATTCTAATACTAATACCGATACTGCCTGATAGTGGCCACTTGTATTGCTCAGGATGAGGTAAGTAACTGCTTACACTTGCTGTCATGTCATGTTGTTAACGTTGTTGCATTAAATAGAAAATACAAAATGATGATGAAGTTCTACGTATGATGAGGACAATCTCACGGGATGTTGCCCGTACCACTCTGCTCAAGCGTGTATTCCCTGCTTCTATTAGTCGGTGAGTAATCATTACGTTCATGATGATGAATGTGCACTAATTGTTTATCGATTATTGTCGTCTAGTTTATTGACACGTCATGTTACTGCCATGGACAAGAATATCAAGGTGTCAGACGGCATTATCCAAGATGAAGTGATCAAGCGTCGTCAGTTGATCAAGGAACTGGGCGATGACTATGTACCACCAGTGAGTATTTGCCACTCTTCAATAAGCTAATGCATTAACGTATCCTGTTACGATAGCATGATATGTTAAGCTGGATAGCCGATGTCAAGGATGATAATGGCGAGCTATACGACACAGTTATTGTGGCCCGTCGCACTATGCAAATTGCCTTTGCCTCTGTCACTACCACATCAACATTTGCCCTTCACTTTATATTTGATGTGGCAGGCTATCCGGAATACCGGTAAGTTGACCATTCCCATTAGTACAATGAGCAACACTAACTTGTAGTAATAATAACAATAATAATAATAATAGCAAAAAACTACAAGAAGAACAGGATGAGCTTGTTCGTCTTTATGGCGAGGATATTACACCGGAAGCATTACAAAAGATGCACTTTATGGATGCTTGCATTCGAGAATGCCTACGCTTGAACAGTGCTACCGGTAAGTAGATCATTATTCCTCCTGTGCTGTTGCAATACATATACATGCGTGTACCTAATATTATATGTCAATAACAATATTAGGTGTCAGTCTTCGTAAGGCCATGTGTGACATGGAGTTGAAGAGTGGACATGTCATTCCCAAAGGTAAGCAACGCGACACTGTTACTCGACCAACACGAGTACATCTGTAGAGTGCATTGTTTAACCATTAACAATTATAGAACGTCTATGCTTCTTCCATGGAGAAGAGATTCACCTAGCAGAGGATCTATACGGATCGGAAGCAAATGTGTTCAATCCATATCATCACTATAAATCGGATGCACCAGCTACGACTAAACCAACGGTAAATACAAATAGTCATATGAAACAAGCATTATCAATGGAAATAAGAAAATGCTAACCATTATTATCTGTGCTATTATCGTATCATGACCATTAGACGAGTAATGATTCATTCATTGTATTCGGTACTGGACAGTAAGTAGCAAATAATAAGAAAGACAATTGTTTCATGAAATAGTTACTAATCATCCTCTCATAACAGCCATATGTGTCCTGGTCGTTTCCTTGCCGTAATGGGTATCAAGATTGTTACAGCATATGCTCTACGCCACTATGACTTTAGTACGCTATCTGGTAAACGGCCAGCCAACGCACTACGCGACGGTGTTACCAATCTACCCTCTCATGACCCGATTATTTTCAGGGCACGCACATCAACTCATTAATCCTTTTATTCATAAGTATTGCTTTTTCCTACTCCTCATTATGATAAATATAAATATATTGTTTTGTTTCTATTTATGTATTCATTCATACATGGACAAGTGTAGAAATCATTAGGGTGGAAACATTCCTTCGTTTAATATGAAACAATGGCTTACTCCTACACTAACAATAAACACAACATTTGTAACATAAAAGGGAAACACCACGCATACGATGAAACGAGCAAACAAGTAAATAATAATGATAATAATAAAACTGGCGCCCATTCTCTCACATTTATCCGCCTTGACTCGCTAATTAAATGATTTCTATTTACTATCTACTATAGAATAAGGAAATACGCATATCTTTTACTTTTACTTACTGGTCATTCGAAGCACACCGTATATGGCAATCGTAGATTACCACGAATACCAATATGATATCGGTAAATGAAACGGGTATACCATGAATTGACCAATCAAGCAATGCCGCCTGGCATGATACTCGTTATTTTCCCAAGTTCAAGTCATACTTCTTTATGGATCACTTCTAATCTAGCATGATGGCAGTGTCCGAGTAATGTAATGTGCCATCCATTAGTACATATACAATAATGACTAGAGATTACCAGTAACAATGAATAGAGGACAATGACTAGTAGCTCATTATTACCAAAGGCTTGTTAGTTTTAACATTATTACAATGTAACGAATCTCGATGATGATGATGATGTTTCAACTGAACAGATTGCCCCTACCAAATAAAGAAGTAGAGGATTGATTCTCAGACAAGGATCATTGCCAGCTGTTACAGCCACAAAAATGAATATGAAGATGAACTCCGTTAAAACGAGTGTTTCCTGACAGGAACGTGGCATCATCATCTATGAATAGACCGCGGACCTCTTCTCCTTGCGTTGCTTTTGGACACTGCTTCCATCTTGCTTTGGTTTCTTTTAAAACGCCACTTTACTGTTTACTCGGCTTTATTGCTTTTCAGTTCTTTCTCTTTCTCTTTCTTTTCACTTATTCCACTTGTAGGTGGTATCGCTAATTACTACTAGTATTACAGCTTGTTTTACTACTACTGTTACTACTTTGCACACTCTTTCAAATCTGCTTTATCCTACGCACACACACACACAAACACACACACGCACACGCTACTCATCTACTTTTCTTTATCTTTCTATACAGTTCATTTATACAGTGCAGGCTCACCATTGCCACGCTTACTTCTTTCTTCTTTCCATTCTACTATTATCGACTATTACAGCACTCTAGGCTGACTGTCACACTCGCTGGACGCGTGCTAATCCTTTTTTCTTTATTTCTTGCAAACAACAAGCTAACCTATAGCCTCTCTTTCCCTCTCTCTTTCATCCTATTTTACTCGTTTATTGCTATTGCTATCCTACTTGTGAACAGCACGAACGCATTCAACTTTATCGGGTCTTTCCTTTCCTCTCGAGTAAGTATACAAGTTACAAAAAAGAAAAAAGATAGCAATCAACATATCGCATCCCATTATCATGATGGTTATGTGTTACCCAAGCGATGAGACAGCGACACGTGTGTCTAAATATGCAGCTGCACTTTTTCAATTGAATGCACATCCTACTGTCGTGTATACGCATTCGCATATACTCACAAATCAATGCTGTGACTATGCGTATATATATACGTATACGTGTGTGTACAAATACGTAACTACGTGTATAGCAAGATAAGCCTACCACGTTTACTATTGCAGTATTTGCTACTATTGCATGAAGTGAACCCATGATTATCACATGCATCCGATAAGTACACCATAGAGTCATGAGCATAGGAGCATAGGAGCATGATCATCTCATTGATGAATGATCCTAATATAGGAGATGTAGCTTAATCCATTCGATTAACTAGAAAACCATATGAATGGATTTTATCAGAAATGACACTAGTCTGTCAATGAGCGAGTGAGTGAGTGAGTGAGTGAGTGAATGAGTGAATGAGAGTGTGAGTACGCGTGAATCCTGAGATTGAAAAGAGTTTATCCAAGTCAACAGGATGGATGAACAAGCAGTATTCCACGCTATGAATGGTGAGAGAAAGATAGTATAGTATATACATGATATGCCTATCTACTTGCCTATCCGGTTACGCATCATATAGAATGGAGAAAAGTCGTTAGTTTGGAATGAATTATTAGCATGTAGAATGAATGCCATACGTGATGGTTGGCTGCTAATTAAAAATGTGAATGAATGAATGAATGAATGAATGAATGAATGAATGAGTGACATTCTTCCCTCCTCCGCTTTGTAGCCCCGGTGGTGTCGATATGTTCGCATCAACATCAGCAACATCATCATCATCATCATAGCACTTTCCCTTTGAACCTTTTCTGCGTTCCTTGCTGTGCTCCTACGCCCATTTCTCTATCCTTATCTCTTTCTCACATTTCTATTTTAGCGGCCATCTCGCCTCCGTTCATTTATATTGTGTTGGCAATCGTAGTTCATTTTTTGCTAGCTGCTACGGTTAACGAGGTTATTCTCGCCTAACACGAATAATCTCAATCTCTTTCTCTTTCTCTTTAGTTGTCATTTATTGTTCCTATTGTTTCATCTCCTATATTGCCTAGCTATTGCTGTTGCATCTTTATTGACGTCACCTTTATTATCCAACAACCCTCCTGTCATCTTGCTTCCTCCTAACTCACTCGCCGCTCACTTGTTTGTAGTATCGCGTCGAGTTGATCCTAATCGATCTCTACTCGTTCCTCGTTCTATTGTGCACATTGCGGGTGGGTATTACTTACTATATGCTGGATATGTGTCTATGGGTTTATACAGTGTTGCTGTATGGTCGGTGATATTGTGTCATAGAATACCGAGTGAGCGATGAAGCAAAAAGGATATGCTAATCATACACCGTATACACTATACTATGCATACTGCTTATCGTAGATAACAACTAACTAACTAACGAACAACTTTGCTTACTAACCTCTCTTTATTCTTCTTTTTATCTTCTATTCAACTTGTAGGCAATTTCAGGCGTGATATCTCAACTCTCTTTTTACCTTTCTCTTCGTTAAAGTGCGGGTATTGCTTTTTATTGTTTGCTTATAATAACTAGTTTGTACCCTTCGCTTACTCACTTATTCTATCTCACTAGTTTATTCTTCCTCTCCCCTTCTTCTTCCTCCTCCTCTTCTTCCGAGTGAAATTATCGACCATTGACAAACACTAGTCTCTCCTCCTTTAAAGCTCATAGGTATTATCTTTCTTACACAACTAGTTGCGCAACCATGACCACTACAGCGGAAGTTACCAATAACGTCAGTAATGGTGAGCTTGGCGTTGCTAGCACCACTGCCACCAATGGCCTCGGCCATACATCGACAGAATCGACCACGGCAACAGCTACTTCAGGAGAAACTGCTGCCACTACTGGCACTACACCACAAGGTGTATTGAATCGTGGTTGGAGTTTCCCTGGCAAGCAAGCTGCTGCACCATCATCATCATCAGCCCATGCACCCATTAGATCATCGCCGCTAGCTGCTAAAGATGAATTGGCCGCCATCATTGAAGGTGGTGATGTGGTCACTTCTAGTAGTTTGGCCGTACCATCCAACAATGCTGATATAAGCAACATTCAACGTGTTTCATCACCGCTAGATCAGCTACTTGCCAAACGTGCAGCGGCAGCAGCAAGTCGACCAGGTTTCGGTGCTCATCGTCGTTCCGAGTCACTTTCCTCGACCAGTGGTCCACCACCAGGTTTAGGAGCGATGCCATCCGCTTCTGCACGCCCTCGCTTCCGTCCCGCTCATGGTCGTAGTACGTCGTTGTCACTTCCCGGTGCTGCACCCGGTCTAGGAGGCGGTCTATCGGGTATGATGCCTACCGGTCTAACAAGCGGCGGTGCATCCGCTCTAACCCGTCAACCATTGGGACCAAATTCAGGCGGTGGCATCCATGGCACCGGACTGTCCAAGCCACGTTCCGGCACATTCCAACGCGATCAGAATGGTAATACTGGATTCCAACCGGGTCATCTAACCTCGGCCTCGTTATCGCATGCCTTCGGCTCTAGTATTCTCACTAGTAGTTGGGGTAAAGAAGGAGGCGCCAATACACACGCTCATCATCATCACTCGCAGTCACATCATTTTGGACACAGTCGTGTAGCGAGTATTGGCACATCTTCACCGGCCCGTAACATGGACGAACTCGTCGATCGTGACATTGGCGACGGTGTACTTGGTAATGTCGTGCGTACACTTGACTCACTCGGCCTGAAGGAGGAAAGCGCCACGACCTCCGGTATGATCTCCTCGAATTCACTTGGCCTAGGTGCACGGCCCGTCTCTCATCGTACTCGTTCACGTTCGTTATTAGGAGGATCGGCCGCCACCAACGCCGCCGTATTGGGTGATGTCTCACCGTCCGGTGCAGCACTACACCGTCCATCCGGTGTTAGCAACTTCCTTAAGGCGCATAGTCGTCCACGCGCCATTAGTCTTGACTACTTTAATCCGGCCGATTTTGAAGATGAGGCCGATTTGTTGGCCGAAAGTCATCGTAGCTCGCAACAAGGTTCACCCACCGATGCTAACTTTGGTTTTGATTTTGATGAGGTAAGTGATCACTATTATTATTATTATTATTATTTATCAACAATACTAATATGGATGTGTGTATATATATATATATAGACAACAGCTGGTGAACGTCAAACACCAACTCGTTCATTATGGATTGGTAATCTACCGGCACACGTTACCTCGACAGATTTAATGCAAATATTCAGTGCCTACGGTGCTGTCGAGTCACTTCGCGTCCTTCCCGATCGTGACTGCGCCTTCATCAATTATCAACAGGTGGAGGATGCCTCGCGTGCTCATGATGACATGCGTGGTGCACGTCTAGGCGGCAGTCTCATTCGTGTCGGTTTCGGTAAGGCCGACGTCTACGGCACAGACATGCAGGGTATGCAGCCCACCCGTGCCCTATGGATCGGTAACATCTCGCCACACACCACTACGCAAATCTTGCAGCAAATATTCACGCCATTCGGTGCCATTGAATCGGTACGTGTGCTCACCCATAAGAACTGCGGTTTCGTCAACTTTGAACGTACCGAGGATGCCATGCGTGCCAAGAGTGTGATGAACGGCCAAGAGATTGCCGGTGCCATCGTTCGTATTGGTTTCGCTAAAGTGCCAGCACTCGAGTTGACACCAGGTGCCGGTGCAACCAGCGCTGCCTCCACCACTACCTCTGGTTTGACATCGCGCGGTAAGGAAGGAGGACAAACGCATATTGTTAATGCGAACTTCTCCTTCCCGCCTACTAAGAATAATACGGCATCGGGTGCTGGTGCATCATCAATGGCTGGCGGACATGGTCTAGGCAGTAAGGGTGCGAATGACAATGGCGTCACTGGCATTGAAGTGCCATCGGAAGGCTTTGACGGTAAGCCACTTGCCTTACAAGCGGATCTACTATCGTATACCTATGCTCCCGCGCTACCCGCCTTACCACCGGTCAATCCACATCGTCGTATTGATGCATCACGCCTACGTGATATTCGTAAACGACTCGACGCCCATCCTACCGCCAAGGACATTGAATCCGCCTTCAACGATCTCTACCCCGAGGCGGTCGAGCTTAGTTTCGATTATATCGGTAATACGGTGATTCAGAAGTTGGCGGAACACGGTACGGATGCCCAGAAGTTGCAACTATTAGAGAAGGTCGCTCCTCATTTCGCGTCCATTGGTGTTCACAAGAATGGTACGTGGGCCGTGCAAAAGATGATCGACACCGCCAATACACCGGAGCAGATGGAGGCCATTTGCAAGAACATCAAAGCGTACGCACCTCCACTCCTACTGGATCAATTCGGTAATTACGTCGTGCAATGCTGTTTACGATTTGGCGATCAATGGAATCAGTTCATTTTTGACGCGATGCATGTGCGATGCTGGGAAATTGCGCAAGGTCGATTCGGTGCTCGTTCCATGCGTACTTGTCTAGAGAATGAATACTCTACTAAAGAGCAAAAGGTAAGCAAAAGAATAGTCACCATACTAATATCATTTATACTAATTGTTTATTTATTTATTTAGAAACATGTTGCCACTTCCATTGCTTTCTACGCCATTCAATTGACGACAAGTGCCAATGGTTCCCTGTTAATTAACTGGCTGCTCGATTCATCCGAGCTACCAGGTCGATTCCAAATTCTAGTGCCACGTTACATTTCACAACTGGCACAATTGGGTGTTCATAAACTGGCTAGTGCCACTCTATTGAAGGTTATCAATCAATCGGTAGAACCCGAGGCACGCAATCTACTCTTAAAAGCATTGTTCGGCGAGGTAGGCAGCGATGTCAATGCGAACGACCAACCTCGTATACTTGAAGCCATCCTAGAAGATCAAACACACGGTGTTAATCTTATTCACAAGATCTTCACGAGCACGTTCATCGATGAAGCCACCAAGAAACACATTGGTGCACGTACTCGTGTGGCACTTGGTCGTCTTTCCGTTCACATCTCCTCGGTACATCGTCGTTTAGCGGATGACATTACGGCACTTATTGGTCAACCAGCAGCAGCAGCAGCAGCAGCAGCAACCACTGTCGATAACACCATCCAAGAGGAGAGTGAAAGCAGCGAGACAATTGCAGTGGTAGCCTCATCCTCCTCTTCCACCACAACGACGACGACAACAACGACAACAGCGGCAGCGGCAACGACTATTACTGTCGCAGTGACAAGTACCACTGATGAATTGGAAGTAGCATCTACGACTCAGTAAGCATACGACGAATGTAGTAGTGTAATTCAGGGTAGACTATTAAAATTACAGTGTTTTTCCATCCAATTTGCGCATTTATCTTTTAGCATTTGCTGTTTATTAACAAATAGATCAACACAACTGTTAACATCATTATCGCATTGCTATTATTATTGAGTAGTTGTCATTGCCCTAGCAGTTGAGAGGAATGTTAATGATCGCGATATCATATATTACAATTAGTGATAATAAGTAATAGACACGTTGATAGAACTTACATATCTTGGATGCAAAGCGATAACAATCACGGATAAGTTGTTTTCCGCTGTTTGATCCTCGTTGATGCATTGATCCTTCATTTCTTTGAACATCTGAAGGTAACACCACTGATGAAATGTATCTATAAGTATACGTAATCCTTTCTGAGATGGGCTTCTTATTGCTCATTATTACTCCCTGTCATCCTGCATCATGAGATTGGTATCTATGTTGGTATTACAGCCATGTCCCTTCAACACTCATCATAGTTTCAATATTGAATATGCTACATTATCCACTATAAATATGGGTCCTATTTTGTACGAATTGAATAAACTTATCTTCACCTTCCAGTTCAATCGTCCCTATTACACTCTACTCACACTACCTTATTGTATATCGCCTACACATTGTGCTTGAGCAAATCGAGCAACCATAGCTCCCATACTATCAATGAGAAAGTGTCCTACTACTTGTCATGATCCCTTACGGTAAGTATACCTCATTACACTTTGATATTTATTACAGTATACTAATTCATTATTCTATTAGATGCACACATCGAAACAATGATTAAGAGGACATGCAAGTTAAAGGATACGAGTATCGTTTGTGGAATCGGGGTTATGGTTGCTCGTCTGGATTTCATTCAAATCACCAACTGCCTTCGTAGTGGAACCGATGTTCCAACACACCCTCATCCAAGTGTCGTTGCTTCCAATCATTCAAGACAAGGAGGACAAGGACATCAAGGAACCAAACAACAAATAACAAATTAACCAGGTTGTATCGTCAACCGCCCCAGTCCTTCTTCAAAAGGGAGAGGGGCTGGGAAACAGAATACGGGGGTACTTGTACTTGTAAGTGTTAATTATTATTTATTCATAAAACAGAAAGCTAACTGCGCAAATTGGATGGAAATGGCCTGTAATAGCCGGTAATATAAAATAAATA
Source organism: Syncephalis plumigaleata (assembly GCA_025201365.1). Lineage (NCBI taxonomy): Eukaryota > Fungi > Zoopagomycota > Zoopagomycetes > Zoopagales > Piptocephalidaceae > Syncephalis > Syncephalis plumigaleata. Next base: position 373,425 of record JAIXMF010000016.1, read on the forward strand.
TTATTACTCTTATAATCTATTTGTAAAAGTGTTAACAATGTTCATTTGTTTGTATAATCAATAGCATGAAATGAAATGAATAGTAAACAATTTTATGCAAGTATATCATTTAATATTTATTATAATATAATCATAACAGTAATTTATGGTGTCCACTTAATGCGTGACTCTATAGAACGATGCTGTTGTTGTTGTTGTTGTCGTTTCAACCACCAGCGACGCACAGGACCCAATACGATAAATCGTTCGTAAATAATAGCAATAACAAGATTCGCTTGGGCTAGACCCCAAATAGTCCAACGGAACCGTACCGGTAGCACGTTATGTCCAAGAGCCGAGTTGTACGATTCGATCGACCAACTCGGTCGAGGATATCCCATACTTACAAGTACGTCGGGGTCACCGCAATTCATACGGAATAGACAGCCCACGCGATTGGGGTCGGCGAGGATAATGTAGGATACGAGCGTGTAGACGGCAAGCCACAATCCCATTAAACGCCAGTTACGCCACCAAGTTTGACGGAACTTGTAGCCGAAATTGTAGACAAAAGCAGCGGATAGGAATTGGAAGAAACTAACGCACGCGATCATTTGCGCCTCGTAGTTATCGCCCATCACCCACCATTTCGTGTTATCGACGATGGTGCCGTCGAATTCACGACAACGGTACCACGACTGGCGGAACAACAAGCCAAACGCACCCGCTAGGAATGCCACGTTCATGAGCACTTGGCCTAGCACCGAGGCAAGTGTTTGCACGCCAAATAATCGTGAGGTAGGTCGTTGCGACGCGAGTGTACGCGCCGGTTTCGACTGGGTTAACGCGAATGACAATGCGATGATAATAATACTATCAATAAAAATGTAGATCCATTGCGACATAACCACGGAGAAATAGGCCTGTGTAAGACCGCGGAATACCATGATCTCACCGTAGGTAATGAGGAACTTGTAATTAGTGAATGATGTGGCTAGGGCAGCTCTACCCTGTCGTAACAACTCGACGCAACACTCGATCGATTGACGTCGTGTACTGAATGGCGACACGATCGATGCATCTGCACTGCCTAGTGCTAGACCACAATGAGCGGCACGTAGTGCGCCACAATCATTGCCACCATCACCGCACATGGCGGTAATCGCACGTTCCATGAAAAGTTGCACGCATTGCACCTTGTCATCCGGTGTCATACGAGCGAAGATACGCGTATACGGCAGTAAATCACGTATCTCACCCGTTCGACAAAGATGTACGAAAGCTTTACCGGTGACAGCCAACTCGACAGATGGCGTACCATCATTGTCACCATTGTTGCTTTTCGCTGATAGCACTGTACGAATGACATCATTCATAATTGATTCATGAGTAGTTGGATCATACCACTGTACCATATCATTAGATATATCTCCTAATAATACGCGTGTCTGTTTAGGTAGTATACCACACTGTCGTGCGATATAAATGCCCGTCAATGCGTGATCACCGGTAATCATCACGGTGCGTGTGTCGCCCGATTTCAGCTTGGCATAGCATTGGTGGTATCGGGTTTAAGTTGATTCTTAAATAGTAATAAACCAAGGAACTTACAATCACTCTCAGTGTCCTCTTGATTTAAATGGGCAACCATATCATCCTCGTCTAATGATGACACGGGACCCATATCACGATGAGCTAGCGCGAGTACGTAGCAACCCTCGGCGGCATAGCGTGCCACCAATTCATCAATATCATGCGGTAGGGTATGAGGTTGACATATGTTTCTAACACGCTCGAAAGAACCCTTAACAAATACGTGTAGATGATCGTTAAGCGGATCACGGATAATGACTGACATGGAGGCGCGTGCACGTACGAATTCGTAACGTTTCACGATGGAGATTGGCGTACTGCCAGTAGTAGGGAAAGTATCAGGAGGGGTGAATAAATAGTCGGATGATGAGTCTGTAGTAGATTCAGTAGATGTAGCTGTAGCTGTATTACGCCAACCAGTGACGCGGAATTGCTCGACATCTACAGGATTACCAACTAGACGATCATCCACGGTAGTGACGGAATGACACAAGGCAAGTGCCATTTGCGATAGACGAGAGAGTTGTTCTATTGATGATTCATAATGATAATCCAGATCATTATTGTCATTATTGCATTCTTATTAGCAATGTGCATGCCATAGTAATCGAGTCCCTCCTCCGTTAGTGTGCCAGTTTTATCGAAACAAAACACTTGCACCTTGCCAGCCATTATTACGCGTGGAGATCAACGCAGTAAATTTGCTTGTGACGTAGACGAGCAGCAGCGACAGACTGGCCCACCACTAGACTGGCGGGTAGCAACGGGCTTATCACGTAGGAAATGGCAAATAACCCGTAGAACCAACTGCCCAAGTTACCACGTCCCATGAGCCACATAGTTAACGCAAAGCAAATGATACCCCATACTAGCAAGGTGGCAAAGACCAAGCGTAAATGCTCGTTAAATATAAACGATACCGGTGAGGGGAATAGAATCTTGCGGATGAGTTGTCCCTTATCCGTGCCCGTACCAATGGCAATCACCAAGGCCGTCGTGCCACGTCGTGCGTCATTGTGTTGCGCGGTCGTTTGCAGGATGGTGGTACCGGCAAACAGGGTCACCAATTTGGAGGAGTCATACGGTTTAAACGGCGTATCCCCTCCTCCGTGGCTATCGACGATTTACGGATGGGAATGGGTTCGCCCGTGAGTGCACTCTCGTCGACCATCACTTCACCGGTGAGTAGTACGGCATCACAGGGTACACGATGATGAATCATGGAGGAGATATCGATCACATCGCCCGGTACAAGATCCGTGGTCGACACGTCATCCAACCATTGCTCACCGCGATACACGCGACAAATATCACGATGTTCGGCGAGTTGTTTAATCTTACGTGCCGAGTGAATACGAATGATCACTTTCACCAATGCCGACACCAGTATCACGACCATTTGCACGATAGCCACGGTGGCATAGGCAAAGTAGTACCACACCCAGAGACACATCACTTGGTAGATGTAGAAGAAGGCACGGAATTCCTCTAGTAAAGCAAGGAGGAATGACGGTACGGACACCTTGATAAAATTAGATCCTACTAGATCGCGTATCCTAGTGGCTTCATCGTTCGATAGACCATTACGATGCGATTGCAATTCACCATACGTGCCACCCAATGGATAGTGATAGGGTGCAAATTGATTACTAGTAGCACTGCTGGATACATATCGTGTACATTGGAATTCAAAGTACTTGACATTATGTCTAGTTGTTTGCATGGGAACTGTTTGAACCAGTGTATGTTGTCTAATAAATACAATGTATATTAGTATCAATATTGCCATTGCTATTATTGTATGGTTATTGCTTACCCTATCCATCGAGAGAATACTTGCTCTACTCGTTGTACAACTCGTATTACGTTATTTAGCCATTTGAAAGAACTCTGGAACTGCTCATCCTTGAGCATGGTTACCACCGGTTGATACTTGGTAACTTGCACGTAATGAGCCTGCGATAATGGCGTGGCTAATCGGAAGTAATTACGCAATCGAGCGTGTAACAAGTTAAGTAGCACTAGCCATACGGCGAGGATATGCCATAGGGTAATGAACATGGCGGAACTAAGATCGGAAGTGAGCAGTACACCATAGCTCACACCGGTAACAAGACCGTAATAGTCAACGACGATCACCGCCAGTAGAATGAAAAAGAGTAAAGTGGTGAGATGCACCATACCATAAACGAGATGTCCATAAATACTACGACGATAACCGAGGAAACTACCGTCCATCTCTGAATCCGATAGAATGGACGACGACGATGGTGCCGATGACAACGATGAGGATAGCTCACTCGTATTGTTGGTGCCTTTACGTGCCATCATATCCAATGGACTTGCCACCGATTTACGATACTGATGATGCGGCTTCAGCTTCTCATTTTTACTATTGGCTTGTACACTAACGGTGCGCGTCTCATAGAAACGCTTGTACCAATGCCATCCTGTGAGCAGGCACACCAATAGACCGATATAGATGTAGATCACTAGGAAGGTCGGTTCCGTATAGCTAAACTGGGGAGGGGCACGTGCCGGACATTGAAGCCAGGCGTGGGTGGGTGAGTTGTCGGTGAGCACGTCACCTGTCGCCCTACCAATCTGCGTCAAATCCAATTGTAGATCGGCAGCACAGGCAGTCACCGTTTGATTATACTGAGTACGTTTATCCAGCAACGGTATATTGGTGAGTTGATTTGCTTGACATGGTCTATAAGAAGAGGAGGAGATGATGTGCCACAGGCACACACATTAACAATGCCACGACAACTACGCTGACAAGTACCATCACCACAAAATAGTTTATTGGGTGGACATGACGGTCTTATCGATTCGGGACAGTCTCGAGATGGATCTCGCACACAGAGTACGGACATGGTTGATTACGTGCAGTAAGCGTGGACAAGTATGACCGGCAACATCCACAGAATTAACTATGAATAAAGAAAAGTGTATGATAGTATAATGATATAGTAATCAATTTGTACAACATCAACTACTTACTGCTATTGAATACTGGAATGGCATCAACTGATACTTGTGTAATAATACTAGTGATACATACACAAGTGTAGCCATAACATAATAGTAAACGTGCAAATACCATCTCAACGATGATTTTGACGTTAATCTTTGTGGTAGAATAGAAGTCATGATAAATCCACTATTACTAAAATAACACTTAAAATGATAATGATATTGGTAGCAGTAGTAGTAGTAGTAGTAGCATCAATGAAGTAGATATGCGAGACAATGTTGATTGTGAACTGGATGAAATCAAGTCGAGTTATACTTTTTATATGGTGTGAATAACCATATATACTAATGGAAGATGTGGGTACCTCTTAACCGATGTGTATCTGTTTGTTACAGTATTTATATAGAAATCCATATTATCATCACTATGACCATTATTGTCGTCATTATCTGCATAGTCGGAGTATAAAGCGTGTGATAAACTGAACACCGATATGCCTTTTCTCCTCCGCTCACTATCTCGCTCACTATCTATTATCGCTGAGATTCAAGGCTGTGTGTGAGTGTATACTATATGACTACACAGTGGTGGTAGTAGTGTGCAGATAGAGACACGCCTATACACACCATTTATACACATACATGGATGTAGGCATAGTCACATGGATGTAACCTATTAGGCGGGTATTCTTTTATCATCGTTTGCCATTTCATTATATAGAATGGTAGAGTAGAGAGATATCGCCGACCACTAAAGAAGAAAAAAACAATGCAGCTTGTTGACTCAACACATGGTTACACGATACTGTGAATATGGAAAGCATAGTAAACAGTTAGGTTTATCCATGTCGTCATACAGTAAAGATACGTCTATTCCATGTTAATTCTCCTATTACTTTCTAATACCGCTATTTGTACTACTACTACTACTACTTCTATTAGTATATGTATTAGTACGAGGATGTTCTTTATTGTTGTTTATGTGGTGATTGTGTTCAAGAACATCTATAATTTCATTCTAGATTTACTTAACGTGTATCCTCATTACTTAACAATAAAGTTGATTAGATGACCACCACGTACGACAATGACACGACGCACTTGTGGTGATGTACCCTTTCCATCATGACTACTTGGAAGATAGCGCGTACTTTCAGGACAGGCACGCGCTTGTTCCTCTACCGCTTCTACATTGCCTAATAGATGGGCAGACAATTGGAAACGCCATCGTAACTTGCCATTGACCTAATAGTAATACGAATAAATATATCATTCATAATACACATATCTACTTACCTGTACGACACACATCACTTCATCTGCTTGTAGGGCCAATGGATCTACTTGTGGCCAGCATGTATCGAATATACTACGTGTTGCCACATCCTCTTGATGTTGATGCAGTGTCAGCCATAGTTCTTCACCGGTGGCTGGTGCACAGGGTGCCAACATTTGTGCGATACAACCCATGGTGTAGCGACCAAGTTGTACAGATGTATCGCATGTTGAATCCATGGTAGTGAGGTAACTCGATAAACTATTCGTGAGTTTAATCAAATGAGAGATAGCATTGTTGAAAATGAACGATGTCTCATAGATCGTGTTAACCTATTCATGTATAAAGAAACAATTAGTAACTAGTAAGAATGAATAGCATCGTAGCTAGTATTACCTCAGAGAGTGTCTGATGTACTTGTCGGTAGAGATCACGTCCTGTAGCAGTTAGCAATTGCTTATCCAATGGATGTTGTGGCACTGACTCGGCCTTTGCCAATTGACCAGCAATTCGATGTAGTCGTTGTAGCCAGCGTTGCATACCAATGATACTATGCTCCTCCCATTCTAGTACATCAGTGGGTGGTGCAATATGCAATATATGAAGACGAGTACAGTCAATACCGTATTTGTCAATAACCGAATGGGGATCGACACCGTTATACTTTGATTTAGACATTTTCTCAAATGTTATCTGAGGTGTTTGTCCAGTAGCACGAATCATCGGCTTATTAGGATCTAGTTATACAAAGATACATGTCAATCAATGGCATATAGATAGATAACAGATAGTAATTATCGCTTGCTTACTTGTTAGATCCAATTCATCCGGTTTAAGGAATCGTTGTGTATCGGGACATTTGAATGTCTTGCCATGAACCATACCCTAATGACAAATCATAAATATACATATACATATACGTTATAGTTTTGTTATTATTACCTGAGTAAGTAAGCGTTGGAATGGTTCGCCTCGCATGGCATCAAGTTTCGATCCACTAAGCATCCCTCACGCCATAGGAATTTAGTAAAGAAACGCGAGTAGAGCAAGTGTAAAATGGCATGCTCCACACCGCCCACATAGATATCCACGGGCATTTGTCGACCTACTAATTCACCATCAAACGGACTAGATCATCATCATTATTGTCATTATTAGTACAGCATAATAAAGCTAGAGGATACGTACCGTTCAGTATTGTGTGCATCAGGGAATCTTAGAAAATACCAAGAGGAATCGACAAATGTATCCATCGTATCAGTGTCACGCTTAGCTGGTCCATGACATCTAAGGAAGTCATTAGATATCACATGTATATATATATATCATTCAGTTCAATGGTAATAGTTGTCACTTACTTTGGACATGTAGTAGTATTCCACGCTTTATCAGTAACTAAAGGAGTACCGCTAGAGTAGAGTTGAGTGGAAGATGGCAATACTACAGGTAGATCTTGTTCAGGTACAGGCACCACCTAATCATTATGATACATGAATTATCAGTCAATAAATAGGGTAGCTGTTTCTTACATCGCAAACTGGACAATGAATCATAGGAATGGGTGCACCCCAATAACGCTGTCGTGAAATAAGCCAATCTCGTAAACGATACTATACAGCAATAGGGTTAGTTACTTGTTATGCATCATTTACCATTCATCATCATCATCATCAATTACCTGTGTCTTCCATTGTCCTACTGATTTGTGTTCTGCATCACGTACAATGGCTGTTGCTGCCTCTTTACTAGTCATTCCTGCGTAGATACCGCATTGACTTGTTAGTATACCTTCACCTGTGTATACTTCAGTCTCCTTATCTATTCATATGTATATCATCATTAGTGATATCGATTAGTTAGTGATGACTCTACTTACGTGTTGCCATCTCCTCTGCTGTATATCCACTATACTTGGTTGTACTACGACTTTTGCCTCATTGATATGACGGATGATTCGATTGTTAATGGCAAATTGTGCATCACGATGATCATGAGCTGGCACACCCATTACTGCACCCGTGCTATAATCAGCCAGTACATAGCGTGCCACGTAATAGGCAATGTCTCGCCAGTCAACGGATGAATGGCGTGTAATCCAGTGTCAATGCCTATCAATCCATAGTTAATTATATAGTTATAGTAATGCCTATAGTCTATCTACCTTCTTTACTAGCAGTAGTATCACGTTGCAATGATTCTTTAGCATTGGCAAATGCTAATACTGCATCAGCAGTCTCTTTGGTAAATAGCTAGCATATACATATACTATTGTCTTATTCTATTAATAATTTACCAATAGGTTCATTCAACTTACGATGAATCTACTAGAGGATGTTCTGGAGCAATAGCAATGAATTGTACACCTAACAGTGTATCTGGTCGACTAGTAAATACACGAATTGGCTCGGTATACTATTGTCATATTGTTACTATCCAATACAATAATGCATTGCATATATCTATCCTATTGTTATACCTTGTCATCCATTCCATGTAGTTTAAACTGGAATTCTGCACCTTCTGATCGACCAATCCAATTGCTTTGCATCTGCTTTACTCGATCGGGCCAACCTTCAAGTAATTGTAGATCATTAAGCAAATCCTAATCAATCATCTAATCAATAATGATATGATATGGCTGATTGCTTCCTCATACTTACCTCGGCATATTCAGTAATTCGAATAAACCATTGACGTAATTGGCGTCGCTCCACCTTAGCACCAGATCGCCATGAACGCCTTCACCGTCCACTTGTCATTGGCGAGTACCGTTTTGTCAACTGGATCCCAATTAACCATGGCCTCTTTCCGATAGACGAGGCCTGCTTCGTATAACTTGAGAAACAAGTATTGCGTCCATCGATAATAGTCAGGATTACAAGTGGCTAGTTCCTGCAATAAATATATATATGACGATTGATAACAATAGTAATGTCATACAATGGGCTACTTACTCGATCCCAGTCAAAATCCGTGGAGAGCAACTTTAACTGGTCGCGCATCTCCGCAATATTCGATTTGGTCCATTGGCAGGATCACTTTACGTTCAATGGCTGCATTCTCTGCGGGCAAACCAAATGCATCCCAACCCATCGGATGTAATACCTAACATATATATCATCTTATTATCAGCCCTACTGATAGATGGACACATCGCTTCGTTATTACTCTACCTCGTAGCCGGACATGCGGCGATAGCGTGCCAATGTATCACTAATGGTATAACGCGAACATGACCCATATGCAACTTGCCCGACGGATATGGAACATAACCAACGCGTAATAGGGATGCTTCGATTGTGTTTCTTTATCTACGTGATACTTGTTGGCGGCTAGTTCGGCCCAGCGCTCTTTCCATTTCTTCTCAATAGTGTGAAATTGGATAGCTTGTGGTAATTCCGCGGTTTGTGTAGCTAATCCCGCATATGGCACGCGTAACTGCGCCACAAGTTGTCGACTTGTAGCCGTTTGCAGTGGTAATGAGTATTGACATGCTCGTCGGAATTGACTGCAGCTAGTGGCCCGCTCAATAAACGGATCCGACCTAGTTGCAATAACATATAGAAGTATAGTAAGGAAGTAGAAGAAAAGAAGAGGACGAATTCGTGAATCAAGAAAAACAACAACAACAATAAAAGTTACGATTTTCGTTCTACTTGGTCATGATCATTTTAATGGTTGTATACCAATACACTATTCATGTTATATAGCTAGAGCATGACTTGATAACAACATGGTTTACTATTCAGTTTATTATTATTACTAAGACAAATGGTTTATTCGAGCATGCTTCCATCACGAGGAATAAATGTAATATTGCGTCGTTCTAACTCGTCAAGTACATCGTCTGGTGGCATACCCGTAACACGAATAGCGTATACGCCTGGTCTAAAACGTTCTACAATAGACGTATATCGTTGTATATCATTGTTGATATATCCATCAATCAATGGTACTAGTATATCATTGCCATGCAACTTACCTAAGCGTAGCCATTGAGTGGCCCAACTTTCATTAGGCTTGATCACGGCAATGGACCTAATTCGTTAAACGCGTACATATATTTATATATTCATATAAGAATTAGCTGGCATGTTTGTAGAATCTTATGCCTACAATTACCCTTCAAAGTTGGTGGTTGTGCATTCATTGACGCGATCGAGTGACACTCGCATACGCATCAGTTCCTCGCAGTTCTCGCAACCTCGATTACGGAATTGTTGTAGTTGCTGTATTCACCGTAATATCATCATCAGTTGCTGTCCTGTTCATACTCACCAGGTGAGCCTACCTTAATGAGGCCACATAGCAAACAAGCCCGTAGCTGTCTTCGTCCAGCAGGAAGTGTATCGGCCATGAGACAGGAGAAAGAATACGGAATGACAAAGACAAAGAGAGAAAGAGAGAGAGACAAGAAGAGTGGTATACTAAAAATTTATAGATTTAAATTGAACAAGGTACACACAGAGAGAGAAAGCGTAATATAGCGATCATTTACTAGCAAACGTGAACCAATTGATTATATAAACAAACACTTAAGCATGACCGGAGTTGTTGTTGGTGCTCCACCATGACACCATGGCCAACAATAACATCCCATACGCGTAAATGTGCAATAGGATCGGATAATGGCCACCAACGTCCGATATCCGGCCTTCTTCATCAGCAAGTATACGCTGATTGATCGTCTTCTTTCCATATTATCATCATCGCTGGTATCTGCAGTATTCTCCTGTGGCTTCATACGATACGTGTTACCATCCTCAGCTATGAGCCATCTCGTTCGTGATGTTGGAATTCAAACGTATTCGGTGGCAATGACGGGACAGGATCACCTTCATTCGTTACGCGAACCACCGTTAATTTCGACATGGTCAACGCTAGACCGACGAGTTGAGCAAACGATGCATTGCCCACACGTGGCTCGCCAAAGGTATATACATTGATGTGCACCCTAGATAGCCAGTCAGGTTTACGCACGAGTAAGAGTACCGCCATTAGAATGGCGAGTGCACCACCCAGACTATGCCCGCTAATCGAGAGTGTATCCAGCGAGGAATGTCGTTGAAATAGATCCTCGAGCGTTGTAAGTATCTCACTCGACACGGAATTAATGAACGGTAGAATCCAGCGTGAACACACGGCTTGTCCTCTTTATCCCATCGTTGAATCGACACGGACGATTGATCATCGAGTAGTGAGGCGAAAAACTGTCTGAACTCTTGAGGTATTCCTGATCGGCATGAGCAAAGTAGAGATCATGAGCCATACCACGTAGATTGAGCGTGCCTCGAAATGCCACTACCACTTCATTAGGTGATGACGCTTGTTCCCCATCTTTGTTGGGATAGGCTACGGTGGCAATGTAGCCGCGAGTGCCCGTAGACATGGCGGCGAATACACGATGAATACGAGTAGTGCCAGGATAGGCTTGACAATGAGGAGGACACGACCATTGCCCGAGTACACTATCGGAGAGACAATACGCGGCAGATGCGTAACGAGCGTACACTCTAGCACGAGCAATATCCTCGGCGGAAACCTTACTCCATGATGCCGGCAGAATTGGTTTGGCTCTCCCGGTATCACTACCAACCGGTGGTGATGAGGAATGATGAGGTGTCCAGGGCCAGCACCAACCCGCCGTAGCCAAGGCTACATCCGCCTGGTTAACAATAACGAGATCATTGTCACTTTGACTAGATGACGACTGCAACTGCGACTGCGACACCATGGATGCAGTGGAGGTGATGGCGGGTGGAGCACGACTGCCTCGTACACGATCCATTAGCGAGGATACCGTCTGATAGAGCCACGAACCTTCTTCGATCGGCTGTTCATCTAGCGCTAGTGCTGGTGGTTTTTGAAAGGTGGCCATCTGAAGAGACGCAATACCTGCGGCATACTCGCGCATCTCCGACGACTGAGTGATGGTGGGTAGGCTTTGCTGGACACGCTGATTAAGCCATGCTTCTGTGGTGGCCGCCTCCTGCTGCTCGGTCGGCATTACTAGTTCAGCATCCTTCATCATGGTGGAGGATGGTATTGGATGTGCCATGGTCGATGAAGCGTCGATAGAGATAAACAAAGAGTATACGAATCAACTAGCTGTGCATGGAGAGCATCAAAGGGAATTAAATACGAGCACAATGGAATGGAATAGAATGGAACGAAGAGGAATACGTAGATGCCAATGTGCACGAATAGTCACAGTCCTTGTTGTTAATCACGGTTGGTCAGGTGTGACTGAGTTTTGGCGTCATCCGCCTCATTATCATATGATAATGGTGGATGCCGTGCAGTCCACGTATCTTCGCGGAATCAATCATGTCTTGAACCAAATTATATTGACTGGATCAGATGTCAATGTTAATGTGTAACACAACTACAAGGAAACTCATCTCGCTCTCTTTTAACATGCTAATACGTATGAGTATGAGTATAGACTATTCTGCCAAGTATGTCATGAGATGGATTCAATCTATTCCATCATTCGTTGATTGTTCTCATGTCCATTTATTATGTGATAATTCAAGTTATACATTGTTAATTAACTGTGGGAGTTGCCCGTTGTTGTCCGTTGACTCCGTCGTAATAGGTACCACTTCTTTTAACACGACTATTCCACGTATCTACAGTAAGATTTTGTATAAATTCTACTCGATTCATAGCAACTGAATAAATAATAACCTTAAAATGATATGCACCATTATTCCAATAGGATAACCACAACAACAATATAGTAATCTAGTAGAAATGATTAATCAACTATATTCGCTACCTCTTTTTGTTTAGTAATTGGTAGTAAATATCACTTGCATACTAGTTGTATTCCATACTAAACAATGTTTGATATGCACTAACCATTACTGAAACGCATAACACTTGATTCAAGACAACGTTTTAACCATCTTGTAACAAATAGATTGTAACAATATCGATAGTTTATAACAGAGTATGGTTATTAGTAATGATCATTATTAACTATCTTCAGCTTAATAGCAATGACAATGTAAATCAATTAATATTGACTACTTGCTTGGCATCCGCATACCCGCCTTTACTATTACTACTACAATTGGCACAATGGTAGATTAGACATGCCATTACCCGAATGGTGATCGCGTCTATTGTTTCGGTGAAATGAACTAGCCTCTCGGCATTTGAACAGACTTGTACAACAATCCTCTACTATTATTATTACTACTACTACTGCAATAAGCCTAAAACAGTTCTTCCTTAGCTGCCCCACTTATTGTAGAAATTTCCAAGTAATCTACACGTGTATCCCGCCTAAAAGTCCTGAAACGAAACATTCACGACAATAGTACTGTGACGCAGTCCGACAGTGGAGTTACAATCAAACACCATATACCGCCAATGGCACGTGTTCCGAATAAATAGCAAAGAAATTGGCGGATGTCGCCATTCTACTACTACTGCTATTACCACTATTACTGTTGTTATTGTTGTATCGTTTAGGTTAGCTACAACTGACATCGAACGTACTCTCGCTATTTCATTCCTTCTTACTTACTTACTGCACGATAAAGTTGTACTTTCTCTCCTATCAGCCTCTACATTCGCGCCAGCCTTCTTTCCTTCCCGCCTTGTCTTGTCTTGTTTCTCTCATTCTATCATTAGTTCCACTAGTTGTCGTTTACTTTTTGCTTACTTGTACGGCTTACGCCTTCTCCTTCACTTGAATGTCTCCACATTATTAGTAGTGCTCGTTCACACACTCACTCACTCACTCACACTCGTACACTACCAGGTCAGAATTACTTGTTTCCTTCTCGGCTCAGCTGTCTGCTATCTACGCAACGGCCCTTTGTTGACGCATCGCAGCATTGATACAAAGTCATACTGCCGTTAGTTAACTCGTATTCAACGACAACGGCTACCACATACGCACGCGCTGACTTTGAAGCATTTACTCATTTTCCCTACTTATTATATAACCGGGGCTTTGTTTTCGACTCTACTCTATTCAACGACTCGCCTTTCTCTCTCTTTCTTTTCTTATTGTATATCTTTTAGTAGTGCTATCGTGTGTTTATAACCTGTTATTAGCGTGGTGTAGTTCACGTTTATTCTACTCACTTCCTACTGGTGTGTGCGTGTTTACTCGTGGTGTGGCCTATTGCACTGGCCAACTCATTCTCGCTTCTCTTTTGTTTGTGTGTGTATCTACCTACCTGTTGTGTTCACCAATGCACTCTACGCTTATTATCAATTAATCATCATATAATACTATAGCATATTCCATCAAGCAACCGCAGTCTTTTCTTTTTTATTATTATTCAACTGATCGCATAGCATATTTCAACTCAACCCATTGACTGTATAAACAGTCTCCTATTATCTTGCTCCTCTTCATGGCTCGACAACTGTTGTACAGTCTTTGGGCACTAGTCCTATACCTCGTCTATTGTTGTCCCTTAGTATTCGGTGCTACTGGACCTTCTATTCGACAAGATTATGTCTACGCCTTCAGCAATAGCAGTTCGGTGGATATCGATTCGTCTACACCCGTAAAGGTTCTACAGGACAATGTGTTCATGGTCAAGGACGTTGGCGGCATTAGTAGCGATGGTAATCATGGCATTCTTATGGATTATGGTCAAGCATGTTCAGCAACGGCAGACAATCCTGAATTGAAAAATAGTATACCGCGTATACCATTGATTCGTTATGACCTGGATAACATGAACAATTGCACTATCGCGCAAATGGTCGAGGTAGCCCGTAATGGCAGTTACATTGGAGCAATCATTCTGTACACTGCCAGTGCCACGCTTACAGAGAATCTTAATGTGCCCAAGAATAAGATTGAGATACCTATCTTTGTTATTAGCGTGAAAGACGGGCAATATCTACTGGATACCATCAATACAGCAAAGACATCTTCGCCAAGAGTGTCGGGACAAAATCATGAAGCGAAACGTTACGTAAGAGTTACGCTTTATCCCGGTGATGGTAGCTTTCCGGGTGTGTGGTGAGTAACTATGACATAATTAGTAATAATAGCAAGTGTAATAATAGTAATAATAATATAGGGAATTCACATTGATTGCTGTGGTAGTTCTATTGACTCTCTCATTTCTAACATCAGGTAATGTTTATTTTATTAATGAGTATACAATGTGTACTAATCTTTCTATACATTTGTATCTACTTGGTTACAGTGGCTATGCATTGTCATTTGTATCGTTCACGGCGAAATCGTCGACAACAACAAGCAGAGAATGGCGGTAATATTACCTCGGGTGGAGGACGGAAGACCATGCTTGATCGTGATACACTCGATACATTCCCTATCATCACTTATCGTAGTACACATTCCCATTCGCCAGCTGATGCGGACATCAACGCCAGCTCCAGTATCACTGCAAAGGAAACTGCAAAAGATGCAAAGGCAAACGAATCCAATGAGTCTGCAGTTCAAGAAGCATCTGCATCCGTGGAAATGAGTGAGATTACAACAGGAAAGGAGGTCAATGATGCAACAGAGCAAGAGAGGATATCCACGTCCAATACATCGGAAGTGAATGACGTCATTATTGATGTACCATTATCTAGTGCGCGATCCACGACATCACATCATCTGCCTCGGCAAGGACATCCATCACTGGGCCTATCTCGTCATTGGCTAGGCGTTCCTTGGCATCTCTTCGGTCACTTGCTGCATCATCGGCATCCGTGCCTGCTTGCGCTGTATGTCTCGATGACTTTGAGGATGGCGATCTACTAAGAGAGCTACCGTGTAAGCATCAATTCCACTCGGTGTGCATCGATCCATGGCTTACAGAGAAATCGGCCGAGTGTCCATTATGTAAAGCGGATTTCTCCGATTTAGTAACGAATACATTGACATCGGTGCCGGAGAATAGCACCGAAACTAGACAGCGTACATGGACGGATATGTTCTCGCAAGCATTCTCCATCGCGGTATTTGGCGAGGATCGAGAGGAACGAGCGCATCGACGTCGGGTTGAAGCTAGATTCCGACGCTATCGCATTCAGCAACATCGTGAAACACAACGACGTCAGCGTGAAGAACAGACACAACAACGACAACGACGACACTCTTCAACACCGGGCAACTGGGTGAGAACACTGGGTACACGACAACATTCACGATCAGAGGGACATATTGAACCGCCTGCAATATCTCCTCATTCTATTATTATAACACTACCACGTAATAGTAATCATTCTAATGCAACGGAAAGAGAACAAGAAGAGATAATGTTCCTACCACTAGTACTACTACTGCTACTACTACCACATCACTATCACTCCACCTGAATCGAGTGAATCTGTAAACACAACAACAACAACAACAACAAGAGCAACGTAACAATAATGCTGCATAAGTTTATATATACTATATTATATTCTTCTCCTTCCTACTATTACTACTATTCTTACTAAGTATCAGTGAGTCATTAACTTGCATAAACATTCATCGTAGTAACAATAACATCATTCATGTTATTATTTATGGGAAATGTTCAAGTGTACACAATAAATAA
Source organism: Syncephalis plumigaleata (assembly GCA_025201365.1). Taxonomy (NCBI): domain Eukaryota; kingdom Fungi; phylum Zoopagomycota; class Zoopagomycetes; order Zoopagales; family Piptocephalidaceae; genus Syncephalis; species Syncephalis plumigaleata. The sequence continues at coordinate 389,790 of JAIXMF010000016.1, forward strand.
ATAATTACGCGATTCAATTAAATGTAAGATAAATACGCGCTTAGCAGATTAGGTAGCTATCCAGTGTAATAGAACCAAGACATCATTATCGTCATTATAACGATAGTACATGAAGTATGTCATCTATCTAGCCTTGAGTAATAACGATACTATGCCACGACCATTGTGATCATAGTTAATTGCACTCTACGTAAAAATATAGTCTTGGCTATTATACGCGACTACACTTAAATAGCACAACAAGTCCATTTACTACAAGTATAATCATCTACTACTACTACTACTACTACTACTCGATATTCATTCATATGTCCTCAATGTCTAACTACTTGTGTTGTTTCCCTTGGTGGCGACTAAAGAAGCGACCATCTCGGAATCATGTGGATACCTTCAATACAACCGTCGTATTGGAGCCACCATCTGATATACTAAAAGAACCCATAGCATTATCGCCATTTGACGCGGTAATGCCATCCATCTACATGTTATACCTGTACATTTATCGTAACCCTAATCCAACTGCCGAATTCATGCCAACTGATAAACTAGTGGCAAGTCTACGTAAAACACTGGATGCCTTTCCTGTACTCTACGGTGAACTTCAAGATCTAGACGATGGACGCGTGCAAGTGATAGCACCGCCTACTACTAATGGCAATGGCATTCGTCGTGGTGTTCCAGTGACCGTAAAGCAGAGTGATCTCGACCTCGATACACTCGAGCCATTATGGCGTTTAGATGCTATTCCATCGGAATTGATCGCAGCCGACTCATTGCCGCCCACGCGTCAATCACCGCTATTTGTCGCGCGTATCACTAGATTTGCTCGTAATAAGGCGTGGCCATTAGTGTAGCGATGCACCACACGATTACCGATGGCTACGGCCTAGTATTGTTTCTAAAGACGTGGGCTGCAAACATGCGCGATGATCCTACAAGCCCTCCACCGGTTGCTTATTACGATCCTACACTGCTCGTACCGAATGGTCCACCGACCTATGATCATCCGGAGTATCATTGGATGAAGCCCGAGTATCGTGAACAATACAATGATCCCACCTATTTCGATGCACCGCCCGCATCCACACGTACAGGCATGTTCCGTATATCCAAGGAACGCCTAATAACACTGAAACGAGAAGCAATGGAGTCACTCGACTCTATCGACACGGAACAAGAAGAAACGACACCAGAGGATACTAGTGGCAAACCAATCAAATCGAACACACCCTGGGTCTCGACGAGTGACGCGCTAGCTGCTCTTATATGGCGAGCAGGTATTCGTGCCAATGGACATGCTCCCGAGAAACCGTCGCATATCCACCTGTCGCTTAACGGGCGTTCTCGTTGGGAACCACCATTGGCCGATGGGTTATTCGGTAATGGCACCTTTCGACTTGGTCCACGATTGAGTACGGCCGATCTACTCACGAAACCTATCGGACATGTCGCCTATCAAATACGTAAAGAATCCGAGAAGATGACCGGTGCCTATTTGCAATCGACTATCAATCTAAAGGCCACGCTCGTTGGACAACGAAATAAAGTGAAACATGCGCTACCCATCAACATTGGTATCGACTTTAGTATTACGAATGTGGTCGCATTAAATGTTTACGAACTCGATTTCGGCTATGGAAATCCTGTTTGTTTCCGTTTACCTGTGGGATTACGCGAGGATAGAGCTTCCGTTATACCGGCACCAAAGTCATTCGAGGGTGTCGAGGTGATTATTACATTGACGTCAGATGCGTTTAGTCGTCTATTGATGGATACTGAATTCACTCATTATGCTCAGTTCACTGGATGATAGAAGAAGGAAAGAAAGATAGCATTAGGCGATCATCTAGATAGACTTGTTATATTTTACTAATGTATTATTATTATTATTCCTATGAATTTGTAACATGAATAAGATATTTATTACTTCAGATATGAATAAAAGATATAGATATATATATTATAACAGACTAATAACTACTACTACTAATACTAATACTAATACTAGGCATAAAACAATAAAGTATCATCATTATGCTATCATTCATAAAGTGTATAAGCAATAATGCAAATCATTAGTATACGTTATAGATCTACTCATTCAATTAATGGCACTTACAGAAACTGGAAACGAGGCCTGCCGTATTTGGTGCACGATGCAATTGAGTGGAGTTGGTCTTGCTACTCGAGTTATTACGCGGTGACAGCATGGACGGTGTACCAGGATGGATAGACGACGACGTATGGAGGTGGTCGGTGGTTTCACGGGTTCTTTCACTACCGTGGGCTGCTCGTAATCTTGAGCCAACACATCTACCAGCTGTCTATTCTCCATAATACGTGATAGAATTTGTTGACGTACAGCGTGAGTGCTTTATTTCATCTTTGGCCGCCTTCATTTCACTCTTTAATCGATCGTTTTCATTAATAAGTCCTATATTGATCAATCAAATAAATAGTTAATAAATGTATGAATAACAAGTGTATAGACATTATCGCTTACGTTGTTCTAATGATCCCATTAGACCGGGTGCCGATCCACGACGAGGTGAGCTAGGTGGTGACATGGCTCGGGTAAGTTCAGCGGCTAGATCAATACCCAATCCATTGTGGAAGTATTAGTAGTAGTAGTAGTAGGTAGTGGGTCGTTCGTGCTGCGAGCCCTAAGTCATTCATTATATTAGTACATAGAATAACCATACTAGATCGATGACATACCTCGGAAATGGAGCGTAGCATGAAATCACCATTCATCGTTCTCTCCTGTAACAGTATTTGATAGGACTCGTTGTCCTCTTGTAATGATTGATTCATGTTTTTTAGCTGTTTAATCTCGTTATCCAGAATGGTAATGCGTATTGCTTGCGCTTCGTACTGTTCATTAAGCCTAATGGCACTCTTATGATCCTAGACAGACAAATAAACAAACAGATTAGTATCCATAATATTATGATTACTACCATTGCTTACTTGTTCAATTTGCTCGCGTAACTCCATAATAAGTTTATCCTGTTCACGAATATTCTTGCGTGCCGTGTTCAACTCGCGCTGTTGTGCATCCAATAGTGGCGATGTAGTCTCATGGTCATCGATCATTTGACGAGTGCCTATCACATAATGAAATAATCGTAATCATAATGAGCAGGTTAATTAGTTAGTTAACGCATCAATAGCACAGAAGCCATTCATCGCCCTTGACACTTACGTGCTTGCTGCTCTTGCTGGGTTTCTAGGGCACGATGTAGCTGCCGTTGTAGCGTTTGTAGTTGCTCTTGATAGCTAACCTCCTTTTCCATCCAGACTGCACGCTCCTTTTCTATCATTTTCACCTGTAACTCATTGTTAGTCAACGGCAATAGAAATGGCAATAGTAGTAATAGTGCAGTGCGACCACGTTCGCAGATACTTGCCTCTTTCTGATGCAATTTTTCCGCTTCTCGTTGACGCCTAGCCACCACTTGCACCTCCTGTCGAAGCGAATCATTTTCCTGTTGATGAGCGTACAACTGCTCTTCTAGATGTTCCCGTTCGGTCTCTGCCTCTTCTAAGCTCTGTTGGAGACCTGCGATACACTATAATGGAAGCAATGTTGATAACCAACTGTAAGTATTCTCTGGAATAAGTGTGTATGCGTATATACGTATAATAAAGGTTACCTTCTGGTCATGATTAGCGTCGTCAAGTAGTTTGGCAGTTTGCTCCTTTAAATTCTGGTTTTGCAGACGAAACTTTAAGCAAAGTAACGCAACGCAAAGCATACAAATGCATACACGTGCAGTGAGTAAGGTTAGAGCAGGTTTAGTAACCAGTTTTTGCGTAACTCACGTTGTCATTCTCGAGTTGAAGTTGCTCGAGCTCCTTTGTTAAGAGCGCTATTGCGACAGGATTATCGTCAGTGGTGGTGGTGGTGGTGTGCGGTTCCATTACACTAGTAGTTTCAGTAGTAGTTCCAATAAGCAAAAAAAAGAAGAACGATTAACAAAATAAAAAGGACGGACGTATTTAAGGTGTGCGTGTGTTTGTGTGTATTTATGTTTTGTGTGTTGCCACAACGAATAAATTCAAAAAGTTGCAGTCGTGCTTGAGACCCGAATTAAGACAGTAATAGCAAATAGTAGGATAGTACGAATAGGTAACACTAAACAATGGTAAACGTAATGTAGTATAAATGGTATTAGGGAAGAATGAGCAATAAACTAGTTGAGAATGTCCACTGCGTCTAGCACATATATGTAGATAATGCTTATATAGGCTAAAGTTGGTAGGGAAAGAAGGAGACAGTTCGTGGTAGTAGGTGTAGCAGTAGCACCACGAATGAGCGCAAGTTAAGGCTACACAGAAGACGTTGCAGGAATATTACACGTAGATACAGTGGCCTTGTAAGTAACAAGGAGCTGAAACTGACGAACGGACGAACGTATACCGTTTGAGAGAAAGAGAGAAAAGGCAATACAACAAACAACTCGTAATAGTAAGTGGATACTAGTGGCAATTAAAAAGAGTAAGAGAGCACAGCCGGAGTTTTCGGTGGCAACACCCATAAAAAGCAATTAGAACAATCAATTCGGCCGAAACAGATGACTGTCACGCTGTGCTATGCTACTCATTAGACCGTTGAACACAACCATGATTCGCTATATTATATTGACACAGATGATTAGACAGCAACAACAATGGCAAACACATATTGCTTATGAAATACATTGCATTGTTCACATTACTAGCAATCATGTACGATCTACGAATTACACACTGTACTTGATTTATTAGTTAATCACAGCAATTACTAAGGAATCTAATTGACTTGCACCGTACAAGGTGATCATTACAACAACAACAGTAACAGCATCAGAAAAAAGATGTTGGCCAACTACTAATAATATGGAACACGCCTATATTGAGTATTCTAGACCTCATAGGTGGATAACGATATCTGCAGTGAAGATGAGCGTAAACATTGGCTTCAAATAAAGTAATAATGATACGAGAAAGACATGAAACCCATTGGTTGTCCTATTGCTAATTAACCAGTTTTATGTGGATATATTAGCCATCTCAACTGTTGTCCAGTGCTACCATGAGCATGAGCATAGCCAATTCTGTCATTATCAAAAATGAATGTGATCAGCGTATATTCATAATAGCAATTCTACATGCTGAATAGCCATCCTAATCCTACACGTGTTGAAACCACCGGTGAACGATACCCCACGCTATTAGGCTCGCTGGCCACATACGAGACCTTTAATAAATCATTCAGTTTTAGTAAGTACAGGTTGAACTTTTCATTTACTCGCCTTCTTTCTTCTTATCGTCACCGCCACTACCTTCGTTCCAGTTCTCGTTCTTGTTCTCATTATTTTTATCGTCGTCTTCGTCTTCTTCTTCTTCTTCCCATTATCAGCATTGCGGTCAATCTTTTTTCTTACATTCAATGATTGTGCAGGAGCACATCCTAAAACGATTATCATGACTTTGGATGGACAGTTGCCCATGCTTGAAATAAGCAGCTCCCTCACGATCACCCTTCAAATCTTTATTGTCATCTATGTAGTATTGCTTATTCGTCTCATGTATAACCTACAATCCACTGCCTGTCTAATCATGCATAGTATTGTTGCCAGCACGTATAGCAGCGGGTTTATCCGCCAGTTGGGTGCGCTACTGTGCAATTTAATCCAATGTCTTGTAGGTGTTGCTGCCTTCATTATGGCCCTGATAAGGCTGGTGACACCATGGGCTGTTGATTGTTACTGGAATATCATCGTTTGTTATACGTGCATGTTTGTCGGTACCACCATGATTCTGTGTGTGTTTAGTTTCCGTGCCTATTACGCCTATGCTTGCCATTCTCATATCCGCATGATAGGCGCAGCCATTATCATCATTGATATCATCATCTCGTTCATTACGATGGTGGTCGTCAATATGTCGATAAATGACACGCCAATACATCCGATGCGAAAACTCTTACGAACAAGTGACATGACGACGTTACGAGTATTGATGAGACAGTGCATTCCATTCCACTGAGTCAATTATCCTGCACTACTCAAACACCGATGAAATGGGTTATCGCCTATTTCTTTACAGATAGTATCGCTATCATCCTGCTATTTGGCATGTTCCTATTGTCGGCCTATCGACAATGGCGGATCAACCAGCATCACGGTCGAACGGCCGCTGCTGAATTATTCAACGTACTATTGTATAACGGCATACTGGACTCATGGCCATTGTTATAGTGAATGCAATCAATCTATGGCTACTTACCATTACGCATACGCAAAACGAGCAAATCCTAGCTCGATCACTGAACTGTAAGTAGCACTTCGTGAAACATGAGTATGACTGCTAATAATCTTACTGGTGTTTAGTTGTTGTTGCTTCTTCAGTGGCCACTTTACAGTTCAAGCCACCGCCATCTGCTGTTGAAATACGGCATGGTCTCAACATATCAAAAGCTCGCAAGGATGAGCAATCAAATCGATGCGAGCATAAACACAGTGATGATAATGATAATGACACGATATTCAACAGTTCAACCGTATTAATACATCAACACAACAGCAATACTACCATTTCTACTCATTCGCAAGTTGCTTCTTGCGTAGACAAACATGATTAGTTGATTAATAAATAAGTGTTATCTAAAAATAATGCTTAATACCTATGTTTGTACCTACGAACAAGTAGCTACAGCAATAATAATAATAATAATAAATGCCACTTGACCATTTGTATGCACCATAAACAGGAATAGTGGCAAACTTGACAGTCACAATATAAAACAAAACGCGCGTGTATTCTCGTCAATTCCCGTTTGTAACATCGTTCCGCACTTCCCCTTGTATTTCGAGTTATTATTATTACTCCCTAACACTGCTAGCAAATGATACAGGCATGTACTACCAGTTTTCAAGTGCTCCACTGGTTTGAACCTACTAGACAGAATAACAAACATTCTATCTGGCACATTATCCGTGAAACAATCCACTCCGTTTATCATGACATTTTGATGCCAGTACAATTTACGATTGTTGGCTATTTGAACGCGTATAATAATTGTTTCTCGTCAGGTTGTCTCGCTTTCTTTCGCTTTCCCTCCTTTTCCCTATACAAATCATCAGACTCGCTGCATACTAATACATCTGGTCACATCTACTTGTGAAACTATCTAGCCATCATCATTTCTGCATACTTTTCTTGTTACTCATTTATACGCCCATGGCTTATTTACCTTGCATTCCCTAATCCAATTAGCATTGTCATCATCAGCATATTTATTATTGGTATTGTACTAGCGGGCGATTACATATTAAAGCAGCATTATCATTTACAAAAACAAAATAACAAAGCATAACAAAAAGTAAATCAGCCAGGCACTTGCGCCTAAAGTATGGATTGTCATGCTGAATTCACATTATCTCGTAATACTATTCCCTCGTCATTCTTGATCATTCTATTTAGTACGTTGACATTGGTTCGCTACACGTTGAATACCTGGACGGTATTCTCGGTGATGTTTAGACAAGGGACAAAACTGATGATTGTCATATTCCTGGTCACGTCGATATTCAGCACGGTACATTCGGCGATTCTTCTCTTCCAAAGAACGATCATCCTTAAAATTGATTGCAATAACATCCTACTCAATCATTCCATCTCGATGGTGGTGTGCACATCCACCATCATTGGCTTGTTGTTTCGGCGCGCGCTACGTACATCGGCCCATGGTAAATTCGTCAATGCGTTTTGTTTGGTCTGGATCTCCGTCACTATATGCCTAGGCGTTGGTTACTACTTGGAAACGGAAGTTTTCGAATCATCCAATGAAATCTGTCATGTTCACTTTAAGGCGGCGTGGCTTAGCGCAAAGTTAATCGTGCATCTGATGGTACTTATCATGCTGACCGGTATCTATTTCGTCATTCTAAAAGAAGCCATGAAGGACGTCAACAATGCATATCCCAATGGTGTGCTCGCTAAGGAACGATTGCCATACGCGCTATGCGTAACATCGGTCGGTATTATCTCCACTACACTTGTCATGTGGAATATGCACGGTGTTAACAACAGTTTATTCTTTATCGGCGAATGTAAGTGCTACGAGTGATACGCTAAGTACTGTCATCATCATTTCAACGTCTAATCAATGACATGTTCGCTACTGTAGCTGTCATTAATTCAACGCTTATTTGTTTCATGTTGAAACGTGATTGTCAACAAGCAATGAAGGAGAAGGCATTGCTATTAGAAAAGTCGATCTCTCATGGAGTAGTACGCGTTTCCACGGAAGGACCGGTAGTATTCGAGGGAGGAGCAATTGTCGCTCTAAGAACATCGGCATCTCACCAAGCATTTCCTTAGACCATCCCACCTATTCACAGTAGCCAGCTAATGGATAGAACAAATGATTGGACAGCATTAGGGCACGTACCCGATTGATATTGGGTAGACATTCATTAGCCGTAGTAACATATGCATCGTACATACTTTTATACTTTTAATCTATTCATTTCTCTATATATATATATATACTATTTAGACCTAGTGTCTTCTCCTGCATTGTAAACTATTTTCATTATTTCATTTAAGAATAGCATGGACATTGAATGTCATTGACTGAAAAGACGAGAAACAATAAAATTTAATTCGATAAGTCGCAATAAGTAATATGCTATCCATTAGAACAATGCAAATTAGCCATAGCTGTACAGTTGGAATAGAACATCATCATCATCATTATAATAATAATAATAGATTCAGAATCAAAATTGATCCGCTATCATCTTTGCTCGTCACCTTTACGTGCCAATTCCACAGCACTATGAATATCGTCGTCATCGTCATTATTATCATCGAAAGCATCGGCTGCCGCGAAATATACAGCATCCTCGCCAAATGTTCGCTCCACCACTTGTCGATATCCCTCCATATAGGCGGCCTCATCTTCCGCCGCTTGTTGACGAATCTTAAGCCAGTTGTACGTACCAATACCTACCATCGTCACGAATAGGCCGAATAGATTCAGTGCGGTAAGACGATCACCGAACACCAAGGTCGACACAACAATCGTCAGTACTTCCTGTAATCGATAGTATTAGTCGTTGGCCTCCTATTCATTACCATGTCTCATATATATATATATATAGCTCACCTTGAGAATACCGCAAACTGAAAGTGTCACCACGCCAATACTACGAATAACGACAAACTCGGACACTACCATAAAAAATGCAATAAACCCGCCCAGCGACATGTAACCGAGTGTACGGATAGTTGACCCTACTGAAGAGAAAAAGCCGGAAGAAAGCATGCCGCCCTCTAGACAAATAGCCACGACCAGTAGGCACAAAGCCATTACAGGAGACAACAGCATGACCGATGCTATCGGATGTTGACGATGACCATGCCCTGATGCAGTAGCGCCATTACCTCCAGTAGCAGACCTACTGGAACTAGTTGATACTCGACTATTTCCGCCATGAGCTCGTCTACTTAGTTGCGAGGAGGCAGCCGGTGCTCCACCATGTCGTAATAGCATTTGCGTTAATGACCATCTTAGTCCACCCATCAATGCTGCGAGCATCACTTGAATAAATCTGCCGTGTCAGTTAGCATCATTATCATTATTAATGAGAGCGATAGTTTACATGTACTTGCCCTGTTAGTTCGAAATCAGTTTCATCGGCTACCATCATGAGGACGCCGATGGATATTATGGAGATGACCACGATCAATGACATTCGCGGCTTTTCTAGTCGGAAAAGAAACGCGAAAACTAAAACAAACGCCAGACTAGATGATTTACACATGGCTAGTACGATAGATAGCGTTAGTAGTCAATACTTCACTCGTATAATGTCAACTAGCCTACTATAGAAGGAGAGCGTTATCGTTTTCAGACTAGAATTCGATAGGCCAATGTCAAGTCCAGTGGCAACGGCACATGGTACGACGCGCTTACTAATGATGATGATGATGATAATGCCAACTAGTATGAGTATAATCTAGCAGTAAGATGCTTGCCGTGATTGACCACTTACCTGAACTCCTTGACGCCCATTCGATATCGAGGTCGTAGATGTGGCCATATCGTCAAACAACTTAATGCCAGTACAAATTGGATAACCTGATGCATACTCGTCGTGAACAACGGATAGTGGAACCCATACTTTTTAGGATCAAACATCCACTTATTATAGAGGGAAAGCAACGTAGAAAGAGTATACCTAGGTGAAATAGAACGACGGAGAAAGCAATAACAGCAATAAATACTATGAATACATATTGGCTACATATATATATATATATATGCCTAGTGGTGTCTAATTACCAGGCGCCTATAAAGAATATATTGGACATTTGCGAACGCCAAAACGCGCGTCCACCTATACACCAGTCAAGTCCCGGTGGCTCGCTCTTTGACTGTGTGTCCTGTAAACGACGGTAACGAGCCAGCTCTTTAACGAAATCTCCTTCGTCGTCGTCATTGCTGTCCATGATAAGATCGTCATCTGTATCGCTGTGATTCTCTAGGGGAGTATTGGCTACGTAATTATTAGGCTGCCGCGTAGTCAACGAGGATAAGCCTAGCTCATCTGCAGACGTTTCATCGATAGGAGGTGACGACATATTGTCGCCTCTAGACTAGAACTAACTAGAACGCTAAGTGACGAGATGAGGATGAAAACGAATAATAAGCGTGGAAATATAGTGGACAATAGAATGCTGCGTCATCGAGGATAATACACGCACATATATTTCTTTATCCTACTTTTCTTATTTATTCTTTCCTTACTCGCAATACCACGCAGTTAAACTAACCGCACTAACACATAGAACTAGTATATTTATTCAAGTAAGCAAGCATGTATATATACCAGTAACGCGACAGGCAAGCACCGCGCAGATTAGTGCCTTGAATGTCGCATTTACGCTGTAAATAAACAAGAAAACAAGCAATTCGTTACTTTTCTAGTATGTAATGGTAAAATAAAAGCATTCACACGTAGAAATAACAAAGCAGTACACTGTACATATACTCTAGCGTAAAAAAACACGCCACAGCCGGCGGCTTTTTTTTTTTATTATTATTATAATCCTGGGCCGTAGCCTAATTTTATTTAATAAAGAAGACATGGCACAAGATCGCGTAAATATACAATACAATAGTTGTAGTGGAAGTTAGGTAGGTGCTGGACATACGTGGCTGTTAGGATAATGGGATCGTGTGGAACTTCAACGTTCCTGTATTCGGCAGCCCGCCAGGTTCAAAGGTGAACCATTGGCATTGAATTTTTGTCCAGGTTTTTTGGAATGTACTGACGGATTTGTGTCGTATAGCGTGACGTAAATCCGCTTCTATTTTCGATTTTATGGCTGATTGCCATCTAGCAAGGATCGTAATACTAGGTGACGTGACTTGGCGTAACGCGTGCTCCACTTTTGCTCGATGGACTTGCCATACTGCTAGTGCGTGAAAGAGGCTGACGTTTGGCACATGTGATTGCCATTTTTGTAGGCCGTTCGTAATATCGTGTATGTTAAGCGATGTGTCTGTCGGGTGATTCGGCGCGATCGCTTTAAGGAAGAATGTTGCTAGTTGCCAGAATTCTGTTATGCGAGGGCATTCTAGAATAAAATGACGTTTCGTTTCTACGTGTTCTTGACAAACTGTACACATGTTAGAGTGACCTGGAATGATGTGCATCATTCTATCCCCCGTGAGGATCGCTGCGTGTTGAAACTTCCACATGTACGAGCTGTGCTTTGGCTCGATTGCTTTGTCGAACGTCTGGGACCATTCCATCATCGATGGGGAATCGTTCTGTATTTCTTCTTGGGTGTACCATCTTTCGGTTCTTGGTGGCGTGGTTTCCTGGTCACATTGAAACAGGCGGCCGATTTTCGGTTTATAGAGGTCCAATTTGGTGTCTGCGCCACAGCCGGCGGCTTTTCATGTTAGCAAAATATACAAAGTAAGAATGAGGTGCACATAACCAAAAACATTTCAACTACGTTCATAGCGCCTGAAAAGCACCGGATCCCGTCCGATCTCCGAAGTTAAGCCAGGCCGCGCCCCCTTAGTACTGCGGTGGGAGACCACGCGGGAATCTCGGGTAATGTAGTTACAACAACCATCCGCATTCGTCTAGTGGTTAGGATATGGCGCTCTCACCGCCAGGGCCGGGGTTCAATTCCCCGATGCGGAATCCTTTTTGCTACATTTTACAAACATTTTGACGCGTACAACATACATCTGCTACTTTCTTTTTGGTAAATGTTATGAATACGACAAGTTAACATACAAATATGTTACACTTGTCTCACTAATCCCACTATAAATATGATTACCTACTCATTATTAAATAAAGCATCAAGCGTTCTTTCCCTTTATTCAGTTTAGTTTAGCTTCTTTAGCTTTAATAGCAAATACAGACGGACTTGTATTTGCTAGATTATTGTGGTGTAGACGGACTTACACCACTGTTTCTTTTTGTTTATATGATTATTTGTTTATTCGAGTTAGTTACAATAACTTCAAATTGATTTTCCAGGTCAAAGACCTCATCGTTTATTGCTTACGCTAACATATGGCGAGCACACCTCGGGTTTAGTCATAATCCACGAGCCCGTATACCGCATATTCTTATTAGTTCATTTCATTCTACTCCTATTATTATTATTATTATTACTATCATTATCCTTTTATTTATCTTATTAGCTCCTTCAGTATGTCAACTTCACGGAGAATGAGTACTAGAAGCACTCCTGGTCATGATCCAAGCCCTCAATCCGACCATGATTCAGCCAACGAGGACGCTTCATTGCCCATGAATACATACCCACAAGCAACATACGAAGTAGCGCCAACTTCTCCAATACAGGAAACTTTGGAGGAGACTGCACATCAATCACCACCTCATCCTGTGCAACTCGATACACACCAATCACCACCTCATTCTGTGCAACTCGATACGCACCAACCACCACCCCAACTTCCGCGTCAGCAAAATGAAGCGTATCACCCTGGTGCCACGAATGATTCACAGCCTCTCCCATTTATCCGCGGATGGTATGACTTCTTCCAAACAGAGCAGAGAGAAAACAAGCTGGACGAAGCAGTGAATGCCATACACAATGGGCTTAATAGGTATAGCAAGCAGCAAAATACGGACACAACTAAGTGGTTCTTAGCGTCCATAGCTTACTCTATCGCATTCATAGCGTACAATCAAGAATGGGAGGAAGTGGAAGCGTTTTTTAATTGTGGTGCAACTAACTCATTGTGCCGTGTAAAGTCAATACCAATTGCTGAGATGCCAGACCTCTACCATCTAACACGGGCTGTCAACAACGAAGGAAGTGTAACCGGTAAATCACGAGCTTCTTCTGTTAGGAACGAGCCGGATCCACAGCAGGAGGACACTACTTCGTCAAACGGGCACAGTGATAGCCCTCACCAACATCACACCACTCGTAACGCGCAACACACAAATGATCAATTATTCAACGCTACTTGTTGCCGTTCTAACTACCTCCACGCTGATCCCGATGTATTCCGTTTCAATGGTAGTATACCACATGAAGATCCTATCAAGTGGTTGAAAACCTTTGAGTCAAATGCAAGATTCAGAAACATAAAGGAGGAACAAATGGTACACTACGTACGACTATATCTAGAAGAACGCGCTCTAGAATGGTACCACTTGAGCAGCGCTACCATGACATGTTGGAGAAATACGGACGGTGGAAGTAAAATGGCGGAAAACTCATTCTGCAAGCAGTTCCTCGACACGTTTGTAAGCTCTAGCATGGAACAGATGTGGCATGACCAATATTACACTGCTAAGTTTGTTCGTGGCGACAATGTCAACACCTTTTCCAACAGGTTGCGTGAATTACACGAACGCTGCAGTATTAGTATTCCCATGGCAGAAGAAGGTCTTACAGCTCATTTCCGACGAAATCTACCTAAGGGCATAAAATCTATTTTGCTTTCTGACCTGCACCACATTCAAAGGACACAAAGCTCAAACAAGATTCCATTCAGTACATTGTTGGAAGCGGCGAAACGTGCAGAGTCTCAATTCATAGAAGTCAATGGCGTGACACAATACGAATTTAGTTGTGAACAGATAGAAAACCCACCCAAGTCAACAAAGTATGCAGTGTCATGTTATTGCGTCCAGTGGAAATATGTACCTGTCACAAACCAAGGAAACGTTACACGACAATCGCACTCACAGGCCACAAACCGCCCCAACGCGCGACGTAACGAACCGAACAAAATTCACTGTTTCAAATGTCAGATGCCCGGTCATTTCGCCAATCAGTGCCCAACGAATAGCAACAATAACCGGAGGACAGTGACGGTGAATGTCGCGACTGTTGCTAACGGAAGAACACAGGTCCCACCCACGACTCATGACGGTAACACACCACAGTACGACGATGACGATGACGGATACAATTATGACGACGACGAGCCAGTGTTCATTCAACAGCCGAATGTGGACTTGCTACCTGGTGTCGCCGATACCAATAATGGTGGAGATCCGAATACCGGTGCGACTGTCCTAGTAGCCGACGAACTCACCACTCTGAGTATCCCGCGGAAGACACCTACAAAGACGTTAGTCACGATTAATGGACAGAAGGTAGCAGCTATTCTCGACTCTGGTGCAACATCGTGTATTATTGGTTCAACGTTTATGAAACGCCTCGGTATCACCATTACGAATCCTGTCCCTACACTCATTCGTGGCATAACGAGCGACGTCGTCTCAACGATGGGAGAAGTCAAGCAATTACCTGTACAATTTAGCACTCAAACAGCCTTTATTGACGCTACGGTAATTGACACGAATGACTTGGAGCTGTTGATTAGTAATGAATGGTTAGAGAAACATGATGCAACGATTTCATTGGGCAAGAAATACATTGAACTCTCTATTAACGAGCAACGTGTCACACAACCGATATGGCGTGAAGAAGAGGACGTAGGCCAAGTGTTTGTCAGCAATCCCAAGCCAACGACTATACAGGAGATCCGTAACCTACAGCCTATCAATATTGCGGCGCATGGTCTATTGATCCTACCGCTACGTAATACTACCTTCGATGCGCCACATCAACAAGTCAGTTACATTTTTGAAGCTGATCAAGCGACATTGCTGCCATTAGGAGTAACGCCCCTATTCGCATACGGTCCACGTAAATCCATTCAGTTACCTTTCATCAATAATGGTGAACAAAGTATTGCAATACCGGCAAATACTCGATTAGGATGGATGGATGTTATCACCGAGTCGCCCAAAGTCATTAGATCGAAAGCCGATATAGAAGTGTATTTATCAACAATGGTAAACGGACAGGATTCAGCTACGACATTATTAGCAAAGGACGTCTTACCTGAAGTAGATAAAGAAGCCATACTTCGACAAATGGACTCGGAGCTCACGGAGAAACAGCGAGATCAGCTATTACAATTGTTGCTGCGTAACCACGACCTCTTCGCTAGGGACTCGAAAGACCTAGGCCGTACAGACCTCGTTCAACATACAATCGACACAAACAACGCTCCCCCTATTCGCTGCCGTCCATATCATTATTCCCCAAAGGACAACGAGTTCCTACAGAAGGAAATACAGGAAATGTTAACAAGAGGTGTTATTGAACCATCGGTTAGTCCATGGGCATTTCCCGTAGTTCTCGTCCGCAAGAAAGATGGCGATTTACGCTTTTGCGTGGATTATCGTAAGCTGAACAACGTTACACGGCGAGACGAGTATCCATTACCTAGAATAAACGAGATATTCGATGCTATGCGAGGTGCTACTTGGTTTTCAGCTCTCGACCTCGCATCGGGATACTGGCAAGTGCAAATGTCTGACGAAGATAAGGATAAGACAACCTTCATCACTCGACAAGGAACTTATCGCTTCAATGTAATGCCATTCGGTTTGACAAACGCACCAGCTACATTCCAACGATTAATGGATCAGGTTTATTCAGGACTACTATGGGTATCGGTATTCGTTTACCTGGACGATATTCAAGTGTTTGCGAGAACATTTGAAGAACATCTCATACGATTGGATGAAGCGCTTCAACGTCTGAGAACTGCTAACTTGAAATTAAAGTTAAGCAAATGTTCATTCGGTAAACGTGAGCTCACATTTTTAGGCTTCCGTACTGGGAGGGAAGGATTGAAGACCGATGAAGCTAAAGTTAAAGCTGTCGTCAATTGTCGTCCGCCTAAAAATGTCTCCGAATTACGTTCTATATTAGGATTGGCCTCGTATTACAGACGCTTTGTGCCAAATTTTGCTAAACTCACGGCACCAATGAGAGTCCTGTTACAAAAGAACGTAGATTGGAAATGGACTACCGATCAACAAGCGGCATTCGACGAGGTCAAGCAGTGCCTTACGGAAGCACCAATACTAGCGTATCCCGACTTCGACAAGCCATTCATTATTGAAGTTGATGCGTCGTACGATGGTTTTGGAGCAATTTTATCACAATGTGACGATAATAACAAGGAACATCCCGTAGTATACGCCAGCAGATCGACTCGACCGGAAGAGAAGAACCTAGCCACGGCTACAGAACTCGAAGCAGCTGCCGTAATTTGGGCATTAGAGTACTTTCGGCCATATGTACTCAGCAACGAAGTCGTAATTCGTACTGACCATCAAGCACTCGAATTTATCGCCAGAAACCAGCCGGTTAACAGGAAGTTTGCTAGATGGGCCTTCCATGTAGATGAATTTCGACCTGCTATCGAGTACAAGAAAGGCTTGAAGAATCGCAATGCCGATGCATTATCACGTCCACCCTTCGTCGGTGCTGTAGCTACTGATGCTCACGATGTCATTCTGCTCCTTTATAAGCGATTGACGGAAAGAGCAACACCTCCTATACGTGCTACGCCACACTCCGTAGGCTACGATTTGAGTGCCGCTACCGATTGTTGTATTTTACCCCGCGAACGTGTGAGGATCCCTCTAGACTTAGCATTCGAGTTTAGTAAAAACTATATGGGCGAAATTCGTTCACGAAGTGGTCTGACTTATCGACATGGTCTAATTGCGTTAGCAGGCACCATTGATCCTGATTTTCGCGGTAACGTTCATGTTATTCTACTCAACGTTGGTGACCGAGCCGTCGATATCAAACAAGGCGATCGAATTGCACAAATGGTACTCGTGGCCGTAGCCACACCAGAAGCGAGGGAAGTCAATGAATTGTCCGACACTACAAGAGGTATTAATGGTTTTGGGTCAACCGGTAAAACCCCACTTACTACCCAGTAAACCAAGATGGACGACGAGTTATATTCTAGTCTCGTCGTATACCTGCAGCATCGGAAGCTGCCCGAGGATATCTTACCTCAAAACATTTCCAATTTTATTCAGTTATCCCAGCGTTATTCCGTTAGTCTTAATTCTTTATTTTTTATTCAACCTCCCCCTAAACCCTTACTTCGCGTCGTTCCCTTTCGAGAAGCTCATTCTATTCTGAAATTACATCATGATGAAGCCGGTCATTTTGCCTTACAAAGTACCATGGAGCTCATACGTCGAAACTATTACTGGCCCGATATGAAGACAGATATACAAGCTTATATTCGTGGCTGTCCCGCTTGTCAACTACGCGCTCGATCACAAAAGGTCCAACCATTAGTTCCCATTCCGGTAGTCGCTCCGTTCCATCGATTTAGCATTGATCTTATTATCTTACCTTTAAGCGCCACGCGTAAACGCTATGTGATCGTAGCAATCGATTGCTTAACTAAGTGGGTAGAAACTTGTGCGATTGCGAAGAAAACTTCAGCTCGAGTCGCCGACTTCATTCGTAAACAAATATTATTCCGCTTTGGCATCCCTTCCGAAGTACACACAGATAACGGCTTGGAATTCGCCGGTGCTGTCAAAGTATTATTAGCTAAACACGATATAACCCACGTACACTCAAGTCCTTATCACCCACAGTCTAACGGTCTTGTGGAGCGTGTCAACCGTACGTTGAAAGAAGCTTTAGCTAAATATGTTACTAGTCAATCATCCACCACCAAGTGGTGCCAAATGCTAAACCATGTCACCTACTGTTATAATATTCGCCGTCAAAGTACGACAGGATACTCACCCTTTGAACTTGTATATGGAATTCCACCTCGTACTACGGCTGATAACCTTTTCCCTACACACACCATCGCGAAACAACAAGATGAGTTCGCTAATACTATTTCTTCTTGGTCCCGAGCCGATCATGTAAATAAAATAAGAGAAGCGGCCAGTCAACGACAAGTCAAAACACAGCAGAAGTCGGTAATGCGTCATGAGAAGAAGTTAACTCGACCTCGCGGCCCCGATAACTTAACTGTCGGACAACAAGTATGGATCAAGAAGAATATTGCTGAACAACAACAACAAGATACGTTAGGTCCCTTATGGAGAGGGCCATCCACTATCATTGGTGATTTCCACAATGGCACATTTGTAGTGGAGACCTTAATAAACGGACGACGACATACTGAGTATGTTCATCGTGATCGACTACGCCCCTACTACCCCGAGTGGTCGAATACGCGGACGTATTCTTCAGTGGTCCCGGGAGATGTTATGAATACGACAAGTTAACATACAAATATGTTACACTTGTCTCACTAATCCCACTATAAATATGATTACCTACTCATTATTAAATAAAGCATCAAGCGTTCTTTCCCTTTATTCAGTTTAGTTTAGCTTCTTTAGCTTTAATAGCAAATACAGACGGACTTGTATTTGCTAGATTATTGTGGTGTAGACGGACTTACACCACTGTTTCTTTTTGTTTATATGATTATTTGTTTATTCGAGTTAGTTACAATAACTTCAAATTGATTTTCCAGGTCAAAGACCTCATCGTTTATTGCTTACGCTAACAGTAAAATTGACACTGGTGTATTTTATTCTAGATGTACGCGGTCCAGTATGCGAGTTCTACGAAATGTTAAGCAAATAAACGGCAACAATAATCGTGTGAAACATGGTATGTGACGGTTATTCCTCGGTCATTTGCCTAGTGAGTACTCGAGCGTATTACACTGTATACGACGAGGAATGCTAATAAAGCGTAATTGTTTATTTCATATTGCGCATACTAAGATATATACGTTACCTTTTGACATAGTATCGTCCACAACTATGATGGTGACGATGATGACAGCATGAGATGGTGGTAGTTATCGCGTGCATTAGTTTTATTTAGAAATGTTTATCAAGAGCTTGGCGGTAGGCACAAACGCGGGATACCATGAATGGAAAGTGTGAAAAAATAAGGAGGTTATTGGCAAGCCTTATGATCTTTATAATGCTCATTGACAGGTGTAGAGACATTGAGTAATTTAACGGATAACCAATCTATTACCGTATACGATACTCGTTGCCAATGTAACATTTACCCACTCGTATATGGAGATAAGGAGTGTGCAACGCAACCATCCCATGATACGCGCTCCTCTCTACCTTATCAACGGGTAACGCAACTTGACAAGGGGGCCTGACTCGAATCGGGTAAGCAAGCGAAAGTCAGCTACAACAAAGATGGTAATGTCAATGATGATGTGAACATCTCCTCCTCTCTTCCGTACTTGCTGTTCTCTAGCAAACAAAGAGCTCCATATGGAAATATTGACCGGAAAATCTCATTGGATGAAGCGATAAATAGACCAAGGCAGACCGCGTCGCATGGACTAGAAACGCATTTATTCATTGTTTGCACATACGCTCCTTCACTCTCTTACTTACTCACTCACTCCCTTTTCTCTAGTACTGACTCGGCGTCATCTCTTAAAGTCTTATTATTATTATTAGCGTTCATTCATTCGTTGTTGTTTATAAACATTGCTGAGATAGCGCTGTTTATTCCGGAAAAAAAGAAACATGACGCTCACTTATACCACCGCTGAAATTCAGAGGCAGAATGCTCAAGGCAAGATATTGGTTTGCATGGACGGTAAAGTCTACGACCTGACCAAATTCGCTCACGACGTAAGTAATCGTTGTTTATTTGCACGCTCGTATCATTATCATGAATGCTTACGTTTACTGTAGCATCCCGGTGGCAAAGATATTATCGAGGAAATGAGCGGTGAAGACGCGACTGATGCGTTCAAGGACGCAGGCCATCCAAAGAGTGCTATAAAAGAGCGAGAGCAATACTGCGTCGGCATTTATCAGAAATAGAGCTCATCTAAACGCTATACGGCGATCTATGCTATTAAAAGAGATCATTAAAAGTGTTTACTAATAATTACTACATATCCATTACTCTGTTCATTTATAAGATGCTTTTCTTATTGGCATCGAGCATTGCATTATACTATGCGTGTTTACATGTTACAAGCAAATATTTACCAATTGTGATGATGTGAGATGTACCCATCATAATTATGTCACCTGAGTCGCCTACTCTGTCCCACCTAAGTGTTTATGCATAACATATCTTACCTTCTTGCAGCTATAAAAAGAGTTACTGCAGAGCTCTAGTTGTAGCAGAATAATAGCCCTGATCCTACTTTTCCTCTTTTCTATTTTCCTGATTCCTTCAGTTATATTCGTTCTAAAAACTCATAAAATAAAGATACTTTCCCCTCTTATTTCTTAACATTTATTACATTTGTGGATATAGAACTGTTGGGCCTAAGTGATCCACTGAATCCCACGGTTACGGGTTGACCTCGTCAACACAATTTTACACGAACTCAGTAGTTCGCCACATTTGGTGGAGAACCCGGGCGTTCTCTTAAAGAGCGCTGTCACTCTATATTCACTATATCCACTTCTTATTTTTACCTCTTGTTTACCCGCTCCTCTATTTACTTGTTCACTTACTTATCGTATATGTTCAGTTATTAATTTATTATTGGTACTCGTTCGTTTATTCCCTTGGTCAGTACGTTCCATTCTTTACGTACCTTATTCCTCGTAGTTGGATGTCTCGACGTGAACTCCGAGCATTACAGAACGACCGCCATACCCCATCTATCATGGTGAATGATGATCACAGCTCCGAGGGCGAAGAGGAGTTGACACCCCTACAACGCGTTTACAATTCATTGGAAGACATCACTGAGAGTATTCCTACTTTAGCAGGACTTGACTATGACCAATTAAGAGAGTACATGGATGAACATCCTAGTCGAGACGCGTTGATTAATCTACTTCGTGTCATACAACTCGCGGATCCACCGCCTTCTGTTCCACAACATACTGTTCCACAGTCTGCAAGTTCACCGCAGAATGAGCAATCGGATGAATTGCCAGCACCTATCGCCGCACGACTTACACCTCAACGGCCCGAAGTCCTAGCATCTGCTACACAAGTAGCACAGCCTACTTCCCCTCCACTTGAACCTGCAAGTCGAACCGAAGAATCTGCCTTTACTCGCTTCAAGACTGAGTATTACGATAAGGATGTAGAAGACCTTCAGACATGGTTGATTCGTTTCGAACTTACTATTCATCGTCATAATTTGTCCGACCACGACGCTGCACGTCAATTGTTGTACGCTGTGGGCAAAGCATATCCACATTGGTCCAAAAGCACTTTGTCAGAATTAACGCAGAAGGAGCTTACTTACACCGCCGTCTGTGAAGCGTTACGACGACATGTGATTGGTGGTGATCCAGCGGACTTCGCGCGTCTGCAGTTCAGGCAAATGCGATACCGTTCGCCAGAGTCGTTACGAGAATATGCTGACCGCGTAGCCGAAGCCGCCTTGACCGCAGAAGTGGACGATGACGAAAAGTGGACACAGTTCAGATCCGGTTTGCCCGAGCATGTACATTCACACATGAACCTTTCTAACATCAACGATTGGTCCACAATGATGACGAAAGTCAAAGATCTTGATGTGCTAATCAAACGACGTAATCATTCGCACACCGTCATAGCCGCTGTGCCTGAACAAAGGCATAAGGTTACACGAAAACAGTATCGACCCCAACAAAAGGACACTCGCAACTCCCGTCAAGTCCGTCGATGTTACTATTGTAAGAATGAAAACCATCTTTGTCATCAGTGTCCACATGCTGAGGCCATCAAGAAGATTATACATCAACAGTCCGATGATAAGCCTACGAATCAGACTGGTAACACTGGCAACGCCGCTGGTGTTAAGCAGTCGGAAAACTAATGAGGGTGTGTACCACTGAGGCCACACACGCCCTACCTGCTGATAAGTCCTCGCTCGCCTTCGCTATTAACCAACCACAACAGCCACAGGTCATGTTGATAACAGGCACCATCGGTGGAACCATGTCAGACATGCTCGTAGACACTGGAGCGCAATGTACCGTGATCACCAAGGATCTTTGTCGACGCCTTGGATTAAAGCTATCTCGACACACTGCGACTCAAGTGAAGTTAGCGAATGGCAAATCCATTCAGACTCGTGGCCACGTTACGTTACCAGTCGCCGTGGCAGGAGTGTGCGCTATTATTAATGTTACTGTGTTAGACTTAGCTCCTTACCCTGTTTTGTTAGGTATGGATTGGCTAGGTCATCCGTCTATTCGTGCCAATGTCAATTGTTTTGATGGTACCATTAATGTAGCAAATCGAACTGTAAATACTACTGTTATTACTGATCTAGTCAGAATTAATTCTTTACGCGTACAATATATTTCCCCTACGGAACCTTGGCCGTCAGTACTCGCTAATGTAGGAGTAGGTGAGGCAGTTCCACGCAGTATTTCCCCTGTTAGTGTGCCCGATCAGCCATTAACTTCCCTCATGAAAGCACGATATGACGAGAAGATGAATACCTTACTACATAAATACCAACGTGTGTTTGCCGTTGATCCTAAACGGCCTGGTGCTTCTGTTAAGACTTGTCATCGTATTCATACTGATGATTGTCCGCCTATCAATGCTCCTCCCTATCGCTCCTCTTTTAAACAGCGTGACAAGGTGTCTAAAGAAGTACAAGAAATGTTAGCCAATGGTATCATAGAGCCATCTCATAGTCCTTGGGCTTCACCCGTCGTCCTTGTTGGCAAGAAAGACGGAGGTGAACGCTTCTGTGTCGATTATCGTAGATTGAATGCAATTACAAAGAAAGACGCTTACCCACTTCCTCGTATCGACGATGCATTGGATGCGCTTGCTGGTGCAACCTGGTTCAGTACACTTGATCTTGCTGCCGGTTATTGGCAAGTCCCGATGTCTGAGTCCGATAGAGAGAAGACTGCCTTCATTACCGCCGACGGCCTGTACCAGTTTCGTGTTATGCCTTTCGGTTTGTGTAATGCCCCAGCTACTTTCCAACGTATGATGGATGAAGTTTTAGCTGGTTTGAAATGGAGAACTTGTCTCGTGTATCTAGACGACATTATCGTTTTTGGTCGTACTTACGAAGATATGTTAAGCCGCCTAGAAGAAGTCTTTTTACGTCTTGATGCCGCTGGCTTACGTCTGAAACGTTCTAAGTGCCATTTCTCTCAACAAGAAATCGCTTATTAGGACATACTGTTAGTTCTCGAGGTCTTTTACCCGATCCAAGTAAAGTGGAAGCCGTACACAAGTTTCCGCAACCTACCGATGTTCGTGGTGTACGTAGTTTCCTTGGTTTAGCTTCTTACTATCGTCGTTTTATACCTCAATTTGCAACTATGTCTGCACCACTGCGACGACTAGTACAGAAAGATATTCAATTCGAGTGGTCAACAGAACAACAAAAAGCCTTTGATACGCTTCGTCATATACTTACTAGTGACACAGTGCTTGCTTTTCCACAATTCGATCGTCCATTCCGTATCGAAACTGATGCCTCGTCAGTTGGATTAGGTGCTGTACTCACGCAAGAGTATGACGATGGCTGGCGACCTGTTGCTTATGCAAGCCGTGCTCTCTCTAAAGCTGAAAGTAATTACTCAGCTACTGAAGCCGAATGTCTCGCTGTTATTTGGGCTTTGGAGAAGTTTCGTCCTTACATATATGGTTGCCCGTTTACTGTTGTTACTGATCATTCTGCGTTGCGCTGGTTAATGACTCGTCCCAAACTCATTGGCCGCTTAGGTCGATGGACGTTAAAGTTACAAGAATGCCAACCGACGATTGAATACAGAAAAGGATCTGCTAACGCTAATGCTGACGCTCTTTCACGCGATCCTCTTCCATGGAACGATTTCGTTAAACAAGCAAACACTGGTGACTTCTCTCTCTCTAACGATCCGCCGGATACGACTACTTCGAACACTGATAATCAGTACGATGAACCTTTTATTTTAACAGCAACAACCACTAACAACATTACTGACCCTGAAGAGAGTTTGGCCGACTCGATTCCTATCTTACCCACCTCTGAAGAATGGTGTTCTGCTCAACGTGACGACGTTGAATTCGAATCCGTTTACGCATACCTCAGTCGTGGTAATGACAGTTTCAGTGATGAAGTTGCTCAAGCAATGCGATGCAAGGTTCGTCGACGCGCACGTAGTTATCGTATTCGCGATGGTAAACTGCTACGACTCAAAGGTGATCAACTGTTAGATGTTGTTCCCGCTTGCTATAGGCAAATTGTGTTGTATCATAATCATGATGCACCTACTGCTGGTCATGCAGGTGTTCATAATACTTACTGTCGAATTAGAGAAGGTTATTGGTGGCCGTCGTTATATCAGGATACCTATGACTATGTTATGTCATGCACTCAGTGTAGTCATTTACGTCCTCCTATTCAACGTACTGGTTTATTGCAATCGATACCTACACCCGCACAACCTTTCGATTTGATTGCTATTGATTTAGTTGGTCCTTTCGAGCGAACCACTAAAGGTAATAGTTATATTGCTGTCTGTGCCGACTACACTACTCGCTGGATAGAAGCTGCCGCTATTCCTGATCCTTCAGCTCCTACCACTGTGCAATTCTTATTAGACCATATAGTCGCAAGACACGGTGTTCCTCAAGCTCTTCTTACCGACCGCGGTACTAATTTTACATCTGACTTAACTGTTGGCGTCTCCAAAGCCCTCGGAATTAAGCAAAGATTTGCTTCCGTCCGACGTCCTCAGACTGATGGCTTAGTAGAGCGATTTAACAAAACTTTAGCTAGTATGTTGGCTAAATATGTTAATGAAGAAGGTACTGATTGGGATGTCCATCTACCACTTCTAATGTTCGCTTACCGCTCAACAATTCAATCCTCTACTGGTCATACGCCATTCAAGTTATTATATGGACGAGAGGCACGACAACCTTTGGATGTTGCCGTTAAAGGAATTGACCCTACACAAATTCGTCATGCTCAGAAACGTGAAGACTATAGCGATCACGTGGAAGAATTACAATGGCGACTAGAAGATGTAAGAGAAAGAGCTCGTGTCATGATTGATGCAGCACAGAAACGACAGTCGACACGTTATAACAGAAATCGGAAGGGTGTCAACTATGAAGAAGGTGACCTTGTCAGGATCGAAAATCTATCTCCACGCGGTTCTAAACTGAATCGTTTACGAACTAGAATGCTTGGACCATTCAAGGTAATTAAACAAACAGGACCCGTCAATTACAAAGTCAAGCATGTTGTTACCGGTGAAGAACTTCCGGTACACGCCGACCGTATGCAGAAAGTTATTACTCGCCAAGAAGTGTAAGACAGTGATTAGTGTCTGACATATCAGATGGATAATCATACACTGGAGGGAGTGATGTGATGATGTGAGATGTACCCATCATAATTATGTCACCTGAGTCGCCTACTCTGTCCCACCTAAGTGTTTATGCATAACATATCTTACCTTCTTGCAGCTATAAAAAGAGTTACTGCAGAGCTCTAGTTGTAGCAGAATAATAGCCCTGATCCTACTTTTCCTCTTTTCTATTTTCCTGATTCCTTCAGTTATATTCGTTCTAAAAACTCATAAAATAAAGATACTTTCCCCTCTTATTTCTTAACATTTATTACATTTGTGGATATAGAACTGTTGGGCCTAAGTGATCCACTGAATCCCACGGTTACGGGTTGACCTCGTCAACACAATTTTACACGAACTCAGTAGTTCGCCACACCAATGATTAATATGTTTCAGTAATAATCATTGGTGTTTTATTAGAATCATTATCATCATCGTCCTTCTTGTTACATTTTTCATCATTTCTACGTGTATTCCACTTGTATCATTGTTTTGTATTTGGCTATTACGCAACAACTAACCTAGTCCTGGCTTAACTTCTATTTCTACTATCGTGCCATCTCTTATTGCTGTGCACGCCATGCCTAACGTGCCTAATCACAGCCTACGAGGTATTTCTTGCCATTACAGTAGTGAATTCCTTAGCATTTGACTCTTATACGTACGTATAGCTAACCGTTGGCAGACACCGTCGCCAGATCACTCGTTCGAACAGGAGCAAACACATGCTTTTGCACCGCGTGTATCGCGTGCTTTCAACTACGATGACGAGGCTTTTCCAACTCGAGATGACCATGATGACCAATACTCGGAGGAGCCCTTACTGGAACAACTGGGCTATCCTCCACACGACGATATGGAGCATGGTGAGTAATAAGGAATGCCGCATACGCTTATGAATTCATACGCTTATGCTCTATTCGTTAGAAATGAACGTCTGCGCACGATACGGCCGACTATTGCGTATCTTCTTGCTTATTCTTCTAGTGGGTGGTGCAGTGATATTTTTTACTTTCAAGGTATCGTTATATAATTCTCTATATGATTATTACAACATTGTATTCATAGATACTCATGTATATATTGTATAGGAATCAAACGACCGTCTATTTAACACATGTACAATGGCAGACGAACTGCATCCAGGTTCAGGCACATACACGCACGATACACGAAACATTAAAGGCATTGTTATTGAAGTTGACGGTGCTTCCGCGGTAAGTAATACTGGATAGATGTATGCGTGACATGTTAGTTTTTCTTCTTCTTCTTCTTCTTATATTGATGTATATATACATATATATGTTAAGGCATCCTATGTGCGCATCCGATCAATCGGGAAGAATTCCAATGATACTACCATGACCATTAAAGCCAATGTGTTCGTGTCAAATCCGATGCTTGTCGAGCGTACACGCGTTCGTACAAGTCGAGATGGAAATATTTTCATGATGCATATCGATGTAAGTGGCGGATTCGACTATCATCAGCTAAGAAATCCACTGATAGACCAGGTTTTATTAGGTGCCGAAGCAATATCTATTCTACAAATGTGTGCGTACAGAGATCGAGCTGCTACTGCCACGAACATCACCCGCCTTGCATGTATTACGACTTGAGCTCACCAATGGAGATGTTGTTACAGAAGCATCGGCAATTCACTCTAAAATAGAGAATTTCGATTTGTATGCGCAAAGTGCACGCGTCTCATTAAATGTAAGGAGTACTATAATAATGATAATAATAATAATTGTCCTGCAATTACTTACTCGCTACTTGCTATTCTAGGCGCTTAATGCAACAGCAGCCGCTGTAGGTGTGCATCGCGGCTCACTCGATGCTACGGTATGGCAGCCTGAACTGGTGCACATGAATGTCGCGCAAGGTCCTGTAAATATAAGTATTCCCGCTTACGGTGCGACACAGCCTACGGTACGTGCCGAGAGTACTGATGGCAAGGTGACAGTTCATATGGGATCGGGATTTTCTGGCTGGTTCATTGCCTCGGCCTATCGGGCGGTGGCAGCGGTACGCTCTTCTACGTATAATAGGATTAGCCTGCATACGACGGCCCAGCAATTGAAGACCGGATGGAGTGGAAGTTCTGCCGGTGAAGGACGCATTGAAGCCGATTCTATGATGGAGAGTGTTGGTATTTCTTTTGCTTAAGTGTTTTTAGATTTATTATTAATAAAGCTATGTTTGTTTCTCTTGAATATGGAATGATGAGTACGTTGACAATTGTGCGTACGCGTACGTGTATGCTAAATCGTACTAGATTTACTACCCTTTGTGTTGTATTATTGTGTGTTTTGTTTATACCACTAGTATTTGTTTATTGTGACTTTGTTTTTTTACTAATGAGAGAAGCATTCGAATTTTAAAAATAAGAATTTATTATACTCTAAAGGGTCAAGGCATTCTACCATTGCGCACCTCGACCATTTAGAGTTACGCAAGAGTGTAACTTATGCCGTGGCAACATTAGGTTAAGAGGACTCTTCAGGGCTACGCATGCAGACACCTCGTAGGTCAGTTGGATTCAAGAACTTGCAGCTGAGACCGGGAAGGCAGTCGTTGTCGATACCTGGGTTACGGCCGCAGCGACCACCAGCATCAGAGAAGATTACCTTTGGTGAGGCGCAGACACCTTGCACGCTAACGCTGGGATTGTAGACGCAGTTGTAACCAGGAGCACAGGTTGGGCCGGCAACTTCGCCCCAACCGCAACGTACCTGACCGATAGAGGCAGCTTGAACGGCATGTGGATAAGGCTTTGACTTTCTAGGCTGCGAGATGGCTGGCAAGTTTGGTACGAATGGGCGTTCCAAATACTCTGGCTTCTTGTATTCCGGCTTGTACTCTGGCTTATAATACTCTGGCTTGTATTCTGGTTTGTATTCCGGCTTATACTCTGGCTTGTATTCTGGCTTATACTCTGGTTTGTACTCTGGCTTGTATTCCGGCTTGTAATGACCATGATCGTCATGACCGTGGTCGTCATGACCGTGATCATCGTGGCCGTGATCGTGATGGTGTGGTTCCTCTGGCTTGTAGTAGACAACAGGTGGGAAGCCAGCTGGTGGAATGGAAGGAGGGAAGTGAGCAGGAGGGAATGCAGGAGGGAAGTGAGCCGGTGGGAAGGAAGGAGGGAAGTGAGCAGGAGGAGCTGGATACAAGTAGTGATACTCGGGTTTATACTCTCCCTTGTAGTCATCCTTGTGGCCCATACCATGTTCAGATTCATATGGCTTGTGGTGGATAACAGGAGGGAAGCCAGCTGGTGGAATAGCAGGAGGGAAGCCCATTGGCGGGAAGTGAGCGGGAGGGAAGCCGGCAGGAGGGAATGCAGGAGGGAAGTTTGCAGGAGGGAATGGATGATAGTAGGCTTCGTGTTTATCTTCGTGATGCTCGTACTCGTGCTCGTGTCCGTGCTCGTGACCATGATCGCGGCCATTATCGTGTCCGTTGTCGTGTCCGTGCTCATACTCATGCTCGTGTCCGTGCTCCGGCTCATGCTTGTAGTACTCTGGCTTATATTCTGGCTTGTATTCTGGCTTGTAGTACTCTGGTTTGTACTCTGGCTTATATTCCGGCTTGTACTCTGGTTTGTATTCCGGCTTATACTCTGGCTTATACTCTGGCTTATATTCCGGCTTGTACTCAGGCTTATATTCCGGCTTGTACTCAGGCTTATACTCTGGTTTGTACTCAGGCTTATATTCCGGCTTGTACTCGGGCTTAAGCTCTGGTTTGAACTCTGGCTTAAGCTCTGGCTTCTCATGACCATGCTCGTGATGGTGTGGCTCCTCGATATCATCTGGGCCGTAATGGTTGCCCTCAGGTAGCTGGTAGAGTGGCTGAGGTGGGGATGACTTTGCATACGTTGGTGGGGGAGCTGGCTTAACGTAATTTGGTGGAGTGACTGGTTTAACATAGGTTGGTGGGATCACAGGCTTAACATAGGTTGGCGGGATCACAGGCTTGACGTAAGTTGGCGGGATCACGGGCTTGGCAGTAGTTGGGATAGTCACAGGCTTAGCATTAGTTTGTGGTGGAGTGTGGTTGTAGTTTGGCTTATTGGTGGCCACTTTCATGAAATGAGCCTGCTGCGCGTCCTCGGCCATGTCGACGTCATCGGCGGATTCCTCGCTGACGGCATCGGCTGCTGGTTGCTCTACTGGCTTCAGAGTCTTTGGCTCAACGGCCTCGTTCTCGCTGGCCTCGCTAGCTTTACCTGCGCCTTGGGTAGGCACGCTAGGAATCACGGTGGATGAGGCGGCTTCGACATCGGTGGCGCCGGTGGCAGCAGCGCTAGTGAGGGCGGCAGCAGACATGAGCAAAAGCATTGCGGCAATAATGCCTTGCTTGGCGAATTTTCGTCCCATGTTGACGATAGGTATAAGGATTTACTGTTTATATGTTTTGTTAAAAAAGAGACTGCAAACGCACTGTTAAATTACGCGATTAAAGCAACGATTGAAACAAGTTATTTAGGACACGTACAATAGACAGATGTCCAGTGTAAAGGGTATAAGGGACAATGTAGTATGGTTAACTTGCGATGTCTAATATGCTCTTTATATATTATTGTAGTGCGAGTAGTTCGCTTGACGTGCTTACTAGTGCACAGGCACTCATGGCTTCCGTCAAAGTGACCGGGATCCTTGGATGTTCCTTTGGTTGTGCACGTCCCCCTTACATGGTGAGTTCAACGGGTGGCTTGGCCTATTACAGCGCGCGCTATCTCCTCAAGGGTCTCCTTTTTTGATGGCTTGCTGGTTTACCATGAAAACAACAACAATAGCAATAGCAACAATAACAGCAACAGTCAAACCCCTTGCATTAGATACTCATAAGGTAATGTCAATATGTATTCCTGAATTGTAGCGGCATGCCTCGGAAGTATAGTTGATTGCAATCAACAACAAATTTGGATCAAGGACACTGTACTTGGATTATACTCGATAATAGTTAGCTTGGTGATTAACGCCGTAAATAAACAAGCGAGCAAGCAAGCGAGCAAGCAAGCAAGCAAGCAAGCAAACAAACGAAGAGCTAGACTTGTCTTCATATGGCAAAGCTCGTGCATCGCACTTGTATTGTCCCGCATTCTTAATGATTAGTTGTAAACTATAACTTGAAGAGGGATCTATTATTACAAACGCTAGGAGTATCCTTTTTTGTATATGGATACGGCCTCTCTCTCTCTCTCTTAGTTAAAAGGGGAGTATTGATCGCATTAATAATGATCAGTCCTTGCGTATGTTTATTGTATTTTACGTATGTAACTGCATGATAACACTAATTTACCACTGCTTATCGGGTAATGCAGTTGAACGAGTAGTAATACAAGTAAAATGTTATTAAACATATTATAGTTACTAGACTGTTTACAATTCATCCATATCGCTATCTCACTATTGGATATTGTTTTGGTCGTAGTATAATAATTGTTAAAATAAATAAAGTTTATCTGTATTTATATTTAATTTAGTATATGTTGACGTAGTTATACTGTACGGCTAGTTGCTTGTATTCCTATTCTACTTCGATAAACTATTGTAGATGACCTTTATTGACATATTGATTCATGGCTATTGAACTGTTCTACAATGAGGTTCAAGTCGAATGACAATTGATTGATTATGACATGTAGATGCTAAGCAAACAAGCAAGCACCATAATAATAATAATATACCACTTTACGCACCTACTTTATTGTTATTACTATTACTATGTTTATTGCGATTATTGTAACACAAAAATGCCACTCCAAACGAACAAACAGACAGACAAACAAACAAACGAATGAATGAATGAACAAACGAACAAAATCGTCCATTGATAATTATTAATGAAACGTATATGGGAAACCAAAAAGGATGACATTCTTCATTAAACACATCATCCGTATCACATAGCACAAGGGTCAACAACTGACGTCGTGGTCAATAGGCATCCCATTCATCTCACACTACATCTGGATGCCATGCTTGTCCAAGGATGGTTGTCATTGTTTATGGATAGCCACCGTGATGATGGGCACCTAGATCCTTCTTGAATGGATCGACATAAGCACGATGGGCGAATGGATGCTGTGCAGCGCCGTATGTTTCCTCTGTGCCGAATTGCAATTCCTCGAAGCGACGATTGCGACCCTTACGCGTCCAGCGGGAGTAAGCGGCCAGACCAGCACATAATGCCACCAGACCACCGGCACAAATACCAACAATGGGCCAGACACCAAGGGTAGAGCCATCACTACTTCCCTGCTTCTTTCTAGTAACTTGATTAGCGGAACTTGAGTTTGCATTGACGTCTTCGTTCTCTGCACCTTCGGCCGAACGAGCCGAAGAAGTAACTGTAACAGTTGCAGCGGGTGCCATCGATGTAATGACCTTTCCGCCTACTGCGGCACCTGGAATTGTCACGCCAATATTATTCTCTTTAGGTGATGGTGTACTCGATGATTTCTCGTTGGCACTAGCAGGGCTAGGTGCTGGACTGTTACTACTACCACTGCTACCACTGCTACCAGCATCTCCACTGCCGGAACCTGCATTGGTGGAGTCGCCGCTTTTGGCGGATCCAGCGCTAGCATCATTCTTGCCGGTAGCTTTATCGCTGTTAGAAGTGGTGCTATCAGAACTTTTGCTACCACCACCAACGAAAGGAATATCCGTAGTTCCCTGAGCCTCGACATGTAGTGATCCAATCACTACTAGCAATGCTACAGAGGCTAGAATAGCCAAATGTCTAGTGAAACGCATTCTGTAAGGATTGTCTATTATCAAGTGTAGACATATTAGTCTAGAGAATCGGTATGACTCGTCTAATGTTTACCTTAATTATAACGATTGAATGAGAGTATACCAAACGTAATAGTATCTTCTATGTGTATCTATGAGACGAAACAAGCAAACAAGCAAACAAGCAAACAAACAAACAAACAAACAAACAAATACGTCGTTAGTTACATTCAATTTGCTATCATGTCTCGCTACATCACTACTATTATTCTTATGATAATATTATTGTTTGTTCAGGCCTGTACCCGTGTCACATGCCCGTTCTTCATTACCATTAATGAATACCGTTCAAAAACATTTACATTGCCTGTGCGGTACGCAATAAACTAGCCACATACCTGCTATTATTGCCAAGGGTAATTATTAGCCGCCAAATTCCGAAGGGGGGCTAGACGTTAATTATGTATGGAATACTACAAGCGAGATATTCGATAGCATGTTAGATATTTACATTTCATGCATATATGAAATTAACTCGATAGACTTACATCTTACGTTGCCGTTGACTACCACGAGTATAACAATTATTTATGTCAATATCGTAAAGAAAAGGGGAGTTCTGTGAATAAACGCACGGTTTAACGAAGAGCAGCCTATATTACGTATGCGTATAAGGAGTATATCAGTTATAGCTGTCTATACTGCAGGTGGAAAATGTCGGCTGCGTACTAACCGTATAACGATGGATATTATTGCGCGGGAGTTATTGTTGTTCAATAACGATATACTGTTCACTCGTAGTCTTCTGCGTGAGCTATTATACTAGAGTCACAGCCGCAACAACAACAACCGTTATAATACTACTGGTCAATATGATTGAATATTGACACTTGACGGATTAATAAAATAATAAGTAGAAGGGTGTGTAGCAGCGATAAAGGATTAGCGTTGCAACTGTTGTTCGGTTGGATAAGCGATAATAACTAACGAGTAGATGTGGCAAACGCTTAACGGATTGAGCGGTAGAGAAAAGTAAAAAAAACAATATTGATGAGAGAAGAGTAGGTTCGAGTGAGTGAGTGTGCTAAGTTCAAATAAAGACACAACGAGAGTAAGGCGACAAAAAGGGGAGCTGTCCACTGAAAAAGGTGTTCATGTGGAATAGAGGCAAGACAATGTGTGGACACTAGTAACGGAGCTATGAGTCTGCGTTACTCCTGGCAAGTGGTCCATGAATGACTATGTGTACACTATTGGGGGTGGGTTCTAATCTTCCATTTGTCATACCGGCTACGGGTATGGCGTGAATACCGGTGTGTGTCCATCTTTTTGCGAAGATTGTTCGATGATTTGTACCAGTGGATGTATGATAATGTGTGGATGGCGGACACCAATGCAAGCTCGCATGCCACTTCCTAATTTGGCATCTGAGAATCAAAACTATATTGAATGGAGGTATCGGGGTGTGAACTTGTATTGAGTAGACGGATTTGAGTGGATTACTTTTCGTTGCGCAATACTTCAGGGCTGTAAGGACTTCATTCATGACATTGATGATATCATCGTAGCGTTATATATAGGTATAGACTAGTACATTTTAGTTATCTGACCTATTTCTTGCTATAATTACGCATTCTCTTCCAATATTAATGCTTCATTTGACTCGTGACATTGGGCATAATGTAGTCTAGTGCATTTTGACACGGAAGATACTTGATTGATTGATTGATTGCTTTATTCATGGCACTTGATTAGTAGCTAGTTTGTTTGTTTGATCAAGAGCTGTTGCCATTAGCTAGCTAGTAAATTAGATGAATAAATAGTATGTACAAGACTTGGTAGAGAGTAAATGATAGGCGAGCGGATAAGCCTTGCATGGATCGTCGTTTAATAGTAGACATGACAAGTATACAGACAGACATGCTTGCATGTGAATGATGTCTCGAGTTTGACACGTACACGTAATATGATACCGTTTTATTTTAATAACAACAATGACTCTACCTGTCGGTTAGTTTATCGCCGAATAGCTTATTCACATGTATCGAATACGGAATGAGCCTTGGCGGTGACACTCCTCTTCTACGGCAATTGTCTGTGCTCTTGGCGTCAACGAGGTCGGTATCAAATTTACTATTGTATCCGAGCGGACAGACCACCAAACGATAGGCCAACTATTTAAATATCTTGATGGAATCATTGTATATTCATTGTCTACTCGTTTGCTTGTTTGTTTAATTGCTCTTTTTTCTTCTATTTGTTAACTTTGATTGGCCCATTGTTCAATCAATATTGCCCCTGTCTGAGATTACTTCGCTAATGCGCGATACAGCCAGGAGCTACCTACTGTTGTGAGCACGCTTGCTCTTTTTCCATTCGTCTAACACTTGTTATTGAAGGTATGTAAACAGTGCGATAGCAGGCAACTCTTTATGCACTGCAACAAAGTGGTATGGCGTCTATGATACAGTCACGCAAAGTAATTTGTGCTATTTGTGATTTAGGCTGCACGTGCAGCCATGAGGACTTGCAGTGTGCGCAAGAGGGAAGCAACGCATTATTTGTGCCGCGTAATCTTGTAACACTAGTATGTTAGTACACCAGTGTACTAGTGCTTCGTGCGAAACGTGGCCGCAAATAATGCTTTCCGAAGGAATCCACACGTGGCCTCAGTACATCGCATGTTGTATCGCTTCGCGTTGTCCCTACCGCAATATGAACTTGACGATTCGTTGCTAACAACGCAGTATGTTTGATTTATAGGTTTTTCTTTTCTTCGTTTATACAACAATATTACACTAGCTTTATTGTAGGTCATTCTTCGTAGATTTACAAACTACCGCCATTGCTATCGAGCTATACTATCAATTTGTAAGTGGATGATCCCGTGATACATCTGGTGTTTCGCAAGCAATACTAATTCGAATCTACCTGTGTTGCGTCGTTTTTTTTTTCCGTTATTTTTTTCTACTTTTGTTACACTCCTGCGTTTTGTTGTTGTCACCATTGAACGCACTCCATCCTCTTTATTCCATCTTCTTGTGGCATTCTCGCATCAGATATCTACCGCAGATAGCTTGATATCCTCGCAGACTGTGCTCTGTACCACGTCTGCTCTGAATTGGCCGACCAATCTTACGTTACATTTATCGGTGGATGTGCACGATATAAGAGCAAGAGCGAGAAAGTAGTTGGTCAACAAATCTACTATTTATTGTACTGTTTCCAGTAATATACACAAGCGCAGTCCTACACTTTTAACCTAGGCCTCTAGTCTCCCTTTCCATCGAGTTGTGTGGTTCTTTCCTCTTCTTATCTGTTGTGCTTTCGTTTTCTCTCTCTCTCACTCTCTTTTTCTAGTTGTAGACCACTCACACGTACGTACGCGCGTACGCCTATATATACCTACGAGTATAGTTTGTTGTAGTTGTTGGACCTACTTACATCTGGAATCAGTCACCTGACTTGAGCTGTTTGAGACGCCGTTGTTTACGTTTCCTTTTGTTTTCTTCATTATTACCCGTTTACTTATTCTTATACACCTATCTTACCACCACGAACCTCTTGTGACTATTGCCACTCCTTCGATTACTAGGCGATAGTCTACGCTAACGGTTACGTTATCTTATCTTTTCAATTCATTCTTCCCTCGCATTTCTCCTTTATACAGCAATTTTTTCTACCATTTGAAGTAGGCGTATCACCGTCGTCCCAGTATTGCTCTTTTTGTTATAGTCATGGAGCATCAACTAGTCAACAATGTCACCGATATACTCGATACGAACACCATAACCAATATGCCGCCTCCACCGTACTCGCCGGCGGAAGACACGGCCAAAGTCTCTGGTAAACCTGTGGATACAAAAGCATTGACTAATGGACCGGCGGAGGCGGTACGATTACGTGAACGCGAAGCAACTCGCATGGATATGTCGGTTAGACGTTCAAAGGTGTTGAGTCGAGCTGGACTTGATGACCCGGTGTTCTTCAAGATGTCGCAACTGGAGCAACTGGTTAATTCGCTTCAGTCTGCACTCAACGACCAATCGATGGCGATTCACGATGTACATGGTCAGCTGACTGAGATTAACGATGTTCTCCATATGATGCAAACTAAGGATGAGCCGGTCACCACCACCACCACCACCACCGCAAGTACCACCACGTCGGTAAGTAATTATTGTTGTTGTTGTAGATAATCAAGTGATGACTAACGAATAGTTTATTCTAGAATGATGCAGTTAAACAACCAGTTGAACCTGAACGCCTTGTTCAGGATTTACGGGCAGCAGCGGCAAAATTCTCCAATAACAAAAAGACACCAGCGTCAACTGTGGCCAAGGCCGCAGAAGGGGCAATGGAGGGTCATGTAGGCGATGACAATGATGGTGACGATGACGATGATGATGTCAGAGATCCATTGATCAAGGGCAAGTCCGAGCGTGTGAATGACGAACACGAAGGCGAGAACGATGACGACGACGATAATGACGCATTCGAGGATGCCGAGGATGATGGAAACTACCTGCGATTATGCTCGATGCTCGAGAACCTTATTGCAGATGCAAATATCGCCGTTGAATCACCTGTCTCTATCTTTCCTGAAGTGCCAACCACAAGGGAATCTATCGATGATACGACAAATGCAATGAGCTCGTCAGTCGGATCCGTTGCTGTTAGCGATGTGGACGATGAGTACTCGTTACACAACGATCTACAGCGTCGTCGACAACGTCGTGAAAGACGTAGCGGATCTGGTGCACGCATTCGTCCTGTTAAACTAGTATCCGAGTTGAATCAATCGCATGCTGAATTGGACGATATAATGGTTGACAGGTCACCAACAGCGATTGTCAATACCCCTGAATTAACATCAATGAACGAAGAAGAACAAGAGGAAGACGAGGAGGCAATGTCATCTATTCTTAGAGAGGAGGTTGGCCTGCTAGACATTGACACAATGTCCACGAGTGAGGATGGCCCCGATGCCGTGGAAGTTCGCTTCTTCTGTCAAGTAAAACGAACTGGTGAAACACCTCAGCAGCATGAGATACGCCGTCGTTTGGTGTTACCATTGCTTACGGGCAACAATCTAATGCCTAGCAACATTCGTCGTATTATTTGTGGCGATATGGGTGCTACCGATTCAGTTGACAGCGACAAATCCGTTGTATCCGCTGGCAATGGCACGCGTGCACTATCCGGTGCTTATCGTGGCAGTGTTATTCGTCGTGCTCTAGGCACTGTTCAATTGATGTACTGGCTTTTATTATTTACATTAGGTGTTTTGATGTTGGATACTTATTTATGCGAACTGGCAGGATCACAAGCAGTACACGTTGTCGATGGCATTTGTCCCGAGGAAAGACGCCGTTCACGACGTCGTCCTTATGGTCTACTGGCAACTGATGTAGCACATCAATCGACTGATCCAGCAACTGGTACTATTCCATCGGAAGGCTCACCCGGCATCGAGTATACTGGTATGAAACCGGTAACACTTGCGATAGAGGAGATTCCAATGAAGCGAAATCGCTCTCGTCGCAACTCACTTTAATTATATATGATCATCAGTAAACAGCACACTTGTTAATAATATAACACAATTGATACCATTAAAAATAAAGCTTTTTTTACATTTCATAAATACCGATATTACAGGGTTTTCTAACCACTTAACATTGTTAGCCTTTAGCTTTTGTTCTTATTAATAAATAATTTTGCATACTAGTTAGCATCATTGTCTTTATCATTATGTGAGTATAGAAGCTTTCATTAGCAAATGCTTTATTCTCTGTTTAGCATTCGCTTCATGTTATTTACCACAATGCGAATGGCATTAAGGCAGCATCAAACAATGCTATGCATAACTAGAATGTATCTGTCAAATAATAATAATAATAATGGTGCTAACTAATGCGCAAAAGTGTTTATTAGTAAGAACAGTAGTTAAAAGCTAACAGCGCTGCTCGGTTGGAAAAACCCCGTATGATGATTATGTTACTAACCCTTTTACTAGATAATAATTTGAAACTAGAGACACGTCCTTACCAGTTAGCGAGTGAGCCAATAAGGCCAAGAATCCTACTATAACAATAAGCATTTATTTGACCACTTACAAGGTTAATGTAAACGTATGGAATATAAATAGTGATTGGTAGCAATGATGTATTCACATATGTGTGCTGGACCAGGAATACATTCGATATATGGCATTGTGCGAATTCTAAATTGCTTACTTTGTCTTTGGGAAAATGATATCCTATTTAGTTTACGTATTATCTAGTTGATTTAGATAGTAGTTCAATTTGGAATTCAGACCGAAGGAAAAAGGACGGCAGCAACGATAATTGACGGGGCCTCATTGTAAGTCACATTCGTAGTTCGGATAAGTCGACTGTTTCGTGTGGATTCACAAGTGGAATAATCATTATTGTTGTACCCATGTACTTGCCAATTAAATCATACCTGCAGGAAGATGCCAACTAAATTGTCATATGTGCCTGCGGGCTAAGGAATGCTAACCATTGACCTGTCACGTAACACAGGTTTATCTTGGACTAGTTTTTTCTTTCTTTTTTCTTCCTTGACATCATACGCTGTATTCTTGTCTGTTTGCCTTCTACATGTGATGAGGGGGTGGTCACATTACAAGAAGCCATTCGAACTTGAAACATTCCATTCCAGTGGATCGCGTCACTTGAATGGATGCCGCATTATTGTTATACTCATACTAACTCCGAGTTGAGTTGTAAAATGATAATGCTGCTATTGTATTACTACGACTTTTTTTGGCCAATATCGCTCACCGCTTTTGGCAGGATGGTCTTATCTATTGAAA
Source organism: Syncephalis plumigaleata (assembly GCA_025201365.1). Taxonomy (NCBI): domain Eukaryota; kingdom Fungi; phylum Zoopagomycota; class Zoopagomycetes; order Zoopagales; family Piptocephalidaceae; genus Syncephalis; species Syncephalis plumigaleata. The sequence continues at coordinate 429,080 of JAIXMF010000016.1, forward strand.
AATTCCCCTCGTCTCCGTTTCGAGAGGACCCTTCGATTTACGGAATAAACACAAAACGTAGGCCAATCACATGGGTCAATCAATGTAGGCCAGTGATTCTTTTGGTTATGCCATTCCATATGTGTCACCAAGACGAACAGTGATAGGCTAAGGGATTTCCACAGCCGTTCTCTCTCTTACTAGTGCTGGTACTACTACTACCACCACTAGCCACATGTTTAAATAAAGACGAGCATACTCGTCGCCTCTAGGCACATTCACTCATTGTCGTTTATTCTCCTACTATTGATCTTATTATTATTACTTTCTTAATACTGCGATAAATTTATTATACTCTTTAACTAAAGACATTTATTACCATGTTCTCTAAAACTACACTTACCGCAGCTGCGGTCCTACTCTTTGCGTCTGCCTCTTTAGTTGCAGCCGAATACAGTGCTGTATCCCCATCTACCGCTTACTCACCAGCTACCACCGATACTTATGGTGATGAACTACCAATTAATAATTCCACTTATGGTGGAGAACTTCCATCCAGCAACAACACTGTTCCCTCAGCTCCATACGTGCCAGCTACCCCAGTGCCATGCAATAAAACTACCGGCGGAGAACTCCCAGCTGGCAACAACACTGTTCCAGCTCCTGCTCCAGTCCCATATGTCCCAGCTCCAGTCCCATCTGGTAATGATACCTATGGTGGAGAACTCCCATCAACCAACAACACCGTCCCAGCACCATGCAACAAGACAACCGGTGGCGAACTCCCAGCTGGTAACAACACCGTCCCAACCCCTGCTCCATATGTGCCAGCACCAGTCCCATCTGGTAATGACACCTATGGTGGAGAACTCCCATCAACCAACAACACCGTCCCAGCACCATGCAACAAGACAACCGGTGGTGAACTTCCAGCTGGTAACAACACCGTCCCAGCTCCAGCCCCAGTACCATATGTCCCAGCACCAGTTCCATCTGGTAATGACACCTATGGTGGAGAACTCCCAACTGGTAACAACACTGTCCCAGCACCATGCAACAAGACAACCGGTGGTGAACTCCCAGCTGGCAACAACACTGTCCCAACTCCAGCACCAGCACCATACGTGCCAGCTACTCCAGCTCCAGCTCCATATGTGCCAGCTACTCCAGCTCCAGCTCCATATGTGCCAGCTACTCCAGCTCCGTATGTGCCAGCTACTCCAGCTCCAGCTGGCAACGAGACTTATGGTGATGAGGAAGATTACGAGGACTGCGAATGCGAGGATGAACTTCCAGCTGGCAACACCACTATTGTAACTCCACCTACACCATATGTTCCAGCCCCACTCCCATCTGGCAACGAGACTTATGGTGATGAGGAAGATTACGAGGATTGTGAAGAGGAGGAATATACTCCAGCTCCACTCCCAGCTGGCAATGAAACATATGGTGGCGAGGAGGACTGCGAATACGAGGGCGAACTCCCAGCTGGTAATGACACCTATGGTGACGAGGAAGATTACGAGGACTGTGAAGAGGAGGAGTATACTCCAGTGCCAGTTCCATGCAACGAGACTACCGGCGGAGAACTCCCAGCTGGCAACAACACTGTCCCAGCTCCTGCTCCAGTACCATATGTCCCAGCTCCAGTCCCATCTGGTAATGACACCTATGGTGGAGAACTCCCATCAACCAACAACACCGTCCCAGCACCATGCAACAAGACAACCGGCGGAGAACTCCCAGCTGGCAACAACACCGTCCCAACTCCAGCTCCAGCACCATACGTGCCAGCTACCCCAGCACCATATGTTCCAGCTACTCCAGTGCCATGCAATAAGACTACCGGCGGAGAACTCCCAGCTGGCAACAACACTGTTCCAGCTCCAGCCCCAGTACCATATGTCCCAGCTCCAGTCCCATCTGGTAATGACACCTATGGTGGAGAACTCCCATCAACCAACAACACCGTCCCAGCACCATGCAACAAGACAACCGGTGGTGAACTCCCAACTGGTAACAACACTGTCCCAACTCCAGCCCCAGTACCATATGTCCCAGCTCCAGTCCCATCTGGTAATGATACCTATGGTGGAGAACTCCCATCAACCAACAACACCGTCCCAGCACCATGCAACAAGACAACCGGTGGTGAACTCCCAACTGGTAACAACACTGTTCCAGTCCCATCCACGCCATATGTCCCAGCCCCCGTCCCATCAGGTGGTGAGAAGGCCAAGTCTTATGAGCAAACCTACCCTACCAGCAGCTACTAAGTAGATCTGTTTAGTAAGCTAGCCAAGCTTTTCTAAGCTGCTATATACGTGTAGTAACGACGTAAATATGCTACACTTAATCGTAACGTTTTTTATCATCAGTGTTTCATATTTCCTTATTTCACTTCTCACCTTCTTGACCTTTATTTCTTCCACTAGATTTATCATTGCTTTCTATTTGCTATTAATATTTGCATGGCCATACTCATCCTTTTAGAAGATGGATGATGGCTTACTATCTTACACGTGCATACCTAACTAAAGCCATAGCAATAATATGCCATAATAAATCTACAGCTGAATTAATAGTACCATAAGTTTTAATGCTATATCTTAATGTGCATATCATGTTCGAATGTTTTGATATGTTTGTTTATTTGCATTCAAAAATTAGTATTATTACTCATGCACATGACATAAGAATAGAATAATTACATGTACAGAGTTTTTGCGACCAAGCAGCGCTGTTAACCTTTAATTTCTGTTCTTACTAATAAATAAATTCGCGCAATCGTCAACATCACTAGTTAAATAGATCCTTTGTCAATAAACATGTAGAATTCTGTAATCGAATGTTAATACCATTCTATATGATCCCCCTGTGATAACTATTCATACTAGTCATTTTCAATGCTTGCTAATAAGCTATTAGTTTGTAATTAAACAACATCCTCTTTATTCATATATCAAATAAGCGTATTAACTATCCAAATATACGAACACTAATTATTAGAAAGTATTAGATGTGCAACGATTAAGTAACATTTCAAACTCGTTAACAAATGGCATAATAGCATCCGCGTGCAAATGCTGAGGGAATACCGCCGTTTCTGCTTGTTGTGGCACTGCCAATGCAGTGACATGTTCAAACAGCCATATCAATCGTTGCTCGGTGGATATATTAAGCATTGAGCCATTAAGCATGGGCGATCCCGGTAGTGAGAACGAGGTTAATGCGGTGAACGATTCAGTAGGTGATGGTGGCATCGCGTCTTCATCCTTATTTGACGGGATCTTATCCGTGTCTTTATTTTCATAACTAGCTGAAGGTACACTAATGCCAAGTGGCGATGAAGCAGTCGATAGAGGAGATGCGTGCTCTGTAGGTGTTACCGACATACGACGTATTGGCATTACATTATAAATCCTATTGGTGTTATTGGTGCTAGTGCTGCTAGTACTTATTCCCTCGGTAGTAGATGCTGCTGTATCAACTGATTCCATCGCATCATAGGTGGTATTGGATACAAGACGGCGTAGCTCATCTAGGTCAACTCGACAGGCGTTGGCTTCGTCTGGACCAATAAGTGATTCATAGCGCAGCAGTAGTTGATGCCGTGCTAGTAGCGATAATGCCAACGGTTCTTTCCCCGCCAGACAAGTAAGTAGCGTGTCAAGCTCTCGTACCGTCACCGTGCCATCAGGTAACGTGATAATGCCGTGTACTAGACGTGCCAATGCTTGTGCTGCGGAAATGGGCAGCATTGAAAATGCCGAGAACAAACGGGAGATAAAGTTGAAACAGAATGCCGAGTGTCCAAGCAAGAAACGCGATGACATGGCCGGTAGTTGAAGAATCTGCGTAAAAATACGCTGCTGTTGCTGTTGCAATACATCAATCCATTCGGAAGCTGGTGCCGTCAAATTGATTTGCATTGATGACACGTTACCCGTGCTAGCCTGCTGTTTATCTTTCGCTTTTGTTCGACTAAACGATTCGTGTTGTAGCGAGGTGTTCTGCCCGTTATCAGTCATCAGGCTTGACTCTTCATTCGATGTATCCTCTTGTGCCGAGTTTGCACTTGCTAGTTGCGTCTTCATTGTCTCCACCGCCTCGTGAAGACGATCGAACATGTCAAGAGCCAGATGCAGATAATTGATACATACACCGCTTTGCACATCCTGAATGTCGATATAGCGAGGACGACAAGCTATTCCGTAGCACACCTGATATAGGAAGCAAAGTGCTTCTGTTTCCTCGAGAAGGACACGCGCCCTCCATGGCAATCCTGTATCCGTGCTGGGATCAGGACGACGCTGTCTATTCGCGGCGCTGGTAGGAGTTGACGCTGTTGAAGTGGACCGCGAGCCACTAGTCGCGGTCGTTGATCGCGGGTCATTCGATAAACCAAGCCGGACATTTCGAAACCATTTAGCGAATTGACGCGGTACCCCAAGTGTATAGAATGCCTCCTCCCAGGTATTTAGGGAAAGGAGCGGGAATCCTGGGGATGCTGCAGACGCCCCGTTTGTATTACTGCTGTATTTGATATTCAGACTGCTATGCCAGTCAGACTTTGTATGATGAGTGGTTGTAATTGCGGATAATTCCCGTAGAGCAAATATCCGTTGATAAGGATGCGCCTTCTCCAGAGTCTCGTCGACAACCGACTGCCAATGTCGCGAGACAGCCCGACATCGAGCCAGGGTATGGACGGGCAAGATGGCGTAAATGTGATAGATTCGCAATTCCAACGGCAAGCAGTCAAAACGTGGCCGTTCAAGCCGTTGCTGATAACAGCTGGATGGACGGTCCATGGCGTGTACGTAAACAACAAGTAACAACAACTAGTAGCAATGACTCGATATTTGTGAGTGTTTTTACAGAATTAAGCGTATGGTCGAGTAAACAAACGAGTATAAACAGGAGGGGTGTACAACTTGTAGTGCTTACTGTAGGTTGGTGGGCAATTCTGTCAATAGGGTCGGAAGAACTGCCGACGCTTTCACTTCCGAACTATACGACGAATAAAGTGTGAGGAGCAGTATGATGGTAAATAGGTGGACGATATCGTATGATACCAATCGTTGCAAGTTGATGGGAGGACAAAGACTGATATGTAACTGACAAGACATCCACTTGATTATTCATTTCATTAGAAGGATGGAATGTATGAAATCGTATGATTCCTCATTAATGACATAGTTAGGACGTATACGTATGTGTTTGTGTGTTGCTCAGTAGATGATTTGGATTCCTATACAGATCACTCTCGATTAAAGCCTTGCATTTATCGCTGTCATTATTTGAGGTTGGATTGGTTGTGAGGCACAGTTACTAGTGTATAATTAATTAGTGTATCAATGTCGTTGTTGTCGTTGTTGGAGTAAGCGTGTGTAGACAATGTCGAATGATTGCTTCATATTAATAATGCAGGAATTAATAAATGGTATCCTGGTCGATCAAGTTGTAGTAGTTTTAATACTTGTTGCAAACAACGAAAAGAATAGATTTACCATGTTGTTTATATTCGCAGTATAGTTAAATGCGATACAAGTAGTGTATTCCCGAGTATAAAACTACTATTTATTACGATCAAAAAATGATAACAGGATGATGAAATCGACAAAGTGATTAGAGAACGGTACTTGCCTAGGCGAACCATGATGATTGCTGAATAAATGGCTAAACAATAACGCAAATAAAGCACACGATATTGTCGAATAATCAATGAACCATGCTAAACATTATCACTTCTTTAATCGAATGTAACCGAAGCACTACCAGTAACAGTACGCGTTGATACTAATAATCCGTTGTCAGCATCTTCCTTCTCTCCAACATAGCCACTCTTGCTAAATGGAGTATCTGAGGTAATGTGAACGCGTGGACCTTCTACCTCCAGCTTTCCGGTAACTGTAGTCGATTTGAAAGATCCTTTGAAATGAGCCTGATAATATTAATGGCACAGAACAGTAGTTGTTAAATAATGTATATACATATGCATATGTGTTTCTTTTACTTACTACATAAAGCTCAATACTACCACTCACGGTGTTGGCCTGAACGGTGGTGGTTCCTTCTATTTCTTCTTCTTCTTCTTGTTCTTCTTTCGTTAAGTCATCCAAGATAACGCTTGCAGCAAAATCTCCTAGCGGATTCAGCATGTATTCATCTGGGTCTTTACCTTCGGACGGCGTATAATTGATATGACCTCGTACACTGCCGCTGACACTCTTAACGTGCGCGGTCTCTGACACATTGGCATAGACCTTTACATCGCCACTCATTGATCCGGCGTAGAACTGAGCGGCCAACACATCGACAATGGTGGTAGCTCCTGAAACGGCACCCGCTTTGACTACGGCATTGGGCGCCTCTACATGGTGTACTACCGTTTCACCGGATGACGTGCCGACTTTAAGCAATTGGCGAGCCGACACATTTGTAACGTGTACCATTCCCGAGACACTGCCCACTTTAATGGCTTCTGCCTGGCCGTGGTAGAGAATAACAGCACCGTGCACCGTGCCTGCCTCGATATGCGTGACTGCGTTGATGTTACCCAAATGGATTCGACCAGATACGGCACCCGCTTTAAGTCGGCCCAATTGAACTCGTTTAAGTGTAGGAACATGAATAGCACCTTGACGAACGCCTAAACCAATGGCATCGAGTGATGATAGGGATTCCGGTAGTCGGATACGCAGCTTGACTACTACCTGGATATTCCTATGATGTCGGTGTGGAGGAGGATGTGGATGTGGATGCGGATGGTCTGGATGGTGTGGAGGAGGATGTGGATGTGGATGATCTGGATGATGTGGAGGAGGAGGATGCGGATGGTCATCATCGTCATCACCATCATCAAATTTCCTACCATGATGCCCAACTGTTTCTAAACGCCATGAGTAGCGACCGTCTTTTTGTTCCTCCACAACGTGAATGTTGTCTTGCGAATATCGCTTATGTACATATGCTTTGAAATCTACCAATATGTGGTCCTTGTGCTTATCATCATCGCCACCATCATCATCGCCATCGTCGCCGTCGCCTTCTAATTGCTTGAAAAACTCTGGTAATACCGGGTGATCCGGATGATCTAATGGCAGCTGCTCTTCCGATGGGTCATCCTTCTTGGGCACATCATGAGTCACTGTAACAAAGGACCAAGAATGACAGGCCTTGATGGAAAAGTCTAATTCATGCCAGTTGGCTGGATCTACGTAGAATTGGCCGTTGCCCTTGAAAGGCACCCATCGATGTTTCTTCTTCTTCTTTCCTTCTTCTTCAAGCTCAGGCGGTATTACCACCGCACTACCAACCGTCTTCAATGATCCTTCATCTAGCCATTTTGCCTCTGATGTATCGGCGTGAATGTCGCAGCTATGCTCTCTCACATCATTGAGCCATCGGTCGAGTTGACCATACTTGAGATCGATCAGACTGGCGCTCGATCCATGCTGACACGCATGATGCTGATGACTATTCTGGCGCATTAAATGAATAAAGGCGATGGGCGAGAGCAAGACTGCGGCCGCGGCTGCGCTAAGAAGCACTTGCTTGTAGCGAGTGTGGCGTCGTAATTTACGCATCTGTTGCGCATCGGCAATATCTTCCCTCCAGTTTGGATTGCCATCATACATTTTCTCCTCATTGGTGTCTTGTTGAGGAATGCTCTGATAACGATGGGCAGGGCTGTTTATATCATCTATAGTGTAATACAGAAAATAATGCATTGTCTTAATTATTTTCCACGATCAAGTGTCTACAATGGTATCTATTTGCCAATTCATAACAATATACTTACGGGTGCCGCCCATCACCCCAGGATATTGGCTATCCGTCATAACGCTGCTATATGTATATGTATATACGTGTGATTGGTATTGCTATCGGATAATAGTAAGAGTAATAAGAAAGAGAGAGAGAGAGAGCTACAGACAAAATGTGCTATTCGATGGGATAATAACAGTATGAATGGACAAGATAGACAAGTAAAATAAGCAGAGAGAGAAAGAGAGAAAGAGAGAGAGAGAGCAAACGAGAAAGAAGGATAGAAGAAAGCAAGTCTTGTATGATAAATGGTTTCAACAGAGTTTTTATTGGGCTACTTGTTCCAACGTACAACCTGTTGCGATTGTTCACTCGTAGTGCACGAATGCCAACCAGCAAATGGACTGCATGATGAAATGCCAAGAATAGCCCACTGTCTTTTTTAGTTACTAATATCTACGTCAAACACAAATGCATACACACGCACGCACAAAGGTGATTCAAATCCAATACATTATTGTAGAGGAAGAAAGGAAGGAAGGAAGGAAGGGAATGTTTAGCCAAGAATTTGACAGACATGTTTATTCTTAGTCAGTTGTCAGGTTTATCCTATCCGCAGGATGGAACTACAACCAGATGGTGTCAGTCAGTCAACAAGAGACTGTTTAGTTTACATGATGTGACGTCATGAGCTAAAGAGCAAGACAGATCATTTACAATGATGGCAATTCAGCTATCGTCATTGCAAACACACACATACACACGTACCAGCAGGTGTAGTAATCATCGCGATTATGATGATAATAATGAGGTGATGACGAATCAACATCATAATATTAGTAAATGCATTTTCACTTCTTGCAATGCCTTAAATGGCGCCTGTGTGTTTCGATTGGAATTAATCTAATAAATCGTGATAATAATAGAACTTGGTATGTAATAGTATAGATCTGCTACAGGACATGCTTCTATCGCCAGGTTCCATCCTATGCATTATTAATTATTAGCATAAATGGTTGGGGGTGAGGAAGCATTGAAGCACGAAGAGGCATTGTCGTATCGTCTCTTTTTTCATCGCTTGTACTACCGCACTCCTATGTGCATTCCCTCTTTTCTTAAGCATTCAAGTCCTTTTCTTTCTTCTCTTTCTCTCTCATTAGTACAAATCGTATCTCGTTAGCCTCTATCGTAAATATAAGCGTTGGCGGTTTTATTGCCTCATGGCAGGGAAGAGGAAGAGGAGAGCAGGCCTAACCTTGCATTTGAGTAAATTTCTATCATTTCAATGGTGCAGGCAGTAATGTATGATGGCGCACGGCTTTTCGCTTCTCCGTTTGATCATATCCAAATGCGTTCATGACAATCATTTTGTGTCCGTTTCTTCGCGACACTGTCACAGGAGAAGGGACAACAGCAGCTAGTATAATGGCGTGTATTTATAGCAACTTTTTAATCGGTTAATAAACTTGTTTATTAGTTGGCATTGTAACAGGCATTACATATCATGCATGGATGATGAAAATATATTAACAGGTGCGGCCAGTCACGTAGATGGCATGTGCTGACATGCTAACGCCTTCACTCTTCTTACTCGTACTCGTGTCGAATAGGCACTTATCGCCGCTTTCCTAATCATTATTACGCTGCTTGTTTCGTTTCTTTTTTTGTTCTCTTACTTTGTGATTGTTTGTCTGTCGTAGCTACCACGCTTCTTGAATGTATTGTCGTGCCGGCTTTCGATACATTGTTTAATTAATGGCTTTACCTTAACGTCTTTCCATCTATTCTATAAATTATATAATCATCGCGACTTTAGTTCCTAGTAATCAGTTTAGTTTTGATCGTTTTACAACAGGTGTCGCATCATGAACATATCAATTCACAGTGATAATCATATATTGGTAATTCGATCTGATAATAATGATTTTATTGCATCCGATATTGCCGAAGCATTCGTTATCGATGCTATCGATGTTGTCACTTCAACCCTCATCACCTGCGGGTTCTTCTATAACGTCTACACGGGTCTGCTCGGCTATATAAAAGCAAAATATCAGCAGTGTCCACGCAATCAAAACCTAATGCTTCTGGTCAACGTGCTACAATCGCTGGTATGCTTCGCCGTGGGCGCACTCGTACTCGTACACCATTGCGCACCCTGGGTATTCGACTGTACAGTAGATATGGTGGCATGTGCTGTAGCACTCGCGGTAAGTGGTGGCTGTGTCACCGGTATTATGGTGGTGTTCGCTTACCAGTCGGCGGAGACAACGCAACGTGCACGTGCCCTACTGGCATTTGGTGTGGTCGCGGTGGTCGCCACCGTCACTGTGGGCGCATTCTCAGCGCATGCTATTTCAATGGGCCGTACCACCTTTAGTAATTGCACCATGAGCGCTCATAGTACGGCCTGGATTGTATGTAAGCTGATGGTTGATCTCGTCACCAATTTCGGTTTGTCATTGGCCTACTTGAGCACGCTACGAAGAATCGTTAACGACACGGGTCTACCTATTTACCGGGTTCTCTTTACGCATGGGCTTGTCGGTCGGTTCCTCGTTCTACTATCCAATCTAATATGTGCAGCGCTAGTGGCCGTAAATATCGCGAGTAAATGGCACGTACTCTTCTATTCAATTGACGGTAAGCATGCTACCATCATTGCTATTTGCAATGTGCTCTTCTTTATTTTGTCATTAATGCTAACAGTTTAAACGTGAATGACATGCTTGGCCTATTCCATTGCCGTTTCTAGAATTATTAGCCTCTACCATCTTGAATTGGCAGCTAATGGCACGCCATAGGGCGTTAAATACCCCATTGGCCAATATATCCGCCGAGATGGCTCTTGTTCAAAGTGGCGTGATTACACTCTCGCAACCTTCTTCCGCCTTTCATTCTCCTGATGATGTGCTGCATTGTCGTTGCTATCATCGAGCAACCTAGCGGAGCATTTCCATCATCATTGGCAGACGAACTCACTTGTTGTCCGTTATGCTTGCAATTGACTTTTGGCTTTATAGCTGCATCTACCACGTTTATTTCTTTTTCCCCATCATATGACTGATTGTTCCGGTTGAACCTACATTTCATGTAATTAATATAGCAATTTAGGTGTATTTGTTCCATGTGACTCTTTCTTGAAAACAATTCCAGTGTTAAGAATGGCTTATTATGAACGTGGTATCCTTACCCGTTTACATTGTTGTTCTTGACTAGCCATGAGGTCATAGTTCGGCAATTGTATCTTGGAATGCCTCCGCTCGTGCAATACCAATACCATTGTGTGTATGTGTATGTCGACACATTCAGCATGAATCAGTTGTGAGGTTTACTATTTCTGTAAGGTTACTCACAACATTCTAAAACGTTGTGCAACAGGATACACCTTCTATGGTAGAGGCTCTCTTCTCTTCGAAACAACATGACCAGTTCTTTACCCGAAGCCTTTCTAATAATAATAGTAATAGTAATAAAGAAGAAAAAGTATGCTGTGCTGGGGTTATCGATGCCGTATGAATTAGTCACCACCATTCCAGGGGCAAAGGTTTTTTTCATACTTAAATGACACAACCTACTCGTAAATCGTACTACGCTCTTAAACAATTGTCATTCGAGATCGCCTATTTATTAGTCATCCTATTTCTTTCTATTGCATCGGATCTCCATTAATATTTCATATCTCCATCCTGCTATTTGCCAATGTACTACTGCGCTGCGCGTAATATTGTTTGTTGTTAGCTACTCTCCTTCATTTAACGATTGTCCCTATTGAACATTGTCCTCTATCATAGTCTAGTATAGGACTAGGAATATTGCCGCTTAACAAGGGCATCACGACAATATCGTACACTATCAGTCAAGCATGGTTACTTCACGACAAACATTGCATGCTCAACTCGTCAATTATTATGTGCATACACATCAGGATTTTATTGACACTATACTTATCACCTATTTCACCTATTTATTTCTTCATTGCACATTCATTGCATTTAACGTTTATCGCCGATCCTGCCGGTATCGTTGTCCATTTATTCAAAAGCTCATCATCCATCTAAACCTTATACAAACATGCTTCTGTTTATCCGTGGCCACATTCATACTTTTACGCCATGCCATGCCATGGCTATTTGGCTGCGAGGTGACCAAGCACCTTTCCATCCTGTGCCTCACCATCTCCACAGGTTGCGTCAATGGCATCCTGGTAGCATTCGTGTTTCAATCGTCGACCAACCTCAAACGGGACTACATCCTCATAGGGTTGGGGGTGATCGCCATTCTGGCCACCATTGGTGTTAGCGCTTTTGCCTATGTTGCCGTCGAATTCGAGGGATCCGTCAATGGCAATTGCTATCTAGTGGCGCAACAAAGGAGCTGGGTAATCGTCAAGTTTGTGATTGATCTGACCATCAAGTTTGGTCTTTCGTGCGTCTACCTGAACGTGCTGAGAAACATCGTTCGAGACACTGGCCTATCTGTGTACCGTGCACTATGGCGCGGCGGTCTCATCGGCAACTTTCTCGTCCTATTCTCCAATATATCCTGCGTTACCTTGGTGTCAACCGGTGTACTCAGCCGATGGGCCACCGAACTGTACGTCACTGATGGTATGTAGTCTGCTCTAACCCCTATTATCGATAGAGAATACTCGACTAACATTTCGATTACTGTTTGTTTAGTGTTGATCACGGCCATGATAATCAATTGGCAACTAAGAGCGCGTCATAATGCATTTTCATATCATTAACACCACTACTAAAGAGTAGTAAGCTGTTTATTTATTATTACCAAGCGCATTTGATGATTTTTGTTAAATAATGAAACTGTAGTTTATCGCATATAGATTTCTAATTGATACTCGAGTTATTCATTAAAGTATATAGACAATTACATGCATTTAGTAATAATAGTAATGATAATTTATTAATTACAGCCGTGTCTTCGTATCCTATAAAATATTAATTGAAATGTTGCAACTGTCGTCCATTCGGAAGACAGAAGCTATAATAATGATAATAATATGGAAGATAAAGAAGTATTCCTATGCACACTCATATTAAGCGGCCTTTTGAGTTTGAGTAGATTCGACACCGAGACCGACACCTAATGATGCTGTAGCACCATCGGCTGACGGATTAAGAAGTTCAGTTCGAGTGCGAGTCAATGCTGATGGAGCTTCTCCAGCGATGAATCGAATCATCATCTCGCGAGCATAGCTGCATAAGCTGTCAGCACGCGATGCATTTGAAGCACTGAGTGAACATTTGAGTGAGATATTGCTCGAGCTACAGTCATTAACCTAGACAAGCACGATTCGTACTAATTAGCACGCCACTCAATCCTGGCTTATCCGCTGCACTTACCTCCATCTTGCAAACGCGACCATCCCAATACTCACTGCTGCTGGCTATCTCGCGTAATCGTTCGCGTAACGCATCAATCGGCGCTTTATAGTCGACAAAGAGCATAACCGTTCCAATCTTGAAAGCTGAACGGCGAGTCCAATTCTCGAATGACGCCGAAATAAAACGCGACAATGGCACGATAATACGTCGTTCATCGGGTGTACGCACCACCACATACTGCGCCACAATTTCCTCTGAACAGGTGCATGCTTGTTAGACATGCATCATAATTGACTATTACCACTCACCGATAAATCCATGCGTGCCATCCACCACGACCTCATCATCCAGCATGAATGGCTGGGTTAGCGCCACTTGTAGATTGCCGATAACGTTCTCGATCGATGGACGTGCCGCCAAACCCACGATAAGACCCGCTACACCTGCACTGGCCAGTAGACTTAGACCGAACTGCCAGGCCGACGGGAATGTCATTAGTATGCTGGCCAGACCGAGTATAAATATGATTGTGTATAGTGTACGTGTTATAACTACAAGCTGCGTTTGCACACGACGATACTGTCGATTGTCCTTCTCCTTGTCGGCGTCGTTCTGTCGCTCAACGACACCAGCCGCTACACGCACCACATTGATGCACAACCAAGTAATGCCGACAATAAGTAGGATGACCAATGCGTGGCGAATGGTTTTAGTTATATCGTCGGATAGGAATTCAAGAAACGGAAACGTAATTAATGCCGCCATTACCGGGAACATGAATAGTGTCGGCCATGAACTGTCCATACATACGCAGCAACAATGTAAGCTATATCATTATCACTTGATGATCATGTATCCTATATTTACCAGTATTTGACTAGGTCGTCGTCAACCTTGTTTGCTGTTCGACTGGCAATATATTTAAGCGTCATGTGCAGGATAAAATGCAATATGACGGAACCGACTATGGCACCCAACAAAATGGCGGTCGGTTGAACCCACGCGTCCACCATGATGCTAGTATGTATATGTATGTATATATCGTTAGAACAATAAATAAGTAGGCTAATAAGCGGTTGACAGCGGATTCAGGTGAGTCAATACGGAGTGGCTAACAGAACAAGAGATTAACGACTAATTAAGCGGTGGAATTCATACAAGAAAAGAAGGCACACTTGATTTGCGCCAACCGTCAGACTTGGAATAACATCCTCATTCGATTTTTACTTTATTGCCGCTCAGTCCACGTGACGCATCGTACCACTCGACTGAGCGTCACCTGTCCATCGAGTATGTTTACTAACTCATACTAGTACGCTTTGTATTTACTTTCATTGACGGACTATGGTGCTACCAGCTAAAGAGATAAAGCATAAGAAGGTAATATGACTACGAGTAATACAGGGAAATGTAGCAATTAATTCGGATAACATGATACGACATTGAAGGTTCGAGATGCCATGCTACTTATGCACCATGTTATGTGGAGTAATTGCTAGATTTCGATGTCATCCTTTATTCTTCTTATTCTTCCTTTCATTATTATATTTATTGTCACTATTTAGTCGTCTTTTCGCTCAGAAGCATACATATTATTAGTCTTTATCATTTACTGTGTGTTCAACAACATTATTAGTTACATCTAGCTGACTTATCCAGTCAAAAGAGGTAAGAAGCTTAGTAGACGATTAATGTTTGACGACAATAGTAGTACTCGACGAAGGACTACACTTTTGTCTGTACTTGCTCAGTACATCGATACTTTTGTATTGCAACAGACGTGAATGGCATAATCATGATATACATGAGCAAGTGCTATATTCAGCATCAATTAAACTAATAGTTGTTGTTGTTGTTGTTATAGTGAAGCAAGTCAGCTTAGAGCAAGTAGTTGTTGATACACATCATTCAGTATCAGTGTCAACAAGTGATTATTCTGGTGCAGGCACAAACAATCCATTTGTATTCCTGACATTCCTTTCGTTTATTATCATATCCTGTGATTCAATACGGCTAGAATGTCTAGTAGTTCATCATCGTCTAGCAGTGAAATGAACAATGATTTAAATCATGATGTGGAACAACATCAAATGGCAGATGATGCTTTATCGATAACATTGTCGTATAGGTAGGAGTAAGGGTGTATCAAGTATGCATGCAGATTGCATTTCAACGCTAACACATGATCCACGAGTAGACCTGATTCCATTGCCATGTCAATAGACTCGGATTGCATTGGGCGTTGCAGCAGTGATATTTCACACTTTAGTCGAACCAGTTCATTTGCAACCATTACAAGTAGAGCGTATGCCAGACAGAGCAACACTAATATATCGCATCGCAGCCAGACGTATTCAGCATTAAGTAATAGATCATCCAATGATGATGATGATGATGATGATGATGATGACTTGTCGATAGTAATGGAAAAGTTAGATGTGCATAATGATTTCTTGACATGCTCGATGACGACACCAATAGTATGGACATGAATCAACAACCTATACTTGCTAATAATTCCGTTCAACATGAATCAACATCCACCACATCATATATTGACAAATCAAATTTACTACTTACAAAGGACGATAATAATGGCATTCTAACTGTGAGGAATGCTGATGACTCGGCACTAATACCACGTAAAGCACATGAATATTATCAATCTACCCAGCACTTTTATCGATGGTGGCGACTGCATTTCGTGCTCAAATCATACTTCGGATACACTACAAGGAGCTCTTGGAATACAAGGATAGTTTCAATGGCCGCCACGCAATAGATATTTTATGTTTGATTATGAAAACAAATGATCGAGATCTTGCATTGCACGTTGGTCGTGCGCTGGAAGCACAACACTTTTTCCATGATGTAACCTATGATTACCGGCTACGCGATAATCCAGATGATATTTATCAGTTTCAGAGAAGCATTGCCACGAAACTCATAGCACGGAATGGTTATGCCAATGGAGTTTCGACATTCAACATGGATGATAGCAATTCAAATAGTGTAAGCAGCAGCGACATTTCTTCATCGACTGCTACTATCAATACTCGATCAGTAGATGCATCACCAATCAAATTGCCAAATGGTGTATTTACATGGCTTACGAATTGCTATTCACCACATGCACACAGATGTTCCCTGCTATAGCATGTCATGTTCGCGTCGTATAAAGGAACAAGCGAGATTTGGAAGTGAACTAGCTAGTGAATTGAAGCATAATGCCAATCGATTAAGCCAACATGGCCAAAGCCAATCAAGAAGTCAATGTATTATGACTATAGTAAATGAACTATCAAATGCGGCGTCAAATGGAGAACAAAGGCGACAGGAGATTATTAGCGATATTATTCACACCGAACAAAAGTTTATGGATGCGCTTGAGACCATCAAAAGGGTATACATTGAACCATTTCGCTATGCAAACATTATTAGTGATCCTATAGAGCTCGATGCTTTTATTGAGAATGTATTTTATAACATACCAACTATTCGTCAGACTAGTGCACAACTGCTACAAGCATTGATTGAACGACAAAACGAAAATACGACCGTTGAGCGAATTGGTGACATCTTCCTTGCACATGTAGACAAGCTTGAACCATTCGTGTCGTATGCTGCACATCGACCATATGCCTTACATCATCTAGATACGGCAGTCAAGAAGTATGATGAATTACTACGATGGCTGGAGGAACGGAAGCGTATGCCAGAAGTACACGGGATTCCCATTCACTGGTTTCTTGCACAACCTACAGCGCGACTTGCTCGATATCCGCTCTACTTGAAGCAGCAATAAAAGCATCACCTGAAGGACATCCGGATAGAGAAATTTGGCATTGGCCATTAGAAAGATCCGTATATTAATGGAACGCGTCAATTGTGAGATTGAGCGTGCAGACATGCGTATTTACTTGTTCCAATTAAACGACGTATTAAGCTGCAATCCTAAAGATCTTCAAGTGTTGGCATTGCTGGATCCTGAACGACAGTTAATTCATGAAGGATCGTTGATGAGGCAAGCCAATATTGGTCGTTCATTTGTGACACTGTTTCTTTTTGATCACTATTTATTATTGGTTAAACAGCGGAAATTAAAGGAGAGAGACAGATACGTGGTGTATCGACGTCCAATTCCACTGAGAATGCTTATGACAACAGTGGAGGATGAGCCAGCATCGACTAGTACAGGTCTTGTACCATTCTTCAGATCTGCGTCCGGTGGCAACAACACTACCCGTACTAGTTTCCTATTAAATTCACGCATCTCGGTGTAAATGGCATGGAAATTACACTCTATGCGTCATCACTCATCGAGCGTCAGGAATGGCGTGAAAGCATCGAGATGCAATGCAAGCTGATTGTGGAAAAGCAGATGATATTCGATAGTGTGGCATTATCGGTTAATGAGTTTAGGAATACTTTGTCTATCAACTGCTCTACAACATCATGTAAGCACTATTTTGTAATTATTATACATTGATGTCCCAAGCTAATCAGTCATTCCTAGATTATCCTAGTAGACTCATAATAGGCACAGATGATGGGGTCTATATGGGAACACCAGATCAACAGACTCCATGATAAGAATACTAAACTAAAGAAGGTGCATAAAGTCGAAATACTCGAGGATTACAATATGCTTTTGGTATTACACGGTGAGTGAAGTAGTCTAACATTAATGCATAGAATACTGAATGCTGCTTGATAGGCAAAAGTCGTACGCTTACAGTGTTTACTATAAGTCAAATGGTAGCAGCGTACCAAAGTGGATCCAAATGGATATAAAATTAGAACAAAAGTAACATATTTCGAATCGGGTGCTTGTATGGGTCGTCTCTTAATATGCGCAGTAAGATCCGAGGCACTTTACTCGACCATCGATCTTTTCGAACCGATGTTCGACGATAGAGGGAAGAAGTTCAGGTCATCATCCTCTAGTAGATCATTGGTCAAGTATAAGGCAAGTATACCTAATCAAATAGATGTAATCATTGCTCATACATATTTGTCGTAGACATTCTACATGCCCAAGGAGACATCATCGGTTCATTTCATGCAAAAAAGCTATGCTTCACTTCTAGGAATGGATTTGAAGTGCTTAATTTGAATGACAAAGAGCCAGTATCATTGCTTGATCTGAAAGATGAAGCGTTTGATTTTGTTGTTCAACAAAATGATGCTCGATCCATAGCTATATTCCATTTTGGCGGTAAAGGTTTTCTGTTATGCTACAATAAATTTGCATTCTACGTAGATGAGCGTGGCAAACGTTCCTGGCCTGATTGGCTTGTAACATGGGAGGGAGAACCATCGGCATTTGGTAGTTACAATGAGTTAGCATAACTTGTCATGCATGCTAATTACGTATTTCATCGTTAGCTGTCGATTACCCGTATATACTTGCATTCGACTCGAAATTCATCGAGATTCGTCATGTTATCACGGGGGAATTAGAACAAGTCATCCCCACTGGACCATTGCGTAGTCTTAGTACGCATCCAGATTCAATACAATACGCAACAACGGGAAATGATGGCTATCATCACATATACAAACTAAAGCGAAGTGCTCAGGCAATAAAAGCAGCAATAGGTGTCTAGTTAGAAATAAAGTAGCTAGTATGCAGTCAACACTTGTAATAAATGATATTGGCATTATCTATTGTATCGAATGAGCATTATGACCATAAAATACAGGATATTTATATATAATATAGCAACGATTAAATAGAATAACAACCAAATAGTATACAAAAAATAAAGATAAATAAGTACGCCTTCTTATTTACGTCCACAAACGGTTTGAATTACCCAATAGGACTGGTATTGATCGGCCTCTTCTTTAGCTTCATGTAGTAGGCGAGCGAGCGTTAACTCGTCCACACCACACACTTGATAAATGAACGGAGCAATAGCACTGAAAAGTCGTTCTACGTTGGACCACGGATTACGGCGTGGATGAGGCGCCCAATCGCCTAGCGGTAATCGATGCGTAATTGGTTGTACATCGCTAAATCCCACCGATGACATAAGCCAGGGAAGGCGAGTACGATAGTCGGCGATCGCCCAGCCAAGAAAACCAGCAGTTGTAGTGATTAGCGCGTTAAGCTGGTCGGCTGCCTCTCCGGGATTATGGATCAAATAGTCGGTTTCCACTAGTTCAAGCCAGCCATTAGGCGCGGCAACTCGGTAGCACTCAGTCAGATGAAGTCGCCAATGATCGGTGGGTATAGCGGCCAGCATATGACGTTGGTGAAGGTAGCTGAAATGATTATCGGGGAATGCAAGGCCATTGAGGATGTTCATCGATTGAAATTGACAGTTAGACAAGACGACGTTATTCGGCATGATAGATGCATTATCGATGCCAACACATTGACAATCGGGAAAGGTGTTTGCCATTTCCTGCACGGAACAATAGGAAACATGAGAATACGTCAATGACTGAATGATGAAGTGTAGATATATATATGTGTGGAATGATGGAATAAACACTTACCAGTAGCCATGTGCCAGTACCAGTGCCAATGTCAAGTAGGCGTGTAGGATTACGAATAATTCTGGTGTGGTTACGACCGACTAATGCTTGATAAACGTAATGCAGTGAATCCATACTGCAAGTTGGCGTAGAATAAAGTTACGAGAATACATGTGCAAATTAGTAAATCAATCGAATAATGCTCTATGACTTGCTATCCACTTACAGATCACCGAAATCCTCGTCTTGAGGTAGGATGTAATGCTCGCTAGAGGGTTCATCGCTAAATAACTTGCAAACCATACCGCTACTTCGCTGGCTTGATGTGCTTGATGGTTTACTTTTCGTGCCAAAGTTGGAGGCAATGGAAAAACGATGCTTGGAGTATTTCCACGGTATGACATCATCTAATTGTTTGGCATACTTTCTCGATCTATTCGTACGTCTTGATGCTTGATAGTCGATGGAGCATTCGCTTGACTGACTGCTGTAGCATCGCTTATGTTTCCTGGTATTCCGCATATGCGAGAATCGATTACCCATTATGATTGATAGAAATGAAGCGAGTAAAATAGATTATGTAAGAATTTGACAGAAATTATGATGCCGATAATGTTGCTGTTGCTGTTATAAGTAGATTAAAGAATGGTAGTTCAATGGTAATGCTGATTTTGTATGCTAATGCGATGCAGTAGAATTAAAAAGAGAAGAGAGGAAAAGAGAAATGGAATAGAGGACGTGAAACGGTTCTAAGCGTTTACTTCCTGCGAGCGAGTAGTGATAAAAGAGACAGGCAAGCAGCCAGATGCGACAGGTATAAATACGAAAGTTTAGGGATTGCTCGTTGGCAAATGCTAATTTACCATTGCCTAAAAAGGGAAACGGTGTAATAGGACGAAGTCTGAGGTCGCTTCAAATGGTAGTTCGATAGGAAAGTGTCAGAACTCATTTAGGCTAAGGAGATATTTACTTTTTAAGAGAGAGAGAATGAAAAGGAAAGCGAGAGACATGGCTATGACCGAAAACCAGTTAATACCAAGCATATGAAACCTACTTGTTGAGCAAATTACTCGAATGACATATGATGTTAAGGATAATGCAATTGCTAATATGAACTGATGATGCCTCGCTTGATACTTGGCGTGTTTACAATGCACTCTTAGCATACGATATTGATGCTAGTATACCGGCAAATCACATATAAATCAGATAGGATACGTCTATTCTATTAGCAGTATAAACGTATCAGGGACATGTTATCACTGTTGTACTTTACGATGACCTGAGGCAAACGTTAAAAGTGACGACAATGAAACCTGAAACGGGTATTTCCACAATGAATCATTCTGTTACAATGTTTTGCAAGTACGGCACAATTGTTACATGGATGAGACTACGCGAAACCAGTGTAATAGATGGTAGATCTTATGTCTGCCAGCAAATGTGTTTACTATTCTGATTTGTTGCAACCAATGATATTTATTCAATGCAATAGCTACCCAAAAAAATTAGTAGCTTATATTAACAGCGTTCAATGATGATTATAACAGGAAAAGGGCACTAAAATAAAAGATTGAATGTACATAGTAGATAAAGGATGGATGAGGTGAGGAATGATCAGTCGATTGAGAGTTAAATAGGTGTGGGCGGGCAACCTGGTTTCTGACCGAGCACCACCATGTAGAGGATAAATGTGCCGTGGATACGAGCTTCTACGGCCACAGCATCCAGTAGAGATTTCCAGTCGTCTAATTCTATTTCACATGCCGCTTCCACTTCCGAATAATAAGACAGCATATGTTCATAGAAGTTATCCCACAATGGACTACCGCTAGATACGCATGACGTATTCGCCGGCGTATTGTTTAGTTCGGGCGTTGATAGCGAGATAGCTGGTGTAGATGCGGATACCATGCCGTTAGACGGTGCCAGCAATGGAAGTTCGTAAGCGCGCGTTTCTACATTGTCCAACTCGGCGTCTGAAGCCATCCAATTGGCGATATGCGTAAGTGCGCGTGCTTTCACTCCATCGCGCGCTATAGTACGACGCAATAGCTTGTTGAAGCGAGTTCCCTCGGGACCAGTACGTCGTAGCATGTAGTCTGTCTCCATGATTTCCAACCATCCCGAAGGCCGAAGAATACGGGCACAATCTACAATGTAGATGGGCCATTTATCCATAGGAATCATATAAATGTTACGATGATGTATGTAGTCTACACTTCTATCAGCAAATTGCAGACCTAGTATGAAATAGATAGATACATACATACATACATACATATACTTTTATGTTAACTCATCATAAACAAATCGGTTCGTACATACTAACCTTGACATAGGTCCATCTCTTGGAATTGGCAATTAGGAGGAATGACCGACATGGGCGATTGATAGTAAAGATCATACCGATCAGTTGAGAGTAGGGAAACTCGGCCGACATTTCCTAAGATAATTAGCGTGATTAGCACGATGTATCTATATTTCTACGTAGATTACCCCGAATAGCTTACCAGTAGCCAAAGACCAGTACCCGTGCCTACGTCTAGAATAACTTGCGGTCGATGAATAGGAGCCAAATAGTTTGTTTTGAAAAACTCCAACCATCTGTAATGTTCATTATCCATACTATTTCAAATGATAGTCAACATTAGCATTCCCATTAGCGTGATGATCATATAGATGTATTCATTAACTACGCATACGACACTTACCGATCCATCTCTTCTTGCGATCGATTATGTTGTGACTGCTTACCGTGTAGCTCCTTGTGATGTCGACCGGCGAAATGGGAGTGTCGTCGTTTATGCGTTCGTTTACCCGGTTTAGCCTGTTCTCTTGGTGGACGGTGGTGGACTCACTCGCCGCTCTACGTCGGAATATCATGGCAGCACGACTCATTGTCGATTTGATCCCCACTGAACTATGGCCCGATACGCCTGAATGGACACTCTCGGTACTCTGCGTGGTTTTCGTGATGGCATGCCGGTGACTAGCATCCGATGCAGGCGGCACTTGTAAGAAGCGTTCATGTCGCGTGATAGAATAAGACTGACCCATAGTCAATAGCGATATACTAACTATATCCTTGAGAACACTGCTATAGTGAAAACGTACCAAACTAGTAGAATGCTGACGGACAAGTCACTGGAGCACTTTGATGCATAGAACAGTTTTTGCTATTTCTTCTAGAAAGTAGCGCTATTCCTTTGAATGTGTGTGGCAAAAATAACATGCGATAACGACGAGTATCTGATACGTAGGAACTTGCTTGTTTGTTCGTTGGTTCGTTCGTTCGTACGTACACTTGAGAATGAAATGAATTCAACGGTAATGCGGACAAATAGTAATGAAGCTGAGCAAAAAAGTATGGTTACCTTACACCGTACGGTTATTTAATAAAGTATGATGGATATGTCAAAACAACAACAACAGCAACAATAGAGAAGAAAATAGAAGAGACATAGGTGGTTGATATGCACTACTCACATGCATGCATGCATCCACGGCTGTACTACTCGGCCGGCCGAGGTTAGCGAAATAATGCGTGGTGTGAATGGAATGCCTTTCTTGTGGAGCATGCTGCTCGAATAACCGGATTCAATCAAACATAGAGGCCCTTGCATTGCTTGCTCCTTATTCATCATATCATGAAAGGGATAATAGCGCGCCAGCAAGAATGTTTGAGCCAAGTATCAATGAGCGGTGTGTTTCCTTGAATCGTTATCAAGGACCTTCATAAGAAGAGATGAACGATCATTTTAGCCTATTAATAGATCGCGTTTTAGCTTATTGATAGGTGTAAGCACGATCGTGAATGATTATCGCATCTTGGCAATGACATAGAAATGAATCATGCTATCACATTCACTATCATAATTGGTATTGAACTTGTAGATGATTTATTAGGATAACAATTGGAAACAACGGGGAAAGTAAAAGAAAAGAAAAGAAAGAAAAGAGAGAGAGAGAGGAGCGATAACCTGATCGCAATGTGATGCGGGATTGGAACGACACAAGCGACGTCGAGTGTATGTTAGTTGAGCGCAGTAGTCATTGTATAATTTAGAATATAAAGGATCTACAAAGCGTTATTACTATTGACGTCTGCTGGAACAAGAGCGAGATCTGTCGGTAGTTGCGACCAATCGATAGTGCCCTTGTTGTGTTTCTTTAGATATTCGTTGGCCTTGGAGAAGTGTTTACACTTGAAGAAGGTCTCTCCCTATGAGCCGATAATGGTGATGGATGAACTGCATTCAATATTAGATGACGATTCTGTACAATGTGCATTGTTAGTATGCCATTACTATTATTATTACCAGTATTATGGTAACATGAATTATAAATAACTACGTGCCTTATCAACGCCCTTGGCCTTCTTTTGCGCATGTGATCCCCATAACATAAATACAATATGATCTTCTTGCTTGTTCAAATAGTTAATGATCGCATCTAATATAATAAATATAATAAATATAGATGAGTAATAAAGCGGTTAGAAAACATTCAATGAACATACCAGTAAAGGTTTCCCAACCACGATTAGCGTGTGATCCTGCTTGATGGGCGCGTACTGTTAACGACGCGTTAAGTAATAGCACGCCTTGTCGAGCCCATCCAGCTAGAAAGCTTGACTACGAGTTAGTGCATACTACACTTGTTACGCTACTCTTTCATGCTTACCCGTGCGATGGAGGAGTGAAATCTGGAATATCCTGCTGAATTGCCTTGTAGATATTAACAAGAGATGGTGGGATCTTAGTGGTAGGAGTAACACTAAAGCATAGTCCTATTTTGTTACGATATATTAATACAGCACAAGCAATGACAATCATCTCATTAACGATGGAACTCACCATGAGCTTGACCAATATTATGGTATGGATCTATTTGATTATCGTGTCATTCAATGAGTGTTTACGCGAATATAGCATCATATCAATTATTCATACCTTGACCTAGAATAACTACTTTAACATCATCAGGAGAGGTCCAATGCGACCAGCTATAGATTTGGTTGGCTAATAAGCTAATATTAGTTGGATTGTTGCTATTTGCATTACTACTATTACTATTATTAGTATAGTGCTTACCCGGTGGTAGAATAGTCTTGTTCTGTTTCTTTTCAGCGATTAAGAATCGTTTCAACTATATAGTCATTTGACGTCAGCCTATCCTACACATATCAGCATCCATAATGACTTACAGCAATAAAGTACGGCTTAGTAAATTCACTAAACAATGCTTTCTGCCATTCAGGTGCCATAGTACGCAATTCCAACTCTAGTAATTCTCGTTTCTCTGGGCTTAATGCCGCTTCATCTAGTCGCATTCGCTTTTTATCAACAGGTCCTCGTTGTTAGTTGATGCGGTCGACTCGGGGTCTACATCGTCGCTATCCTGGCGATCGCTAGCTGTCCGTTTCAACGGATTGTGTTCCTGTGATGAGGTTGTCTTGCCATCGGAATTCGTACGAGTAAAAAAGCTGGTTATAAGACCGGAATGTTTGGCGGCTTTTGGCTGTGCCGCACTAGCATCAGTTGTGGTAGTCATACTTGAATCGTGCTAGGTGCTTAGTAGTTGCGTTGCAGGTTTAGTAAGGAGAAAAGAAGAAAGTAAAAAAAGAATACCTCTGCTAAATAGTGGTGGTGTGTGCGTAAGTGTAAAAGAGCAAAAACTGTGGAAAAATAGAGTTACACGCGTATATTCTGCATGATTCAATGGTGAATCAACATTACTACTGTTTTTCCATCAGCTAACATTGTAGCCTTTAACTTTTGCACTTGTCAATAAATAGTCTTACATAGTAGTTAGCATCTTTGTCGTTGCCGTTACGTGAGTATAGAAGCTTTCATTAGCAGATGCTTTATTCTTTGTTTGGCATTCGCTCATGTTATTTACCACAATGGAATGTATTAAGCCGCATCAAACAATGCCCTGCATAACTAGAATGTATCTGCCAAATAATAAAAAGCGTTAATAATAATAATAATGGTGCTAATGAATGCGCAAGAGTATTTATTAATAAGAACAAATGTTAAAGGCTAACAGTGTTAACTGATCGGAAAAGCATTGTACTACCATGAGCATTCATCATGTATGTTTAGCCTGCAAACATTCTTAGAACATGTGTATGTATATAATCGATACTACTTTGCAATTTATTTAATCATATTATGTGCATGTATATAAGCATAATCAACAATGATCACTTATGGCCCACTAAAGAATTGTAAATGGTGCAATAGGATTTGATGGAGCAGATGCATGAGCATTAGGTGGTGTGGCGTCCTTAGAGAAATCTGATTCATCTTCAAAGTCTCTTGACTTCAGAGTCACTGGCTTCTCTTCTGGACGAGTCACTGGCTTCTCTTCTGCACGAGTCACTGGCTTCGCTTCTGCACGAGTCGCCTGGGAAGCTGGCTTTGAGGCACCATGATTTATTTCCTTGTTGGCCGAAGGCTGCTGACCATTGCTGGGACCTGCGCGTGTAGTGGTTGGTGTTGCTTCTTGAGCAAAGGTTGCCTTTGATGCTGGTACAGGAGCTGGCGATGACTGAGGAGTTGAATCCGCGGCAGGTTGTGGTTTAAAGACGATCGGTGGAACATTAATTGGTCGTGGAGTACCTGGTGGCGATATTGCTAAGTGATTACAGGTTGCCGTTGATCGGACCTGCTTTTATATCCTTTGGAGTGGCGTCTGTAGCAAAATTAGTTACTGGGCTAGGAGCTGGGGCAGGTGGGTTCTTCGGTTTATTCGATTCATCCTTTGTCTCTTCCGTGGGTGGCGTAGGGAAGTGTGAATTAGTTGGACCGGCTTTCGTGTCTTTTGGAGTGGCTTGCTGAGCAAAGTTAGGTGCAGGTGATGCTGATGGCGATGGCGACGGACGAGCGGCGGCTGGTGGAGGTACTGTAGTAGGTGGGCATTGACCGGACCTGCTTTCATATCTTCTGGAGTGGCATCCTGAGCAAAGTTAGGCCCTGGTGCTGGTGAGGATGCTGATGGTGATGGCGACGGACGAGCGGCGGCTGGTGGGGGTACTGTAGTAGGCTGAGCATTGACCGGACCTGCTTTCGTATCCTTTGGCGTGGCATCTTGAGCAAAGTTAGATCCCGAGCTAGGTGATGGGGCAGGTGGGTTCTTCTGTTTATTCGATTCATTCTTTGTCTCTCCCGTGCGTGCCGAAGGGAATTCCGAATTAGCTGGACCGGCTCTCGTGTCTTTTGGCGTGGCTTGCTGAGCAAAGTTAGGTGCAGGAGCAGAAGAAGTTGTCTGTGGCGGTGGAGTAATCGATATTGGGATTGGTTTATTAACAAATGGTTCCGGCGATGTAGTCAATGGCGGGAAGTCAGGGACTGGAGCGGCCGAGTCAGCATCACTGGTAGGTGGCTTGAATATGGATCCTTGCTTGCTGCCGTCGCCCGATGTTTCGGGTGAAATTACATTGCGAACAGTTGGTGCTTTGACATCATTACCGGGACGAGATGCTTTTGAATCCGGTGTTGCTCCTTTCACTAAATCCGAACCATCATCATCTACACTGCTAATGGCTAAAGATGAACCTATAATCATACGAAATGAATAAATTGTATTACAATGTACTCTTTCTAATATTACCTTGAGGTTGATTTTCAACTCTATTAACGGCATTGTTGCTACTACCATTAACGGCGTCCTTTACTGCTGAAGTAGATGGTGCATTATTGTTGCCACCGGAAGAGCGATCTGCCGCTGGTGGTGCAATAATAGTAATGTCTGGCAAAGTTTTGAGTGGATTACTTGGACCGCTATTCGTATTGGAAGGAGTGGCTTGCTGGGCAAAGTTATCACCGCTACTACCGCTATTACCGCTGTTGCCATTGCTATTACTGTTACCATTGTTGCCACTACCGTTGTTGCCACTGTTGCTACTACCGTTGTTGCCACTGTTGCCACTACCGTTGTTGCCACTGTTGCCACTACCATTGTTGCCATTACCATTGCTATTATTGCTACCGCCATCGTTATTATTCTTATTATCTACAGAAGATGGATTGGAAGAAGTGTTAAGGTCAGCCGGTGTTGATGGAGGTGAGGTATTAAGAGAAGGGGGAGAGGAGGAAGAGGAGGGGCTCGATAATGGCGATTTATTAGGTATATCGTCTCTAAGCGGATTAATTAAAACATTTCGCGTAGGGATAGATGCGGGATTTGGCTCGAGCTTGTTTGCTGGTGGACTACCAGACGCAGGTCGACCTGTGAATGGTGTCGCATTTTGATTGCCGTTGGAGTTGGGTGAATTTGGCGGGTGGATAATTCTGAATTTCGAATCATTCTCTGAATTAGATGGACCGGCATTAGTGTTAGCAGGAGTGGCCTCTTGTCCGAAATTAGAGCCAGTTGATGGTGGATTCGACGGGGAAGATGAAACGGGTTTACTGCTGGTGAGTTCACCGGTAGTATGAGCGGTATTGGTCGTCCACCAGCGTTGTTTGAAGGGCTCGACTCAGTGCCGTCGGGCGTTGCACCATTCACCAAGTCAGAGCCATCGTCATTGGGTGAAGAGGCGGGTGACGGTGAATTAGAAACAGAAGGGGTGGACGAAGGCGTAACCGTGACAGCCAATGAGCTACTAGTAGGGGTTGGATTTAACTTACCTATTGGCTGGTTCGAATAGGTAACATTGGATGATGTGTCATAATACTGAGGAGAGGAAGAGGATGAGGGATTAGGCTTAATGGTGCTGTTGGTTGCCGGTGCCGTATGATTGCCATAATTGCTCGAGCAAGTCTTACGTGGTTTATGACAGTGCCTTTGAGACATTGCCTGTCGAATGGCCCATTGTGCGCAACTGAAATCGCGGCAGTATGAATGTGTAAATTCTGCACATAAGTGCCATTCCAATGCCAGCTCGTGGCACAATTATTGGATGCCTTTAGCGTGACGCACGTCTTTAGTGCACACTCAATGAACAAATCGTCGCATCGTTTCTTGCAGGCAAAACGACTACTATAGCATTCTTGATGCTCTTTACTACATTGTAGATACTCTTTGGGCCATGAGCTTTTTAGAAGATACTAACGGGCACGGTAGTATTTGCAGGCAAGGCATGATCCAATGGACAGTTGGTGGGTGGACGGGCAGTGTTATTACACGATGCTGCCTGAGCATCATACGCAATTAGTCCTGAAGCGAGTAGGATCGCTGTCCATTTGAATGAACGCGACATCAGCGGTGTCCTTGAAGAGATATCGACACCTTAATTGAAGGAAAGGGCGGAGATGAGTATAAAGTTGATTTAGGTTACTGAACTGGAAAAGAAACAATGATGACAATGATGATGATAATGATGATGATGATGATAAGGAAACAATCAATCTCACCAACGAACTACTAGTAAAGAAGAGGTTGCAAATGCACAAGCGATGGAGAATTGCCGATGAAATTGGGCTTGGAATGCTAACAGAATGCTATTTAAATAAAACTAAAAGTGTAACAAGTATTGCTGTTTCAGCTCAATAATGCTATCTCAGAATGGGTGCAGTAGATTGACGCTATAGCTCGGGAGAACACAATGTCGTGTGGATGAAAGAACACACAGAAAGAGAGATAGAGAGATAGAGAGATAGAGAGAGAGAAAGGCAGAATAGTTGAGGACGGATATAGGCAGCGTATTATAGCTACCGGTTTATTTAGTATGTCGCTAAATAAGTCAAAGGCCATTCAACATGACCGAACGCGTGTTCGGCCTTGACTATAGAAGAATTCGCTGATATATGGCGTAGGTAACACGAATGATGCCAGCGAATGGGCCTTTGGCATGCAAGTTTCACCAAGCGTTGCGTGCATATTAACATAGCTTATTTTAGTATATCGGCGTCATATTCGGCCATGCTCCAACGGATGCACATGCCAATGGGAGATGCGAGCATGCTGTTGCTCGATACCGCAACATTAAACGATGAACCTCTTACTTAATCTGCTTTGCATTACAAGTATGACAGGATACCTCAGTCAAATGTGTTGTACTACAACCTGTAAATACTATACCATGCCAATGCCACGATTCATTCCGTTATCTTTTGCATTTATAGTAAGGGAAAAGCACTTCATTTGTGTATTTAATAATTGCTAGTAATATTATCAAGTTGCAGTTGTATAACATCCCGAATGTTTTCCACTTTTGCAATTTTGTTCATTACTCCATGTAAGCTTTAGTATAATGAGTAATATAAATAAAATCGATCAAATTTACATTGAGGAATAAATGACATTGTAAAAGTAGAAAACATTCCAGTAGTTGTGTAAGTCGGTTTATTTGTACTAGTATTATTGAGCAGTAATACGATGTACTTAATATATAACATCGTTTATTTCAAAGCAGTTTCCTTACGAGTAGTAATGATTATAACACATTCTTTACATTAAACATCGCACGGTTAGAGGTCGTGATACTTTATTTATATAGCAATGAGTACTATAAACGGTTGACATGATTATTTTTTTGGTTTTTACGGGCTTTAACTACTACTCTATGAGGAGTAGGTCGAGTTTACGGTCGAGTTTGTAGTTGTGGTGGTGGTGTTGCTACTGCTGCTTTATGGAACAGTAGTAGTTTCATAGGTAGTTGTTGTCGTGTAGGTCTAATTGTCGCTACTATTGTTATACGGGACGGGAACCGTGTATTCTGAGCTATAATCATAAGTTGAATTGTCGCTCTTATTATAACCATATGAGTATTTATCCGTGCAGTTGATATACTTTGTGCCAGATCCATCAGTGCCATAGTAAGTATTGTTCACTGGAGTGCAGTGATTGCAGTTAACTTTGGTACCATTATTGAATGTGTAGGTTTGATTAGCGTAGGAGGCGGGGACAATGTAGTAATGAGGGTATTTCTTGTACTTGGTGGGCTTGCCAGTGGATTTATATTTCGGCTTGTTCTTGCTGGGATAGGGAGCAGGCGGGTAAGGAGTACAAGTAGGTGCTGGGACTGGATAACCAGGTGCTGGGTAAGCAGGAACTGGATAAGCAGGAACTGGATAAGCAGGAGCTGGGGTTGGATAAGCAGGAACTGGGTAATCAGGAGTTGGATAGGAAGGAGCTGGATATGACGGGGCTGGATAAGCAGGAACTGGGTAAGCAGGGACTGGATAATCAGGTGCTGGATAAGCCGGAGTTGGATAAGTCGGAGCTGGATAGGTAGAGGTTGAATATGAAGAAGGAGCGGGATATGGAGAGGTTGTATAGGTAGAGGTTGGATATGAAGAAGGAGCGGGATATGGAGAGGTTGAATAAGTAGAAGTTGTATAGGTAGAGGTTGAATATGGAGAGGTTGTATAAGTAGAAGTTGAATATGGAGAGGTTGTATAGGTAGAGGTTGAATATGGAGAGGTTGTATAGGTAGAAGTTGAATATGGAGAGGTTGTATAGGTAGAAGTTGAATATGGAGAGGTTGTATAGGTAGAAGTTGGATAATCAGGAGCTGGATAGGTAGAGGTTGAATATGGAGAGGTTGTATAGGTAGAAGTTGGATAATCAGGAGCTGGATAGGTAGAGGTTGAATATGGAGAGGTTGTATAGGTAGAAGTTGGATAATCAGGAGCAGGATATGGAGAGGTTGGATAAGTAGAAGTTGGATAATCAGGAGCAGGATATGGAGAGGTTGGATAAGTAGAAGTTGGATAATCAGGAGCAGGATATGGAGAGGTTGGATAAGTAGAAGTTGGATAATCAGGAGCAGGATAAGTAGAAGTTGGATAATCAGGAGCCGGATAAGCAGGGACTGGATAATCAGAAGCTGGTGCTTTCTTGTAGTCCGCCGGAGTATCGCTCGAATAAGTGTCTGCTGGCTTAGCTTCAGCTATAAAGTGGCCATTGTTTGTGGCGATAGCTAGAGAAGCCACAATCAAGGCGAGATATTTAAATGATTGCATTGTAAATGCTTAGACTTGCTACAAGGTGTTAGTAAACAAGTATGTGCGTGCAAGTATATATATGTGTGTGATATATTGCCACTAATGCAAGATCGATAGGTATAATCTTATGGTACTTGCTTCTGGAATGATGATAATGCAAAGAATGCTAAGGATAACAACTAGATGTTAATCCTGTTCAAAGGTTAGAAAGAATGCAAAGAAGATGTGATGATGTAGTAAGAGGAAAATACGCCGTATACTGACCTAGTTTTTATATCGGATTTGCGCTGCTACAAACATCATTAGTAATATGGTATACCAACTATAATTCTCCTAATCCCTGTACTAATAATAACCAGTCTATCATTTTTGTCCTAGGGAAAGAAATAAAATTGTATGGGCAATGCTTACTTAACAGGGAAATTAATTACACAATAACAATAGTTGTAGTGCAAGGCGGACATGCATGGTGTACGTAACACTGCTTAGTTGTATTCTTCCGCTTGTTCACCGTTACCTAACTAGCAGTATGAATGAGCGTCATCAGTGTACTACTGGTGTAAGGGAAACCTTAAAAATAGATGTGAGTGTACAATAATAGACCTACTTATCGATCCTTATCATCGCCAATGATTATGGTGACATCGGCTCATGGCCAAGAGCACCTACAGAATTCGATAGAAATGTGTACGCTTCTATTTCTAGTTCATATCAATCTATCAATATTAATGTGTGCGTG
The DNA here is from genome assembly GCA_025201365.1 of Syncephalis plumigaleata. Taxonomy (NCBI): domain Eukaryota; kingdom Fungi; phylum Zoopagomycota; class Zoopagomycetes; order Zoopagales; family Piptocephalidaceae; genus Syncephalis; species Syncephalis plumigaleata. The sequence goes on from JAIXMF010000016.1 coordinate 461,305, forward strand.
TGCACGTATCAGTCCAGCCAAACGTTCATCTAGATATTTTTACGATCTACAAAGTAAAGGCATGACGATATGTACTTTCTCGATAATTATTATACGTAATCACGGTCAAATAGATGTACAATAACAACAGCGGTAACAATCGCCGTGCCATGTAATGTAACAAACTTGATTGCTACAAGGAGAGCAATCAATATCATGGCATCTCCACATTTCTTTCATCCATACATACAAACATACAAACATACAAACATGCGATACTATCATGAGTCAAAGTATTCAGCATGAGTGCTATCACATCATTCTATGTATTGCGTATAGTTGTAGAGAGTGAACGAGTGCGAGATAGGACAATGTAAACAGCAAAGTCCTATTGTTTTGTATTGTTCGATAAACTGGGATTGTTGTGTTGCCTGGTGTAGTACGTGCCTATCACATCAACGATACTATTATCGTCGCGTCTAATAATAACATCTACTGCCACTCCTCCTGTTAATAACAGTAACCGTTGCTATCAGAATATGCACTAATATTCTCTTTGGCCACTGATAATGACTGACGATAAAGATAGCGTCTAGTTCAAATAGAGTCGAGTATTTGCACGTGCTCCATTGTGTGCGTGTGTTGTGACTGATGTGTGCATGCTGGATCATTGAAGGTTAACTCCGCTCTCTTCACATATGGTAGCAACCTTGTGGTGCTATAGCGTGGAAATAATATAGATATCTACATGTTGTATGATCATTTGATTAATCATGTGTGGATCTTAACAGCAATAGTAGTAGTAGCAGCAATAGGAGTAGTAGTAAGAGGAGCACACCATATGCATGCATGCATGTGTGCGTGTATGTGCGTGATGAGGCATCATGACAGGCAAGTATCAGAAGCGTGCGTAATCCCTAATCATCCACATGACAGAGATGGCTTATCTGTCAATTAGTCGTGTGGGTGTCATTTCTTTTCTTAATGAAGTCACCTTGACAATGATAACAACATTATGACACTAATGAATGATGCCAACATGATGATTATACGCCATAGTCAATATCTACCATTCTTTATAGTTGACATTCAATTACTAGTAAATGACACTATCTCTTTATTCATATCTCCATGTCTATCATGTAGATGTCAAATACAATCGAGTATATCCTAGTAGTAAATAGTATATCACTAGGCGGATTACTTGTTTCTTGTTCATTGGGGAGGAAAAAAAAGGGAATTTGTACGATAACCTTTGCGATTCCCCTGATTTGCTTTTTTCCTTTCTCTCTCATTCTCTCTTCAAGTGCATCTTCGTTCCGTCTTTTTCCTGCTTCTTTATTTCTTCTCGGTTCGTACTACCAAACAATCCTTGCTTCTATCCATTCGTTTCTCTACTACTACTACTACTACTACTACTACTACGCTTCTCTTCTTTTACTACTATCACCTCTACTATCACCGCTACTATTTTACAGTTTTCTCTTACAATCTATTAGGTTCCCTTGAGTTGGCGTCAATCCGTGTGCATGTAAGCCGATTACACTTTCTCTCCTGCCTACATTACATTGATTTAATTGTTTTCTTCTCTATTGCTATCTCGCTCTTTCTCTTTCTAGTCATGTGCTAGCACCGGTGTCGTTATATTATTCTATCGTAGATATATGTCGACGTGAGACTAGTTGGTTTGCTCATTTGATTGATTGAATGTATGCTATTGAGCAATCTATATATACAACGTTAACCGCCGTCAACCACTCTCTACCATCACGACAGCCTAAGACGCTTCTTACTCACTTACTCACACGAATTCGTCGCTATCTTTCTACACTATCGTTTCTTCGATTGTTGCGCACGCATTTATCATTCATCGTTCTCTATCCGTTTAATTCTACGTATCCTTCAATCTACTTATTGCAGTGATAGTAGCGCAAGTTTCATTGTTGTCACTTGCGCTCGTTTACACGATCTCTCTCTCTCTCTCTCTCTCTCTCTCTCTCTCTCTCTCTATACTAGCTTGATTGATTCTCTTATTATTACACTCTACTACACTACGTTTATTTTGATTACACGCAAACAACTTACTATCATCATCATTATTGCTACTGCTACTGCTATTATCACCTACATCTACCGGCGACATTATTGACCGCGATCTCCTATTGTTATCGTCTATCCCATCTTCATTGTGTCTCATTATATCCTGTACTACTTTTATTAACGTCTTTCTGTCTTTTTTATATATCCTATAGCGTGTTGACTTTCTTTTTTGTTCGTTTGTTCAACCATTGATTGCGTAGATTTTTGCGTTTCATTCCTTCTCTATTTGCTTTACGTGACGTGTCCTCCCCATCCCATCTCGTTTCATCTCATCCCATCTCTATCTATCTATTTCATTCCATTCCATTCTATTCAGCGCTATAATCATACACCGTTTCTTTCTAGTATTTAAACAATCTCTACTACCACTATTATTATTGATATTGGAGATTATTGCATCCAAGTTACATTCATCGCTCGATCATCTCATTGGTAAGTAGATAGATAACACTATGCATGCATGCATACATGCATGTGATAATTATATGAACATTAAACTGATCATCTTGATTTATTTGATGCTCACCTTTGTATTTATGTATTAATCACATGAACATTTGTGATATAGAGCTTGTCACTTTTAGAATTAATACTATTCCGCGTTTAGTTTTTATTTTACTACGCAAACGCATTATTATTATCGTTATTATCACATCATATTATCATGGACGTTTACGCTTTAACTCGCAAGGAACGACCACGCGTTATTACGATGGCACCACTCCCAAGTGCCAACAACAATAATAACGGCAATAATAATAATGCTAAGCCTGCTGTAGCTGCTACTACGACTGCTGCTACTACGGCCGCACCACAAGCACCATCTTCATCCTCTTGGGTATCCACAGATTCGTCCATATCCTCACATCGGTCTGCACCTCGTATGTCGCGTCCTACATCGCATGGGCCTGATCATCTAATGTCAAATACAACGAGTGGCGGTCATTATACGGGATATGGATCAAAGGGGCGACAATCTATTCATAGATACGGATCATGGTCTACTGGATCAGGTGCATCATCTAGCGCCACCATTCATACACATCAGTCCTCGTTGCAGTCGTCCATCTACAGTGCTAATTCCATGTCGAACGGTCTAGGCAGTCATGGTAGAGCTCGTTCATCGTTGCTGCTAGGAAAGAGTGTATCGGCGGGAAGGGTTGCCACTCCTGGTGTTGACAGTCATTGGGGCGAGGTAACTGGTCTACCTACGCGTGTTCATTGGAAGGTAATTATTATTCTTATTATTACTTGTACTATGTTAATATATAAACTAACTATCATCGCACATAATATAGCCGGATGATCAAGCTGATCGTTGTGCGGCATTTACTTGTCAGAAGCCATTTACACTGTTCGAGCGTCGACATCATTGTCGTCGATGCGGTGAAGTATTCTGTGCTGGGTGTTCTGCGAATCTATTGCCATTAGACCAGGATGCGGAATATCATCCAGCAGGTGTCATGTCGCGGGTGTGCAATCGATGCATGAGTGATGCGCAAAAGGCCGTGGCAAGGAAACAACAAACCTCTACACGTAGTAATACGAGTGGCACGACGTCTATCGCATCATCACCGGGTGCCAGTACGGATTCTACGATCATTAGTGGTTCTACCACTGCTGCCAATCATGCAGCATACCTGGCGAGCATGACATCCATAAACGAGACAGATGATCGTATGTTATTACGTACACCAGAACAAACGAATGATACTATTGCTGCTACTACTACTACTACTAGTACTGCCGCTAACACTACATCAAATATAACAGCAGCTCCATTAGCTACAAAAGATAATAATACCGCCGCTACAAATCCATTAAGACGAAACAATGGACAAGATGCTACTACCCGCCATGCCAATTCTACCACCACCACCACCACTACTACTACTACAATACCACACGATTGGACATGGTCTACATTCTAAGTAAATTGAACGTTTATTTTTATGAGCATATCTATCGTGCGTCGTCGTTTCTTTTTATGTTATTGCTCTCGTATAAGTTGTGATTGCTGTATCATTTCCTAGCAATGGAGTGATATATCTATACCATGTCAATCGAATAGATCGATCGTTTAACTCATGTATATACTGTCGTTACTGTGATTAAATTATAAACAAATATTGTGGCTACTTCTCATTAGATTTACCACAAATCATATGGTCTATCTGGTGCATTAACGAATATTTCTATGAACAATTCGTTGCATCGGATTGACTGGGGTACTGCCGCTATACTAGTCGACCAAATAGAAAAGATGATGTCATTTGATATGTCATCAATGTAATGGTCAACAGGACATATATTTATTCAATAAATGATTGAATGATCTTGTAGATATATTTGTTGCTGTACCAAGGAATAATGACTTGAATGGCATGGATACTAAAAGGTCTTGCACCAATCCATTCTTGACTTGAATACCTATAATATCTACTTGATGATATCCTTGACTTGCTCTGTAGTCATAATGGATTAGTATGGATATGATGATTGTAAATTATTACTTACTGTTTATTCCTATCATTCAATGTATATCGTATTGCGATTAGTATACCGTAGATGACGGTTGAAATGATGACTTACAAGCTGTTATGCAGAGATATACGGATTGTGTACCATAGCGTGATTAGTACATTCATTCATTACGATGAGAAACATTAGCTTACATTCTATCGTAAGGAATATCCATATTGACCGTGTGCCACATTTTAGTCAGTACACCGTTCGTTGCAACAATCGTATTAACTTACAGGCTACCATACGGGACCATACGTGAATCGTGAATCGTAGTATAATTAGTAATCGTAATGCGTAATCAGTGTGACAACTTACGGGCTGTTATATCCAAGTGTATGGATTGTGTACCATTTGCAATTAGTACGTTATTCATTGCAACCAGAGCGCTAATAACTTACAAGCTGTTATACGCAAACAAAAATGTACAATGAGCGATATTATAATTAGTATCCCGTCCCTCACAGTCATAATGATAACTTACAATCTGTTTATACACAAACATATGTAGTTAGTACCTCATTCATTACAATCAGAATGGAAACTTACCTTCTATCATACACAAGCAGACATGAATAATGAGACATATTGATATTAGTACATTGCTCATTACAAGCGAACGGTGCCTTACCTTCTATTATGCAGAAACATACGTGGATCGTGTATCATATCATAATTAGTACAGATAACTTGTAGCCGTTATGATAACTTACAGGTACTTGAGAATAGTAGTCATACATATTATTTTGATTTGTACTACAATTAGCATAGTACTTGCTATGGTCAATAGGATAGCTTACGAGGTTGTGCTAACAAATTAATAGGGAGAATAAACATTATAGTATGATTAACATGTTAAAACAACCACTATTATATACATGAACTTACGAGCTATCGGTAATCATCGGTGGACAATGAAACAATAGGCTACGATTAGTACATCAATTGATAGGGTCACGGCCAGACATACCACGACGATCCAGGACGGGACTAGCTTCAACGGCGACCAGACTGGTGAGAGCGACAACGGCGACGGCAATAGCGGTAACGGCAAGGAGCCTCATGTTGATGTTGGCCTAGTGGAATCGATAGATAAGTTGACTAGAACGAGAATACAGAGCAATACTATATACGAGTAGAAGAAGTAGAAAAGTGACGTCATCCGATAGGTCACGTTTCAAGAATGCCATGCCATATACCACCTATCACATACCACATTAATGGGATACTAATGAAATGAAGATGCGCGTACGTAGCACTATTAAAATAAGTCAACGTCCTTGGCCATTCATATCCGCCCCATTATAGTGCTTGTTGTTCTTGTTCTTATTTGTTTGTTTGTTTTATATTTGTTTACCCTAACCTTCGCTATTCATTATGGCATTCTCGCACCAGTTGCTTGATACTGCTCGTAGTCAGTCGGTCAGTTTCTGGACTGACTTCAAAGCGTTTATCTCTAAAGGCTCAGTGATTGACTTGGGTATTGGTAAGTACATGTTAATAATCAATGTCATAATATTATTAGCTGGTTAACTAATATATATATGTAATTCTATTTTATCATGTTGTGCGTAGGTATCGTTATTGGTGCGGCGTTTACCAAGGTGGTCAATTCATTTGTGGTAAGTTAGTTAGCTATCTTGTATAGCTAGAGTGACATTATTGACCTATAATCAATGATAGGATGATGTCATGACGCCTCCTCTCGGTTTATTCATCGGTGATCGTGATCTCGATAATATGTTCTGGGTGATTAAAGCGGGCAAGAATCATCACACGGACTACAAGACGATCGATGAAGCCCGTGAAGATGGTGCCGTGTAAGTAGTAATCGTCTACTATGATGGCGACGATGATGAATATTGATGTCTGTATATATATGCGTATATCTATAGTACGATTAACGGTGGCCGATTTGCCATGGCCGGTATTAACTTCTTTATCGTGGCCTTTATGTTGTTCTGGTTCGTACGATGTAAGTCATACTACTACTTGATTATTGTATTGATGATGACTATATTAAATGTGCCTCTCTCTTTCTCTCTTTATCTTTGTAGTTGCCATGATATTCCGTCGTAAACAAAAGAAGGCGGAAGTAGCCGATGCTCCACCCGAACGTCGATGCGACGAATGCATGGAAGTAATTCATCCGCAAGCACGTCGTTGCAAGCATTGCACAGCTGTAGTGCAAGATCATGGTGAACGTGGCACAGCTAGCGGTAATCTCATTCAAGCCTAATGATACTACTGCTACTGCTATTCCTCTCTCTCTCTCTCTAATAAATGGATAGTCTCTTCTACAGGCTATAATATAAACCACAACAACGACGTCGTCATCATCGACATCAACAGCAACATGTATAAATCACGTCACGTGTCCACCTTTTCCCTTTTTTTACTCTCTCTCTCTCTTTCCTCTGTTCGCTCTTTTTCTTTCCTACTTTTCAGTAACAGTGTAGCGTCGTTACTTGTGGCGCAGCTTCCATGTATTTAATCCCTCCATTATTCGTTTACTTTACTAGATAAACGAATTCGTCTTCTACATATACTTGCGTCTACACTGTTATTTATACCGCTTAACTATTATACACGCATATATTTATTTGAATATTGGTGTACACAAACGATACTACTATCAGAGTTACAGCCGTAGCAGTAGTAGCAGTAACATTGCTCATTTGTTTATAGTGAACTAATGTGAATATATGCACCACGTTGTCACGTCAAAACATAGCTCGCCCTTCTCCTTTCTTACTCTCTCTCTCTCTCTTCATTTCCTTCTACACTTTACCGTTTGTTATTGTTATTTATTGTTATTTATCATCCGCGACACTATTTGTTAGCTTATCAACAACATTATCATTGTATCTATACTGCGCGATAGTACACGTATATACCTTCTTATTTATAGATTTGTAACAGTTGAACACGAAAGCGTATCACATTCTTTGATATACAATCATGAGTGACCCAGTTAATGATCGTGGTATTAAGGGATTACGTCGACGTAGTCGTGAAGTAAAGTCCACCTTATTATCTCGTCGTATTGCTGATTATGAGAAACAATGCACGACTGATAGTCAACAACAACAACAACAACAACAACCTCGTAGTCTAGTCACCTCCAATACAGTGAGTGCTAAACGAGCCTATCCCACTAGTGCTAGTATTAGTAGCAATAATGTGAATAGTAAAGCAACAACAACCACGACAGCCACAGCAACCAAATCAGCAGACATTCATACAACAAATACTGCAACTAGTACTACAACTGCAACTACAATAAAAGCATTATCACCGCAACAAAAAGCATCACTAGCATTAGAATCATCCACGTCAACAGAACAATTGGAGCAGGATTCTCGACCTGAATCGCCATTTTCTACATCATCGGATAATGCATCGATAGAGGAGGACACAGATGATGCCACGATACATCAATTGCAATCGGGTATACTTGAGGCAATCAATTTGGAGTCACGTTCTCGTTTAGCGGGTGTATTGGCAGCAGCAGATCCAGCACTGTGTCTACAAGCATTACTGAGCTATTCGAATCCTAATCGTGAACTTAAATATCGACATGATCCTGATGTGCAAAATGATGCAGACGAACTACTTGGTAGATCGGTGGCCAATCTTAATGCACTACATATCGCTTGTTTCCTAGGGGAGGAGGAGCTCGCGTGTATTGTGTTGGACTACGTGGCGCGTGTCACTAAATCGATGGATGCACGCAAAGTGCTCTACGAATTTCTAGGTCGTGTTTGGGGTGATGGCAATACCGCATTGCATCTGGCCAGCTTCTTCGGCATGGATGATCTAGTGCAACGTTTATTGAAGCTGGGTGCCAACATGAACAAACGCAACGATCGAAAGTATAAAGCGGTGGATTGTGCAGACGATGATGCCACCCGTAAATTGTTCTTGGAAATGATGCAAGGAACAGGTGAGGGTTTATTGTATTTGTATTTGTTCTATGAATCAACTCATTAATATCTATGTTGACTGTTCTAGTTATTCGTATTCCTATGCGTAAATCTGTATCAATGGATAACATATTCCACGGGGAGAGCAAGGATAAGTCGACGACTCATTCTACGACATTATCTGTTAAACCTCCACCTAATAGTGATAAATCACCACGCGTACTCTACAAATTACCGACAAGTGCTCGTTCTGCATTAACTATTAGTGAAGAGACAAACGAGGTTACTACTACTAGTACTAATAGTACAACGACAAAGGATACAGTACATGTCAAACATCATAAATCAACATTATTATCATCATCGGCTAATGAGACAAGATCATCAGCAGCATCATCAGCATCTACAAGACAACAAAAACCACTCAAGTGTACACCATTAGATACTAACATTACTGCCACATCTAATACATCTAACCATTCTCGTAGCGAATCTATTGATGCACCATTGTCACCATCAAAGAAACGTACAATTGGTCGATTAATTGAAGCATTATCCACTCAATTCCGCGGTATGAGTAATAGTAGTACAGCAAATGAGCAACATATCAATAACAGTAGTAGTAGTAGTAACAACATTACATGGAAACATAATCATTTAGTAACTAAATCATCTAAAGGTCAACATTCTACTAAAGCAACATCATCAGCATCACCAATATTGGATGTATCAAAGGATACAAAAGTAGATAGTAAACTAGATACTCATCAATTATCATCTACATCTACTAATACATTCAACTCGACTGCAACTAGTAATACTAGTAGTAGTGGTAATACAATGGATAACACGATAAAGCATACTGCTACTACTATTGATATGATTGATACTGTAGCATCACCGTCTATTACTCAATCTAAACAACGAAAATCATTACGTGTACGATTTGATCCTGCCGCTGTATTACTCGATGCTGCACGTTATGGCGATATCGGTTTAATGCGTCATTGTCTAGAGGCGGGTATCTCACCTGACTATCAATCGGTACATCGTCGTATGGGTGCCATTCATATGGCGGCATCTTACGATCATTTAGATGCATGTCGACTATTAGTGGATACGGGTGCTAATCCTAATCTACAAGATGCCGAGGGTTGGACGCCATTACACTGTGCTGCTGCAGAGGGTCATTTACGTGTTGTCACCTTTCTATTAGGTCATGATGCGGTTGACACGACATTAATGAATGGCGATGAAGAGACTGCAGAAGATGTAGCAGAGGAAGAGCGTGTACGTAGTGTGTTACACGCCTCTATTCTCAATGCAACACGATCATCATGATGATGACGATTACATTACCGAATTATTGAGATGTACTTTTATTCTTGTCGATTCTTTCTCATTCCTGTTTATGTCATTATTGTTGCCGTGTTTTCTTGACTAACATTTATCTATTATCCATTCATTTAGTTAATTGATTGATTGATTGATTAATCAATTGATTATAAAAAGTAAAATATTATAGTTATACTCGATTATGAATGATGTGTAATGTATGTAGGTATGTAGGTATATTTAGAGAAATGCAAATGTTTACAATGAGATTATACAACTAAGATTAATAAAGTAATAAATAATATGACATATATATAATTATGTAGAAATCACACTATTGAGCATGTTGTCGATTGCGTAATTGTTCTACGGCTAATGCTGCTCGTCGTCGAAGATAATCGGAGAATTCGTATTTCTGATATGCAGGAGCACCACCACCACCATTGCCATTTCTTCTTTCATTGGTTGGTTGATTTGCTCCATTACGATGTCCTGCATATCCACTTTTACCATCACCTTTAGACATGGCTAGTTCAAATTCACGCATTGCTTCACCGGGTCGATTGAGCTGCATGGCGAGTAGTTCACCAAGCTAGTATATCAGTATTATTAGTATATATTGATTGCTATTAATATAGGATGAGTAACTCACCTCGTATCTACAATGAGGCAATACCCAATTCTCGTATTCAATTAGAGGTTCCATTTGAATACACGTATGGAATGCTTCCAATGCTAATTGTGCATTACTGCCTAGTTGTTTATAAATGACACCACGAAGAAATGTGTAGATAACACGCGTGTCATCATCTGGATCTACTTCATACTAATATCATATACATACATACATATGTTAGCATTGCTTACTAGTATTATTATCATAAGTGATGATGACTTACCTCCCATGCTTGTTTAATAAATTCATGCATGGTTTTTAGTGTATCTGGACGCATATGTGCTAGATCACGTCGAAGATAGAGTAATACAATAATCTGTACCACTGGTATTCTACCACGTTGAATGGTACGCTCACATTGATACATGGCGAATTTAACAAATCGATTTGGCTAACATAATCCATTAGTACTCTAGTAACAGCGTAAATACAACTCATTACCTTTAATTTCTGTTTACTTGATGTTGTACTGCCACTAAGCATTTGATCTAATAGTTGTTTTACTTCATGCATCACCGATAATGCTTTCCGTTGACTATCCTCGGTCATGGTGGCAGTATAACATGCCGCGAGTACTACACCGCTGAATGGTTGTAGTGCCACTTCATTCGGTCGATAGCTAATTCTATTATACGTGATGGCATCTTTATCGATACTATTACGTGTGGTATCATAGTCGGCGTGTTGATGCTCATTAGCTGGTTCCTCAGTTTGATGATCGTCTACTTGTAGTGCGGCATTCAACGGCAATTGCGATACATGTTTAATGGTATTCTGTCGTGAGAATGAACGTCTACCGTAGAATCCCATCTCGAATAAACGTGTAGCCGATGCTATATCCAATCGTATCAGGTAGAGTGCACCCAATTCGATACGGAAATTGATCGGTCTTATACGTGCACGCTCCGCACCAGCAATGGCTTGTGTGAGATGTGCCATGGAACGATGGATTAGATCGGATTTACGCTCGAGTAACGCGGCCATGAATAGAAATACCGGACTATTACTATAGTAATAATAGTAACAGTAATAAAATGATATCAATATATTATAGATATGTATGATATAATCTACTTACGGAAATTGTTCTAGACATAGTTTTAGTATTTGACGCGCAGGTTGCAGTGTTGTAGCTAATGGTTGCAAGGCGCGTGGCATCATTAAATGGTTAAACAGCAATAGGACGGCAGCAAATGGAGCTATATATCGATAAACATGTCGATCAGTCATCTATTACTCGATGCTATATACATCACTGTATACACATATATATGTGTCACTTACCTCGTGCACCACCTCGTTCGAATACAACGTTTAACAAACGAATACCCTTACTTCTATCCGCACTGAACCCGATAGCTTTTAAGATGGATAGAAATGAGCCTGGCACGACAGATAGTACAAAGTAGAATACACCTAGGCCACATACGAGTGCATCACATAGATCAGGGTCTGCTTCCGTGCCATCGGCTGTTGTACTACCAAATGAGCCGATACCGCTATACCAACTACTTCGTACGGCAGTTTTCGGTTGAATGACACGCTGTCGACATGTCTCCTCATCCAGGTCCATATCAGTTTGTAGACGTGTGTATAATTTCCACGATTTACGTAAATTAAACGCGCCTTTAATCTCTGACCACCTGATAGCATTTGTAATACGGCACGGAATAGTAAGGCATCAGCACGCGCTAACATGCAATCCCATCGATAATTTTGTCGTAGGGCGGGTGTGGCAGCGTATGGCACAGCATTGTTAGTTGCTCGATAGAGTTGAGGATAGTTACGTCGTATAAATTGTTGAAATGATGCTTCCTATTGATCATGATACCCGTTAATTACTTGTTAAACAGCAATAATGATGTAATTACCCATTCACTAGTGGAATCAAGTACACGACCGGCCAATTGGTCTGTAATATCGGCATATTCCAATGTGGCCTCTCTATCCCTTAGATGACCTCCAACTAATAAGCGTACTAGATAAATCTACACATATATATACATATTAATAAATTGATAAATGAATGTGTAGAATAAGCTTACCTCGGTATAATGGATAGCCATACGTGGTATTTGATTACGTAGTGTTAATAGACGTGTAGCTTTGTCGAATTCACCATTCCATATTGCTTGAATGGCCTCACGTATATATTGATGCATACGACCATGATCATTCCTACCGATACCATTATCGATTGGAGAGGATGCCGGTAATGATGACGACAGCGCTGTTGCAGTTGCTGCTAACTCTACAGCAGCCGGTCTAAATGGTAATCGCGCCTTATTGCCATTGGGTGGATTAGGGAATGCCGATGGTACAGGTGATGTAGATTTAGACAACATCGTCGGTGATACCTTGTTCAAGTGTGAAGGTGCCGGTGGAAGTGATCCCGCCACAACAGCTACTTGTTGTCCATTATGAATATCGTTGTAGTGTATATCCTGTTGTATTAACCCATTAGTCTTCTTGTTAGCAATAGGTGTCGATCGATCATTGGGTATTTGCGGTGTAGCCACTAATGTTGCTCGCCTCGTCTCCAATTCCTCTACAATCATGGCGGCATCTTTTTGTGCATGAATATCAAATCCCACTGTACGTCGTAATGGATTAAGCTTCAATGATCCATTACTACTACGCGATGCCATACCATTATTCGACCATGGTGAGTCTTGTGTTGCCACCTTGTTATACTGTGGTATGACTTGTCCCTTTGCCGAATAATGTGAATTGAGTGGCATCGATCCAGTATCATCTATTAGTTGTTGTTGTTGTTGTGATGTATTATGTTGACTAGTGGTATTATATTCTGATACATTTGTTGTAGTACTTGTAGTGTTGCTCGATGATAACGATGATTGTTGCTGATGATGTTGTTGTTGATTTACAGTCAAATCTATCATGGGTGCAGAAATCCATCAGGATTACCATCGCTATGTTGTTCATATTCATCTTCTTCGTCACTAATTGATGACATATGATCATGGCCATTACTATTAACTGAATCTACTACTACTGTAGTAGTAGTTGGTAGAATAGGCGACAGTTCCTCAGCTAATAAATTGCCGTGAATAGATGTGTTCGCATTATCTGGTGGAATAGGTGACAATTCGTTATTCTGTAACTGTGCCGTTAATGATAAATGTGCGTAGCCTTTCATTGAACCTGATCCTGGCAATGTTGGACTAGGCATGCTATGCATCGGTGTATCATAAGCATTACGGAAGAAGCTGTATGAGGCAACTGGTAGTCCATTTGGATGATTCAATGACTGTGGCGACAATGACGGATGACTGAGCTTGTTGAGAGAATTTCTATCGGATGTATTCTGTTCAACTGGTGATATACTACTCACTGGCAAGACACTCGTTGATAGAGGATGATTACCAGTATTAGTATTAGTGGAGATGGTAGTTTTTAGGGAGTATGCAGTTACAACATCAGGATGATTGTTGTTAGTAGCTGGAGGTACATCAGCTAACGATTTATCTGGTATGATATTAGGTGAGAATGGTACAGACTCATCCCAATGATCATTGATGTAATGAGAGCGTCTAATGGAGGATGTCGGTCTAGGTAGACTACCAATAGATATGATATGATTCTGAATATTTTGAATAATATCCTCCTCCTCTTCTTCCTCTTCTTCTTCAATCAGATTGGTTTGATTATCCATCATAGGATCAATACTTGAATCTACCATTCGTTTAAGACTGAACTCGCTACGACCATGATTACTACGTCCGCTAGTTGCAAAACTACTACGATTACGCGATGATATACTACTATTGGATGGTGTTTGTGGAATAAGAATAGGTGCTGATGCTGCCATACGCTGTCTAGCTGATGCGATGGAGGCAGCCTCGGCAGCAGCAGCAGCAATAGGTACGACTGTTTTAAGTGGTGCTGCATAGGATAGTGCACCATAATGAGCTGCAGGTGTATCAATACGTAAATGTTGCTGTTGTTGATGTGCACTGATCCTACGCCTAACAATCCCGATGACGATGATTGCCGAGTAATTGTTGCGATATATGGTTGATAATGACGTAAATACAAATAGATAGAATGTAAATAAACGTATGAACAATGGTGAATATCCCTGTAATGGCCCATAATCCCATAGTAACGCCATATGTCCATGGAAACTCTATCTTATTGATCCATAGTAGATAGCCTGTTAAGAGTATGACTGACCAGTAGAATAGAATAATGAAGTGTGCATGTCGAGTGAGTATATGAATATATCACTGGCGATATAACCGAATATTGCGATACGTAATACTGCTAGAATGATAGTTGGTAGAATGATAGCTGATCCATTACCCGAACCTATAACAGCGCCCAATAATGTAGCTAGTGCAAGTAGATCTAATAGTAAACTAGTTCGTAGTATATTACGATAGATAGTCGAATGAATAGGTTGTAATGTCGAATAATTACTATTATAGATTAGTTGATAATCTTCACCTAGTGTATTAGCATAGTAGTATTGTTGTTGTTGTTGTTGTTGCTGTTGTTGTTGAGAGTGAATAGAGTCGATATCTTCGGTTGAATATACATTATGGTGTTTATGAAGGAGTAACGGGTCGGATTGCTCGTTGGTATTCAAGGTGGATTCATTATTATGTGCTTGTCCCGTAGTAGAAGTGGACGGCATATCCTGCAGTTGATTGCGTGATCCAGTATAGGAATGACCCTGGTGATACATATTATACTTGGTGCAAGCAAACAAGCAAGCAAGAAAGCGAACCGTGACAGCAAATGAAACAGTTGTACGGTCAGGACGTTTAACGAATTAGCTTATCCATTCATCAACACGACAGATACTATAAAATGTAGAATGAATATACTGAAAGCAAGCAACGGAATAGAGGCGTAGAGTAGAGTAGAGTAAGTAGACGAGGATACGAGTGTAGTTAGTGGAGGAGGACAATAGGGAAAGACTAGAATGAAGTACAAATGATGATTGTAATAGTGGCTGAGTTAAGAAGTAAGAGAAGGAACAACAAATAGAATTGATTGGTAGGGAGGAGAGAGAGAGACCGACTAGAATTGTAGATCGTAATTATCGTCTTCATTGGTGGAGTAAGTGATTCCTGTATAGAAATTCATGTGTTAAGTGATTATGTGACATGACAGTGATCATGCGTGATGTACAACACTTGTACGCTAGAGATATATAACAATGGCATTGGCTGCAATAACTTGTATAATAACAGTGCTATGCATGATGTACGAGCTATCTCACCATTATCAGCTGACATATTGATGCATATACGTATGAAGAAGTAGATTTCCATTGTTTATGTATATATACCATTTATTGATATAAATAGTTATGAGTATTAGTGTTTACTGGCATCTTCAAAATGTGATACGAGTACTTGTGTGTAGCGTTCAGGTTCTTGTATACCGAAGGCATGTCCGGCATTCTCAATAATTCAAATCGAGCAGCTAACGTATCAGCAATGATATAGGAATTCGTCGGTGGAACGGTAGTGTCCATATCACCGGTACACACCATTGTGGGTATGCCAGCTTGTCTAATCGTGTAAAGTCGATCATGTTTAACGAGATGCGTCATGACGGCGGCTACTTGACCTGGAAAGTTTCCTCCATCCGTTTCACCATTACCGATGGATGTTCTTGCCAGCTAGACAAAAGCCGAATCATTTGATGATGATTAGTTCAGCTTCACTCGCTCGATCGTATTGCTAGTGCTAGTTCTCCACTTACTTCATCCACCACTTGACGATTAGTTTTACCGGGAATTCGCTTGGATGGTTGATCTAACCATACCTAATCATCGCTAGTCAGATCGATACCATATAGGTGATAGTTTAGTTTGCGTACCTTTGGAACATCTCGTCGATTAGATGAGCATAGCGTTCCTTTGGAGTTTCAGTCAAGCTTTTCTTGATCTTCTCGCCAGCTTGTATATTCTGTAGAGTAAAGTTAATGAGTGCTAATTATTTTTGTATTACGTGCGCATGTGTGTGTTGCACTTCTTACAATGGGTAGTGTGGTGTCGGCAACCGTGCAGGAGAGGGTGAGTAATTTCAGCATATCTGGTCGAGCAATGGCAAGCTCCATTATATCATACCGCCCATACTTGCACCAACTAGATGAACATCTGACTTCCAGCCAATATGTTCCAATACTTCAACGTGTCTTGTGCCATCTCCTTGATACTAGTTACGAATTGATAGTTAGTAAAATAAATCATATACATATACATTAGCAACAATACAGTTACTTACGTGTAATTACCGGGTGGTGCTCCTAAAATCGAACATAGTAATAGTAATGAGTAGAGAGTATGTTGTTTCGTGAATGGTACTGCTTACCCGATTCACCAACGCCGCGATTGTCGATGATGCATACTTGATAGCCGAGGCTGGCTAGTGTCCTCGCTTGTGGTTGCGATTGCTTGAGATTACCGCCCAATCCTATACATTTAGAAGTCATTTAATACACATATCCATCGTTGGATTAGCCACTACGTAATAACTAACCGGTAACGAGCATGACGCGTTCCGGTCCACTGCCATAAATTTCATAGTGCATATTGAATGGACCACCCGTACGATTGGCGGCAACTTGACAGAATTCTGCGGCGGTCATTGCGACAAATTGACTGGCAATGGATAATACGCCGATAGCAGCACTGAATAGACCAGATGACGAAAAACGCATACTATTGTTGGCAATGGAATCAGACCGTAATTGGTAAAGTCGTGTTATGAATGAATTATTGAAAATTACAAAACATCAGTCCTATATTTATAGTGCTTTTAATCTATGACATATCCAATGAACGTGTGTACATACACGATCATCGATATTGATACTGCCAAGAAAGCGTATATCACTACTTACCGTAAGATAAACCGGTTACTAGCCAAGGATCATGGCACAGTGTGACATGAACGATTGCATCAGGATGATAATATAGGCCTAGTATCGCTGAGTGTATACACATACACGCGCGGATTTAACCACATCTTTTCCGTATAGGATGATTGTATGATGCCGTACTACACGATATTGCTTCGTATATCCAGCACTTCAATAATTCCTAAGTATTTCTCACTTGGCAAGTCAGCCTTCAGTCGAAATCGCCAAATAAATTCGTGTATTGTACAGATATATTGTATTACAAATGGGTCATCAGACAACCCTGAGATTAACCGATGATAACTGGGGAATAGACTAGAGATTATTGCAGCTTCTGCTATTAATGTATGGTATGGATGGATGGTAATTATTGCGCTAGGTATTCGATAATACGGTATCGAAATGAATCAAAGCAATATCATTCTAGGGTGCATTGACGCCTTCTATTATATTCATCCACCTATAATCTATTGATTATGCCGAGTATTATTGACAGGACACGCTGCCAAATACGAATGACTTAATGCTAGTTTCTCCAGAATGAAATGCGAATAAGGGATGCGTTGCTGCATAGGCGTTTCAAAATAGTCAAGGGAGCGCATTTATTGTTTCAAGCCTACCTGATGGGCGTACAACATAGGCGAGTGTGACTGAATGGTAACTGTCATGACAAGCAGCACATATGTTTGTTTGCGTGTGTGTGTGTGACAGGTTGTCCATCCAACACTACCTAAATGACTTTGTTCCTATTAGTATGAATTGGCATCTGCATGTAACAATGATACGCGTGAAAAACATGCAGCTGCAGGTTGATGGCTAAAGCAGGTTTACCAGCTTGCAGGGAGGAAAGAAAGAAGCGCGTGTTCTAATCATTATACGCACGTACATACCCATACACACATACACACGCATACACATGTACGACTTGCTCGTTAGCTACTTAAATGACAACGCTTAATGACTTGTCCGACCTCTCCACCTTATCCCTGTCTATTGATCTGTTCACTACTACCACTCCTACTCCTACTTCTACCATTCTCCTATCGTTAACAATAACGCTGGTCGTTATCAATATTCATTACCTTGTTTGTAAAATACCCTCTACAACTATGTATCTTTCATTCTCCTCAATCACTATCACTGTTACTGCCGTAGCTGTGCTATTGTGCAGTGCAGAAGCCGTATACCTGCCCAACACCAAGCTTCGCCGTGCCACGGACAGCGACATTAGCTTTACACCGAGTGATGGTGGCAGTAGCGCCAATGACATGCTTGCTCCGCCGGAAGTGCTAAATGGAATCGATAGCCCCACCGACTCTCAAGGCATTCGTCGTAAATTTGAGACTGGCGAGGAAGGTGCCGAGTCAGAAAGTGATATCGGCTCCTATAATGTAAGTGACCGTGTTTTGCTTGTTAGATCATTATTAATCGTTTATCTTGGGGTACACAGGGACTTGTTGATAAATCGCAACCATCACCGACACCCACTACTACTACACTAGTTCCAGTTCCAGTTCTAGTTCCAGTTCTAGCGCGCCCACTACACAAGCTCAAGAAACTACACCGACCAAGGATAGTGCTGTCAATAGTCCTACTACTACTCCTACACCGGTGGTCAAGCTTTCGCAGCCTAGCGCTAATAGTAGTGGAACCACGTCTACCGTTACTTCAGCCGCATCGGCTTCTCCTTCACCGTCGCTTGTATCTCAAATAAGCAACTCGGGAAAAGTCATTTATGTGCCGATATCTAGTGTACGTGCACCAGAGCATTGTTACGGATCAGACACGCCTAACAATCCATCACTTCAAACAGCTGCCGCCAATGATGATAAGCATACTCCTGAGCGTATTGCTGCCTATATCAATGTCATCGCTTTGAATCCCGCTTACAGCAAATGTGTCGGTACTCACCGTGCTTGCTACAGTGCCTGTGGTGTCGACAAGGCTTGCTGCGACGATGCTTTTATAAAATGCGGACGCGAGACGTGTGACAACATTCTAAAGTCCAATACTAGTTTTACTAGTTGCGAGAATGATTGGGCGTGGGCTGGAAAATATCCCGTGGAGTTGAAGCTCAAGTATGCCACCGAGTTTGGTTGTCCCACTTTTCATCAGGCTCAAGTTCAGTGCCAATTGAAGGATTCGGGATTCTTAGGTTGCGTGCCCACGAATAATTGGGGCAAGTCTAAGCTAGCTTCTGTCAATGATAACAAAAAGGGAAACGATTACGGTGCTAGTCACAATAGTAACAACACCAAGCTAGTTGCCCGCGATCTACATACAAGCACGAATCCATCAAATCCTGCCGCCACTCCACATAGCCATCCAACTACCACTACTACTCTGCTAGTCGTAGTAAGCAGCCAGCTTCAAAGGCGAATACTGCAAGCATACCCGTCCGCCATCCAAAAGTTCCCGCTGCACATGTACCCTCAGTCATCCAGAAGCCTGTTCAAAAGCCAGCTCCCATGACGGCTCATCCACCCAAGCCTGCCAATGCAAAGGCAGCACCTGTGGTAAGCCAAGATAGAAATAAACCTAAAAAGCCCGAGAAAGGTACTAAGAACAGTTTAGCAAGCGTGGATGACCCGTCCTCAAGTACAGTACCAGTAGTTAATACTGTCCATCGCCTACTGATGCAGCACCGAACACGAATCCTGACCATAAATCGTCGTCTAGTTCAGCATCTGTCACGAGCATAGCGAAATCTGTACCTACTACTCCCACAACAACAACAACAACGTCATCATCATCGCCGACTCTTATCATCACACCAACTATTACACCAACTATTACACCAACTATCACGCCCACTGTTACTACTACTACGACTACTACCACGGTTCCTACACAGCCACAACCATCAAACCATGTTCCTACCGATACGGCAAGCCCTACCGGTTCACCAACTAGTAGTGATAGTACTACTACTACCACAACGTCAAAGAAAGCATCCAATGTTATGAATCAATCTCCTACTACTCCTACTAGTGGTACTGAACCTACTGTATTGGTTAAAGCGCCAACAACAGTGACAGAACATCAATCGAACTCTGTACCTACTAGCAGCGTCACTAGTACCACTACCATTACGTCAAGTAGTGCTAGTCCATCGCCCACTACAATCTCACGAGACAACGATGGAAACGCTATTAAAGTGGTAAACCAGCCAGAATACAATACGCAGCATGTTATGGTCGTAAGAAACTACGTGGCGTGAATCGTATGTACAATGGTTACGGTGATCATTATCGTAGAGAACCTGACCTCTAAATTCATCGCGCATCATTAATGAACTAATGTAAACAGTCATTCTAAGCTGCCGCTTATAATAAACAGCTAGCTTTTTATTTATTCATCTGCGTGTACTTGTGTGTATCGACAATTATTATTTATCCTTTGTATTCACTGGATTGCTATCATTATTAGTTATTATGTAATAGTCAATACGACATATTTATTCAATAAATGATTGAATGATGATCTTGTAGATATATTTCTTGGTCTAAGGAATAATGACTTGAATGACATGGACACTAAATGAGGGTCTTGTGTATCAATACATTCTTGACTTGAATACCTATAATATCTACTTGATGATGTCCTTGACTTGCTCTGTAGTCATAATGTATTAGTATGGGTATGATTATTGTGGATCATTACTTACTGCTTATTCCTATCATTCAATGTATATCGTATTGCGATTAGTATACCGTAGATGACGATTGGAATGATGACTTACACGCTGCTTCTCAGCCTCCAACTAGGACATACAGCAGTGGATTAGCTTCACGAGATGCTTGACCAAATCAAACGACAAAACTTACTTCTTTCTGTAAATGATCATACGAGGATTGTACATCCCATTGTAATGAGTGCATGATGCATTATCATTCGAATATCAGCTTACTTGCTATAACAATAGCAATAATACAAGTATGTGTACATTGATTAGTATACCGTAGATTGTAATCAGAATAATGACTTACTTCTTTCATACATGATCAAAGTCAATAGTATACCACAGTACAATTAATAGCTATGTAATCGCTGGAATGCTGATTACCTCTAACATTTGTAGTTTTATGTGAATCATTCAATGACATTACCATTAGCGTTCACATCTTGTAATCAACATGTCAGCTTACCTCTATTAATGTAATCATACACGAATATAGGACATCTTGCAATTAGTTCATTCAGCGTAACATCGAAAAATAACTTACTTCTATCATTTGTAATCACATATGGTGTATTCATTACGATTAACACATCGTATCCTGTGATGGTGCTAGCTTACGTCCTACCATTCATAATCATATAGAAGACGTAACATTACGATTAGTTCGCGATAATTTGTAATCGATATGCTAACTTACTTCCTGTTATATGTGATCATAATTGAATTGTATACCAGCTACAATTAGTTCAGCGTATGCTGTAATCATTATTATGACTCACGAGCTGATGCGCATAAGCGTAAGTGAATTGCACATCAATTTACAATTAATTTGTCGTGTACGGTAAGCATTATTTTGGCTTACTTTCTGTAACGTTCAAGCATATGTGGTTGCACACCAATTTACGATTAGTTCGTCGTATGTTATAATCACTATTCTGACCTACCGCCTAATGTGCTAAGTGTAAGTAAGTCATATATTAATTCACGATTAGCCCAGCGTATGCTATAATTGCTATGCAAACTTACTATCTGTTATATGTAACACAATTGAATTGCACACCAATTAAAAATTAGCTGATTGCGTTCTGTGATTACTATTAACTTACGTCCTTTTATATGTCATCATACATGAATTGTATACCATTTGCAGTTAGCTTATCGTATGCTGTAGGCATTATGCTAACTTACATACTGCCATTCATAATCATACGTGGATTTCACAATATAATTAGCACATCGTATGATGAAATCAGTATGCTAACTTACTAACTATAGCGTGTATAATCATACGGAAATTGTATGGTGTATTATGATCAGTCCATAGTATGCTGTAATTGCTATGACGCTTACCGTCTGCCAGTCATAATCATATGTGAACCGTATAATACATTATGATCAGTCCGCCGTATACTGTAACCATTATGCTAACTCACAAGCTATTATTTATAAACGCATTAATTATACGACACGTTACAATTAGCACATCGCCCATTATCATTAAAATACTAGCTTACCCACTGCCATTCATAATCATACGGGAATTATATGCCAATTTACAGTTAGTTCATCGCATGCTGTTGCCAACGCGTTCACTCACTCTCTATTATTCACAATCATATGTGAATTGTATGTCGCATCGTAATTAATTCATTGTACGATGTAATCGATATGTCAACTTGCATCCTGCCATTCGTAATCATAGATGGGTTGCATATCATTTTATAATTAGCTGATTACACGCTGTAATCATTATGCTAACTTACATACTGCCATATATAACAATACATGAATCATATTTCAGTTTACAGTAAGCTCATTGCATACTAAATTCGGTACGTTGGCTTACATCCTATCATTCGTGAATATACATAATTGTATGTCGCATCACAATTAGCATATCATCCATTGTCATCATAGTAATAGCCTACTATTTGCTATATGTATTCGTATGCAGATAACATGTCACATCCCTATTAGCATACATTCTACGGTGATTATAATGCTAGTTTACCATCTGTTGTACGTGATAGTACGTGAATTGGTTGTATTTCACACTCCAATTAATGTCTCGTATGCTTCAATCGAAATGATAACTTACGGCCTAGTGTATTCCATAGTCATAGGTGAGCTACATTTTGGGATTGTAGACCACGTGTTAACTTACCGTCTATGTCGTGTGATCATCATACACACACACGTATATGAATTGTATGTCGCATTTCACTTAGCATGTCATCCATTGTGATTATTGTGATTATTATTGGAATGCTAGCTTACATCTTTCTACATGCATTGTTACAAGTCAATGATGTATCATGCTACAATTAGTATATCGTATTCTATAGTCATCATAATGACTTGCCTCCTATTATTCGTAATAATGAGTAAATACTATGATTAGTATGCTGTATACTGATACTAGAATGCTAACCTACAGTCTATGCCGTGTAATCATCCATCATGAATCATGTTCCTCATTTCAATTAACACATCACATATCACGATAGGAATGTCTAGTTACCCTCTGTTACATGGATGCATACGTGAATTGTCAATCAGCTTGTAATTAATCGATCGCACACTGCAATGATCATCACTTACATACTATTACTCGTAATCATATGTGAATTGTATGTCATAGGGTAATGAGTACATCAACTAGTAAGACTGGAATGCTAACTTCTTACAATCTATTATGTATATATATATATATGTGTGTGTGTGATGCATTGCTATTAACACGTCATGCATTAGTATGGAAATGTCCACTTACATACTAGTGCAATCATATGCGAAGAGAATGATGATGGTTGTTGTTGTTAGTAGTACATTATACATGATGCTAGACCAGCAACCTACATCCTGTTACAGGTCATCGTACACGTATCATGACATGTCAACTTGTAATGAGCACATCGTATGCTATGATCGAAATGATCACCTACATGCTGTCATGTGTGTGGTGTGTGTGTGTGGAATGACATGTGAAGCAATGTGCCATTGCAATTAGTATGACGTATACTGCAATCAGAATACCGCCCACTTACAATCTATTACGCGTCATCATCGGTGAATCGAATGCCACATTCCAACGAGTGCTCGCTTACCCACTAATACATGCAATCATACGTGAATCAAATGGCTCATTGCAATGATACTAGTAGCTTACGTGTTCCTATGCATGATAATCATACGGGAATCGATTGCCACATTCCAATGAGCGTATGGCAAAGTATCATCGTGATTCACAACTCACCTCCTATCATACGAGTATTGCAATTAGTACATTGTATGTTTATTTAGACAGAATATCAACTTACGTCTGCTTCTATAATAGTAACATATGATTTTGATTTACATTCCAGCCAACACGATAGATGTCATGATCACGCATTGTTTAACTCACCAGCTATGATTGATAGCATCATATGTGACATCATCATTAGCATCGCAATCAATGTCATACGATATAGACTTACCATCTATTGATTGTCATTAGAAAGACCATTAGATAGTAGCATTACGATTAGCATGTTGACTAGTATCGATGATGATGATGATAGAAATACCAGTGGAATTTGATGATATGGATGTTGCAGCATTGACTATAGGTTGGCTATTATTGTTATTGTTATCAGCAGATGATTCCATGTTGATATTGTCCTAATGGAAGAGCAAGAGAGAAACAAACAAACAAACGAAATGGAGTAATGAGTATGGAATAGAATAAAAAGAGGATATGATCAAACAGTATGGTAGTTTAGGGAAGTAGTGCAGGCACTTTTGACTAATTTAAACGACACCGCATTGACACCTTGCCACTTCTGCATTTCTTTACCGTGTTTATTTACGTGTTCTTTTTCGTGTTTCTGTACGTTCTCTAAGTATATGCATATTCAGTTTGCGCTGTATTCCCTTGTGCCTTCTACGCGTTTGTACTCCCACTAGATTACGATAGTAATTACTCATAGCCTTTATTCTACTCTACTCTGCATAGTTATTCATACTATTGTGTACATTTTTACTGCTTGTAAACTACGATTACTGCAGAGGAACACTTTATTCCGTAACACTTGATCTTGCCACGATATACTCTTGTCTAACTAGTTTAGTCGTTATTTCATTCTGTACAACAAAGCCGTACACCCTGCTGTGCTCATTACCGTTGTATTTATCGTATTGCTACAGCTACACGCTATTTTATTCGTTTATCTCGTCACAGTCATAGTAAGTGCCTCTATCCTTCACCGTGCTAATAACCGTTATAGCGAGTATACTAACGACTATATGCTGTGTTGTAGGCACAGTACACTTCTCGTAATCATGGCTTGTGTTTATACTGTGCATCCTTCTATATTCGTAGGTCATAGCACTCATAACCCCGCAAGCGTGCCACTCCGCACAATTGCATCGCCGGTTCAAACGAATTCGGTTGCAGCCGCTACAGTCTCCCGACAAACTTGCTGCGCGGAATACTTACTAGACAGTATTGTTAGCGTAATGAGCAAGCGACTACACCACGACTCTTCAATGCAATTGTATCGTTTTTCTATTGCATTAGCGGCAGTTATCAGCAAGCAGCCCTACAAGGCTGTTGCGCCGAACATTTCCTATCAGCCATTCTTGATCCGATGAATAAGGTGCTTTATGCGAGTGCACCATTTAAAAGCAATGAAACGAAGACGCTGATGTCACGTTTTCACGATACCACGACTATGCCTCGTAACCGAGTAGCGAGACCACCACATATTGCTCCACCACCAATCCAGCGCACTCTCTACGTGATAGAGGAATCGCCACTCGAATCAGATAGCATCCAGCACTCGCTCAACTCAGTAGAGGCATTGCCACTCGAATCAGATAACGACCAGCACGCATCCATGATGTCAAATACACCGGAAGAAGAGCTCATCTTTATAATCGAGGACTACACGGATAAGGTGGCATCCAATCCGCGTAAACGACCATTAGAGGATGAAGCTGATCTCGCTACGAGCTGCATGCCACGAACAAAGAAGGGTCGATTGCAAATCCCGGTTAATACGTGCCAATGGCCACGAACACGTAAACGCACAGCTATGCGACGTCGTATGCAGCCCTCATTCAAGCTACCTGGCCTAGTACTCGTCTGCCACCAATGGATGTAGACGATGGCTATATGCTTAATACACCAACTACGCCAAATGATGCGCATCTTCCGATAATGTCATTCTCTCTGACTCAAGTGCTACCGTGGATGGCCACAGCCAAACAGGTTTGGACCAAGCAGCACACGTTGTCGATGCCTTCATTTGATTTGACGGAAGATACTATGCTACTTGATACCTACTAATCCAATCCGAGATCCATATACAACCACGCATAGAATGGAGTATTACCACATGGCTCCATGGACATTTACAATAGCAACAATTCGAAATTACAAAAATATCATTCAGTATTATTCAGTGCCATAGTTAGTTTAGCGATCATTTTTGTATACAAGCCTATTTGTAATCTGTATTCTAGTAAACATGTTAGCATTTTCATGCTCACTATGGCAAATCTTTAGTGCTCATCAATGGCAGTGTATTCTTCAGTATAATATAATGCTTATCAATATTTAACTAATGTCCTTCATATTGTCTGAATCTACACATCATCATCATTTCATAATTCTCCATCAACAATGACACGTACACCTGTTACAACCATCATGGCTGGCTATATTCTATTGAAATGATTGTATGCATATAATTGACATATTTATTCAATAAACGATTGAATAATCTTGTAGATATATTTCTTGGTCCAAGGAATAATGACTTGAATGGCATGGACACTAAAGGGACTTGCACCAATCCATTCTTGACTTGAATACCTATAATATCTACTTGATGATGTCCTTGATTGCTCTGTAATCATAGTGGATTAGTATGGGTATGATTATTGTGGATTGTTACTTACCGCTTAATGACCTCGCTATTTAATCAATATAGATTATATTGTCATTGGTACCTTATAGATTACAAATAGAATAGTAACTTACGGCCTATCATATAAGAACATATGTGAATCATGTACCATAGTGTCATTAGTAAATCATATATTAAGAGCGGGCGATAACTTACGGCCTATAATAAGGAAATATGTGAATCATGTACCATAGTGAGATTAGCGAACTATAGATCAAGAGCAGATGGTAACCTACCTCCTATCATACAAGAACACATGTGGATCATGTACCATAGTGATATTAGTGAATCGTAGATCAAGAGCAGATGATAACCTACCTCCTATCATACAAGAACACATATGAATCATGTACCATAGTGATATTAGTGAATCGTAGATTAAGAGCAGATGGTAACCTACTTCCTATCATACAAGAACACATGTGAATCATGTACCATAGTGAGATTAATGAACCATAGATCAAGAGCAGGCGGTAACTTACTCTCTATTATACAAAAATATACATGTGCCATGTACCATAGTGATATTAGTGAACTATAGATTAAGAGCAGGCGGTAACTTACTCTCTATTATACGAAAATATACATGTGAATCATGTACCATAGTGATATTAGTGAACTATAGATCAAGAGCAGGCGGTAACTTACTCTCTATTATACAAAAATATACATGTGCCATGTACCATAGTGATATTAGTAAATCATAGATTAAAAGCAGATGATAACCTACCTCCTATCATACAAGAACACATATGAATCATGTACCATAGTGATATTAGTGAATCGTAGATTAAGAGCAGATGATAACCTACCTCCTATCATACAAGAACACATGTGAATCATGTACCATAGTGATATTAGTGAACTATAGATCAAGAGCAGGCGGTAACTTACTCTCTATTATACAAAAATATACATGTGCCATGTACCATAGTGATATTAGTAAATCATAGATTAAAGCAGATGATAACCTACCTCCTATCATACAAGAACACATATGAATCATGTACCATAGTGATATTAGTGAATCGTAGATTAAGAGCGGATGGTAACCTACTCCTATCATACAAGAACACATGTGAATCATGTACCATAGTGAGATTAATGAACCATAGATCAAGAGCAGGCGGTAACTTACTCTCTATTATACGAAAATATACATGTGCCATGTACCATAGTGATATTAGTAAACCATAGATCAAGAGCAGGCGGTAACTTACTCTCTATTATACGAAAATATACATGTGCCATGTACCATAGTATAATTAGTAAACCATAGATTAAGAGAGGGCCATAACTTACGGCCTATCATACAAGAACACATGTGAGTCATATGTCATAATGTAATTAGTAAATTATTCATTAAAACTAAAATGCCGACTTACTTTCTATTGTAGACAATTATACATGGATCATGTGTCATATCGTGGTCAGTACTCATTGATTACAATCTGAACGGTAACTTACGGCCTAACATACAGGAACATACGTAGATTATGTGTCATATCGTGATTAGTACTCATTCATTCATTACAATTGATGACTTACTATCTATCATACAGGAACATACGTGGATCATGTGTCATATCGTAGTTAGTACTCATTCATTGTAATCTGAACGGTAACTTACGGCCTATCATACAGGAGCATACGTGGATTATGTGTCATATCGTGATTAGTACTCATTGATTACAATCTGAACGGTAACTTACGGCCTAACATACAGGAGCATATGTGGATCATGTGCATATCGTGGTCAGTACTCATTGATTACAATTTGAACGGTAACTTACTTGCTATCATATAGGGGCATGTGTGGATAATGAATCACATTAGTATTAGTACCTCATTCATTACGGTCAGAATGATAACTTACGGCCTAACATACAGGAACATATGTGGATCATGTGTCATATCGTGGTCAGTACATCGTTCATTACAATCTGAACGGTAACTTACCTCCTATTATACAGGAACATATGTGGATCATGTGCCACATAGTGGTTATTATATCATTCATTCTAGTCGGAATGGTAACTTACAAACTATCATATGGGGACGTACAGGGCCATGTGTCAATAATGTGGTTAGTACATTCATAAATCATAACTGGAATACTAGCTTACTTGCTATAACACGCAAGCATACGTGGATTATGTGCCAATAATGTGGTTAGTACCTCATTCATCTAAGCCAAAATGGTAACTTACAGCCTGTCATACAGAAACATATGCAGATCATGTGTCGTATTATAGTTAGTATTCATTTATTACAATCAGCTGATCACTTACTTTCTATTATACACAAACATATGCAGATCATGTGTCATAGGGTAGTTAGTACCTCATTCATTGCAGTCAGAAGTATTAGCTTACGGTCTGACATGCACAAGCACACGTAGATCATGTTCCATATTATCATTAGTATATCCATCGATTACAATCAGGAGAATAACTTACTTTCTATCATACAGGAGTATACGTTGATCGTGTGCCAATAATCTGGTTAGTACGTCACATAGTGCGAGCAGAATGACAACTTACAGGCTGGTATACAGGAACATACGCGAAACATATGACATATTATAGTTAGTATCTCATTCATTACGGTCAGAATGGTAACTTACGCCCTATCATACAACATCATATGTGGATTATGTGCCATAGTATAATTAGTACCTCATAGATTACGGTCAGAATGGAACTTACACGCTGATATATAAGAACACATGTGAATTGCGTCCCATATCGGAGTTAGTACCCGTTTATTACGGTCAGAATGATGGCTTACCATCTATCATACAGGAGCATACGTGGGTCATTTGCCATATCGTGGTTATTATATCATTCATTCTAGTCGGAATGGTAACTTACAAACTATCATACAGGAGCATACGTAGATCGTGTATCATATCATAATTAGTACAGATAACTTGTAGCCGTTATGATAACTTACAGGTACTTGAAATAGTAGTCATACATATATTTTGATTTGTATTACAATTAGCATAGTACTTGTTATGGTCAATAGATAGCTTACCAGCTATTATTTACAAATCAACATGTGGAATAAACATTACAGTGTGATTAGTATGTCCAAACAACCACTTATATACATGAACTTACGAGCTATCGGTAATCATCGGTGGACAATGAAACAATAGGCTACGATTAGTACATTAATTGATAGGGTCACGGCCAGACATACCACGACGATCCAGGACGGGACTAGCTTCAACAGAGACCAGACTGGCGACAGCGACAACGGCGGCGGCAATAGCGAC
The DNA here is from genome assembly GCA_025201365.1 of Syncephalis plumigaleata. Classification (NCBI taxonomy): domain Eukaryota; kingdom Fungi; phylum Zoopagomycota; class Zoopagomycetes; order Zoopagales; family Piptocephalidaceae; genus Syncephalis; species Syncephalis plumigaleata. The sequence continues at coordinate 491,663 of JAIXMF010000016.1, forward strand.
AACGACAGAGAACTTCATGTTGATGTTGATTGGATAAGATGGAAAGGTGAGCTGACTAGAACGAGAGTAAAAAGTAGTGAGAATATAATAGAACGAGAATATAAGGCAGTGGTATATACGAGTAGTTGTAGTAGTAGCTAGAGTAGTAGCTAGAGTAGAATAGAATAGAAAAGCGAGTATGAAGATGGCAAGTCGAGTGTGTCGAAATGTGCTCGATTTATAGCCGAGATGATAATGGCGGATATTCCTAGTGGGCATAATACGATGGCACAGATCACAGTCAGACTATCTTCATACGATACTCTCCTCTGTACATGGATTGTACTCGGAATGATGGAACATCCATCAGACTGCACGTTTACCATGCCATCCATGTGGATATTGACCAGTAGATGCGCATTCGCTAGTGAATCATGTCTACTTCAATTGGTTTACGTTTGTCGATGACTGATAGCGACATAGCCAAGCCTTTAATCTGCTGCTTGTTGGTAGTACACCAAGCAAGCCAGCACCAATTAGATAGTGGAGTACGCATCGGCATGTCTCTATCAACTACCAGTACATTCAATATGTACAGGAAAGCAAAGTAGCGGATGAACAGTACTAGTCTTTGGCATATGACTGCACCATTAGTTGTACGGGAATCAACTAGTAGCATTCGCGTAGTATTCCACTTCACATGGACGTACAACATACGTCTGCCGTATTCGCATACCAGTGCTATTGCTATTGGTGAATGCAACACTAACTTGTATTTGCCAATGGGCAATGTAGTTCGAATGCTCAGAGCTAAGCAATGTCAAGTTGATTCGTCATGTCCGCTCTTGCATGCTGATATCATTATTCTTGTTGTGGATCAACCAACAACATTCATGTAGTATTCCTCTCACCGCATGGACGTACAACATATGCCTGCTGTATTTACATACTAATATCATTGTTATTGGTGAATGTCAGACGACGTTGACTTGTCAATTGATCATCTCCAGACTAGAAGCTGTGCATATGGGACTATGCATACGAAAAGAGGCTTGGCAGTGCTTATGTTTATCCGTGATATCGAACACCTGATAGGTTACAAATACCTGTTCCTATTAGTGCAATTATGTAGACATCAATCAAATGGCCAGAATATATCGTATCACCATTACCATTGATAGCTATCGGTATGTTCGGTGAATGATGCACGCGTACACTTGCATCAACTGGTATTGGTTGTTTGTATTGTACATCCAGATATATCGACTGCTTTGTATTGATTGATTGTACGATGATATTATTGCAATAATTGTATTGATAGTTGTATACATGACTAGTGTATTATGGAATGAATAGTAGTAGTAGTGAGTGGAATAGTATGTTTATTCGTACGTAGTCAATAGACGAGTGATCATTGACGGATACAATGGACAGACAACTACCAGATGACAAGTAGTATTGGTGTAGTAGTACACCGAGCAGATGAGTACCAATTAGATGGAGGAATACATGTCCAGCTTGTTTATGTCAATTGTCGAATGCAATCCGAATGCATGAAGCAATATCGACATGAGCTGTTCAAATTGATGGAACATGCTTGCATTGTCGCCTTTGCTTACAATGTATCATGTATCATTCCTCTCACTATATGAATGTACAACAGATGAATGGTTACAATTGAAGTAGACATGCATTAGGTGAGTGTCAAGATAGTTACTATCATTTAATCCCATTTAGATGCACACAATGCATATGAGTGTCGATTAAAGTGGAAATGTAAGGAAAGCTATCTATCTGTTTAATCATCATAGCAATTAGTACCTGTTAGATGAATGGTGAATGTTTGTCATGTAGTGTAACTGCATGGTCTGTCAATTGTCTGAATCTACACATCATCATCATTTCAGAATATTCCATCAATAATGACGCGTACACCTGTTGCAACCATCATGGCTGGTTATGTTCTATTGAAATGATTGTATTGAGCACCATGTCTATGAGTATAGATTGACATATTTATTCAATAAAAAGCTTAATATTCATGTAATAGGACCATTGCTTACTAGACCAGGGATGTACTTAACAGTATATTATGAGCTTTGTATTTTCATCCACATATTGTACTGCTCCATTATGCGAGGATACCCGAACCAGCAGGGGTGATAGCATCCGTTTGTTGCTGTCCTCTTGCTGTCCTGGCATGGGACGGTCACCTCTTCCAAAAGGCACATCAAAAACATCATCTACAGGTGCCGCTTCTACCATAGCTAGACTAGCCACAACAACAATAATAATAGAAAACAATAACAGTGAATCTCATATTGATATTAGCCATAATAAAATATACAAAACAGAATACGAATCTAGTGTAGGTAGTAACAAGTGTAAAAAGAGCAAGTGCTAAATTTCTTGATGTGCCCATTTCATCACTCGTAATGAAGCTTTCCTCGACAACTTCAACATTATGGCCAATCCTTCCATATTACCTATAAATGCCTCGTCTGGTATGCACCAGAGTGGCGCTGCACGTCAGATTAAGCTTGCTCCAGAGAGTGAATTACGTTTAGAAGTGGAATTCGGATATCATTTAACGTTAAAGGTAACGATTATTGCTCTTTCAAATCTGCCCGTATAAAAGTACGCATTCTTTCGCTAAACTTACGCGTCTTTCTTTTTACATAGATGACCGAAGGAGTAGCAGAGATATTTGGCTGCGAGCTCATGCTAGACAAAGAGTACGCTTTTCCGGTCAGAAGTTGGCTGTATTCACCTGGCAAGGATGTACCATAGAACTTAGTGACATATCCTTTACGTACCAATCCATCATCCCTTCTGTTCACGTAGTCCACATCAATAGCTTTCTCTTAACTCACTATGATTGTCTATCGATTACTTACCGTCTGTAGGTGGTGCAGATTATGTGGCAGACGACACGCCAATGCCGATATTCCTTAATATACACGCATCGTTGGAGGAACGACGCGTAGCAGCGGAATCGCAGAATACGCGTGGACCACGAGTACGTGCAAGCTTGCCATTCTTATTCCCTATACCATTGATGATTCATTAATGTAGCATCCGTCTCTCACACTCACACTAGGTGGTGCTTGTAGGTGCACCAGATTCGGGTAAGACATCATTAGCGAAGATACTGCTTAATTACGCAGTACGTCAAGGTCGTCAACCGATGTTTATTAGTATGGATACTGCCGATGTAAGAAGATATCTTATCATTATGAATAGTAATAGTAATAGTAATGATAATAGGGTGGAGCAGTAATGCCTGGTGCAATATCAGCGGCAATGGTGGATCTACCGGTGTATCCGGAAGAGGAACTCGGTTCAATTGGCATCGACATGACAACGAGTGGTGGTAGTCGAACGCCGGTTGGCTATTATTACGGATATGACTCGCCACAAGAGAATCCGAAATTACTTCAGAAGCTGATTAGTAAGATGGCAACCACCATTGATGCACGATTGAATGAAGATCAAGAAGGTAGTAATAGTAATAGCAGTGATAGAGATATGCTAATAATAACGTAATTGTGGTATAGCATTACATTCTGGAATGATTATCGACACGAATGGTTGCGTAGAACATAGTGAATTCGACCTTTTATTACATATAATTCAAGCATTCTCAGGTAATGATACTGCTATTCTTGTAGCATTACAAATGGATCAACCTATGCTAATACAACTAATTAGCGGATATTGTACTTGTACTGGGACATGAACGATTACACAGCGATCTTACTCGATCATTATCGAATACGTCACAAGTAACTATATTGAAGTTAACAAAGCTAGGCGGTGTAAGTGGCTGACTATCTGATAACAATCATAACAACTAATGTGCTCATTTGTTAATTAGGTGGCACGACGTGATAAACCATTTCTACGTCAATCACAAATGCGTAGAATACGTGAATACTTTTACGGACATCCTGGACAATGTGAATTATCGCCATTCTCGTTAGTGATCAACTTTAACGATGTCAAAATATATCGAGTCGGTGAAGGTAATCATTTCGATTGTAAGCAAACACGCTCACTCATAGCTAGCTAACCTTTATCGATATTACAACATATATGTATATATACGCGCATTAGAGAATGTGGTACCCTCCTCTGCTTTACCATTGGGCGTCGATCGTATATCCTCCAGTGAACGTCTCATTCCCATTGAAGCGGGTGACATCTTGTTACATTCTATACTGGCCATTGTAGATGCCACGGGTGTGCACCGTTAACTGCAAACTCACATGCTGAACATACAGCATCAGCGGTAGCAGCAGCAGTATCGGATACCCCTACTGCTACGACATCAGCTACATCGGAAGAAGAGGAGAAACTAGGCACGGCCAGTGTATTAGGATTTGTCTACGTGTAAGTCATCATCATAACATACACACATTTATTTACTTGTATATATTTATTGATTGGATATTTTAATAACATGAATGACACTAATCTGATGAATAGATCGGATGTGAATACAACCAAGCGTAAACTGACTGTATTAACGCCATCCGCATCACGCTTACCCAGTAATCGATTAGTGATGGGTGCATTTAAATGGGCAGAATCCGTTTAATTAGTATCACAATAAAGCTCGCTTCTTATTTAGCAGATAATGTAATCCTATAGCCATAATGATAATGATTAGGATACTTCATAGATATATGATATTATTATACTTACCAGTGATGTCGACATAGTACTGCTTCTTTACGTACACTACGTTTGGGATCATCTACCGCGCGTGCTAATACACGTAATACGCGTGGTTTTATCGGATGCAGCAGATGATAGCGAATATGAACGGGAATGAGTGCCAAGAATTGTAATGCCGAGATACGAATCATCTAATGATCAATGTCGATACTATCATGAATACATGCATTCTATTGTTTATTAGTGCTACTACTAGTACTCACCATGGTACTTTGACTAGTCTGATGGATCTCGCTTAGTAGTAATGCTTGATCAATTAGTGTGCCTATATGTTCAGCAACTAGGTGTGGTGCCTCCTTAACCATCAGTGAGAATACAGTAAGCGTAGACTGTTTCAATGATGTATCCTCGGGTATCGATAATGACTGGATAAGTAAGGGCACAAGCTATATTGGAATAGAAAAGAGAGGACATGCAGTATTAGTTATACAATCGATCATGATCATAGTAATAAATAGTAAAGAGTACCGGTGGTAGTGCGTCCAACATGATCTGTTTCGGTACATTACTTAATAGATGGGAGAGTGCCATCAGATAGTACACTTTAATGTCTATATCATGATTACACTTTGTATTAGTGTGATAGTTCATGCAGACATGATGTGTCGCATTTACCTTCATTGGCATCGTTGAATCCTTGTGTGATCATGGGTAAAGCATACATGAAGAACTTTTGTCGATTCAATAACTGAATGATACGAATATATATATATATATTAGTATTATTTCTAAATGTCTATACTAGCTTACCTTTGTCGTCATGAATGAATGTGGATCCATCGGATGTGAAGTGGTGGTGGACATTTGATCTTTACGTGATGATGCCATAGTAATAGTGCTGAAGCCATGAGCCGCTTCCTTTGCCAGTTCTTTATCCGTAAAGCATTCAATAAGTAGTTGTGTCGTGTCACGCGCGAGAGGATGTGCCAATAAGGCGAGTGCTCTAGTTGACTAGATTACATCGTAGGTATTAGTATGATTGATGATAACTAGATAGAGCTGCCACTATGATTACTTACCCATATTAAGAATTGTAAAGCGGCTAGTCGACTGTTACAGATGATGTACGATGGTGTAATTGATCCTTGATAATGGTATACCACTCATTAAGCATACTCTCTCTTGTATCTGCATCTATATTTACACACGTATGAATTAGTAAATCATTAGTGTATTCATTACAATGTTATTGAACATACTCATTTTGTTAATAATAGATGCAGACATTTGAGCCATAGCATGACTGGCAATGCTGACGGTATGCTCATCACATCCAAATTGTAGTAGATCCAATAGGAATGCCACCATATCATTAATCGGTATAATAGTCTATTGCATGCATTAGTAAATGTAATAATGATATGAATTAGTTCACTTACCTTCGGCCTACAATGATTTAGTATAGTTGCAAATAATGGCAGTGTATTTTGTTGAGGAATAGGTGCATTTCTCTATTGAATATTAATTGAGTAGCTGTTCAGATGATTACTACTACTTTTCTAATTACCTGTAATGGCGTGAATGGTATACTATCCTCCTTTGATGAGCATGATAAATGGGATAGATCACCTTGTGTATATAGTTTGATTGCTAATTCCACTGGTATTTGTTGTCTATGTCATAGGGTTATTAGTAATGAATTGATGATTATGATTACTAATTCATTATCATCTTACTGATGCTCATTTAATTGTCGTATGCCTTCACCTAGTAGACGAGCAATTACTGTTATGATTTCATTATTAATGAAAATGGAATGTATCTTATTAGTGGATAGGGTAGGTTCAATGGCTTTGGACCACAGGAATGTAAGCATTGTAGTGTAGAATGTAGGTGAGATAACGATGGGTGACTGATCGGGTTGAGCGGTTGTCATCTCATCAGCTGCTTGATAGACACCTAGGATAGATTGCAATAGATGATGTAGAAGCCATTGATTGATGGTGCCACCATTACTGTTGTTTGTATCGTTACTGGGTTGATCAGTGACTTGCGCAGTCTCTAAATGATCAATGATATCAAGCCATTGCAGTAGGACATCTTCGAATAGTAGAGTGGTAACAGCACAGGCACTCATCACTTGTAGGGCTATTTGAATCTTGGATTGCACTAGGAAGGGGACATGTTCCATCGGTGTCATTGTTGCGGCTAGATCGATCGCTTTGGATAGTTGCGAGATACATGGCGGGAATACGACATCTTTGACGACCATGGGACGTTGCATCGCATACTCGGCAAGCAATCCTACCGAATCAAGTCTAATGAGATCATTAGTGTTGTTGGCAATGTGACCATTAGCTAATCCACATACCGTAATTCACTTAGTTCCTCTTCAGGTGTATTCAGCTGTTCTATAACCACATGAATAATCTGTTGCACCAATATGCCTGCCTATTATTCATGTAACATCATTGTTAATAACAGCAATGAGTCAACCTATTGTATGCATAGTGAATTAGTCTACTCACCTCATTCGGCAATAGTAGACCGGATAGGAAAAGTAGTTGCCGTATTCCCTGCAAGCCTGTGCGGCGTAATTGATCGTATTCGGCAGTCGATGTATAAGCAGTGCCAAACAACCGCATCATATCGTCCTTGTAGGGTAAGAGAGCGGTGGCAGGCATGATGTGTTGAGTAACTATATAAATAAAGAGATATATGCATACAAGTCAGGCATGGTCCACAAGAATGCTTAGGCATACCACTTACTTTCATCGCTAATGTCTACAGGAACAATTTACCGTAAACATCCGACCCGCTTCGAGGAATGCTTCGAGCAGCAATAGATAGGATCGTTTACGCGTTACCGGTTGATCAGCCGTGTTATACTTTATTAGAATGGTAGGCATCAAGGCTTGACTAAGTCTCTCCAGTAGTAATGCTATAGGTGGACATGTTAGTACGATGCTAATGGGTTTATAGCGTGTTCTCATACCAGTTGCACCGCCTACAGATCGAATGATATCGCGATGGCACGATATTGCTGACTCTCATTGGTGGCAGAGGGTGCCTTGTCCAACTCTCGTTTAATGCAAGTGAGCACGGTATTTAAAAGTGTATCGAATGGCGTAGTGTTCGCGTCATCTAATTGACTCATTACCATGGCTATTGAACGTAGTGTGCTAAGAGCTGATTTTGTCACACTATCATCGGCAGCAGCGAATATCTATAAGATTGATTAGTTCATTGACTATGTATACATGTATATTCAATAGTAATCACCTCAGATTGAACAAGTCTCCATAGTGTATCGAAATGCTCCATCAATAGAGTGACGCCATACACTGGAGCACAGTGGTTATGGTATCCAATGCATCTTTCTAATAAATAGCATTAGCTAACTATATTGCTATTACTAGTGTTATTACCTTGGCACTACCCAGACTAGATGACAATTTCTCAGCAACATTGGTAGGGCCATAGAACCAAATAGCGGTGTAGCTGCCAGTGATTGTCTAGATGGATCAGATGATTCCTTATTAATATACTAGTAGTAGTAATAAACAATAATCAATGAGTAATTACCGTAGTGCCAATTTCAAATCATCTGCCGTAATGTTATATGGATCATGTGGTGGTGGACGGAATGTAATAGGAAAGTAACAGAAGAGTATCTCAAATAGATCCTATCATACTATTATTAGTATTATAGAATAGTAATGATGAATAGTAATCCTTACTTCAACATGTTTCGTTACATCAAATTGTTGGATTAATCTTTGAGCAACTGAGAATGCTAATAGCAAGTTGCGTGGATCCTTTTCACCATCCATTACTTGAATGAATCCACCCACTACATCTAGTGATGAAGTGGTTGTGTCAAGTACTATACCATCATCATTGATGAGTTAGCACAATAATAATAATAAGCATGAATGAATAGATTGCATACCAGTAGCATGACTATTAATAAGCCATTCGATTAAACGGAACACAGTGTATCGTGTAGTTTGCGAATATCGTTGTACATTCAATTGTAATACACTACAGTATCACATAATGGAATAATAAAGTTAATTAGAATTCATGTTATTTGATTCATAACTTACGCTGTAGCAATCTGTACAATTTGTTCATTATCGATAATAGGCGAGAATCGTTCAAATACGAGTAGGCCATTTAGGATAGCCGGTACACATGGATCATCACTTGCCAGTCGATCGGTGTAGAATGCAACGAGTACGCGTACTATTCATTAATAGTCATGATACTAAGGATTAGTAGAATATCATCATATTGAGTTGATTATTCATTACCAATAGATGTGGTAACACGATGTGTATCGCACTTTTCTAGTATCACATTCAGTAGCTCGATACCTAGAGATTATCACGTCAATACGAATAGAGTAGTTACATTAGACGAGACCGACATCATAGCTTACCCTGTATCCGTTCCTCTTTTTGCTCGCTAGTCAGTTGTGGTTGCAGTGCTTGCACCACTTCCAGTATACTATTCTTCTCTTCGGTGTTTACCGCTAAACATATAATAAGTATAAGCTAGCACTAGTTTCGTCTCTATAACATAGTACTTTACCAATAACGATATCCTCCACTGCTTCCGCTGTTCTACCCTGTAACCAGTAGGTAGATATTGCTTGTGCCACCGTCATTATACTAGACTATCGTTGTTACTATTGTTGAATCACTCCAGTAGCTATAAGCGTAGTAGTAGTAGTAATACAGACAGATAGTCTGTAATAATGAGAAAAGTGTAAGCTAACAGCAATAACAATAATGACACGACAAATAAGTAAGTGAGAAGGTAAAGAAAAAAGTGTTCAATAATGTATTCATCACATCTCTAATTCATGAAGATGTGATGAAACAGATGAAGAAATCATTAATGCGATCAATTTTCTTACTATCTAGTGTGCGTGATTCACACCTGTTCTCACTATACTATTACTATCGCTATCGTTCTGCCTACCTACATCACATAGTCGTGTATTGATTAAGACAAAGAGTACACGTATCCTTGCTACTACTAGTGTTTATCGGGTAGGATCGCGTATGTTGATTATAGATTAGGATGGCTAATCAAATACCATCCATACCAGCTGGTATTCTACCTACTATGAATCCGAATATTGTAATGGGTAATCATGCTCGTTATATAAATAACATGGCAGTTCCACCAAATAGTGGTATATATTCACAAGTCAATAATCCTACGGGTGGTGCAACACCGATACTGGCACCACCACCAGTAGCAGTGGCAGCGGCAGCACCTATACCTGTCAAGTCAGAAACCGAGACGAACATAATGGATATGTCTATACCAGCGCGAAAAGAACAAGTTGCTGAATATCGACGCAAGGAACGCGTCTATCGTACGGCCATAGAACGACAGGCACATCGACAACACGAGCTATTCTCGTTGATACATCGCGATGCACAGTATCGAGCAGCTACGGGTGGCTGGTTTGGCACGGGTTATCGTGGCTACGGTAATGGCACGACAGGTGCACGATTCCACATATTAATACCGTCTAAGCGTAAACGACCTACACGTACGAAGGAGGTGCGATTGTAAGTGTAATATCGAGCGTAGCTTCATCCTATCTGTTCTATAGTTTGACTAATATGAATGTTTGCGTGTGTATGTATATAGTACGCGACAGCAATTAGAGCAGCAGGCAGATTGTGAAAATGTACTTGTACCCATTCGATTGGATATCGAATCGGATGGACATAAGTTACGCGATGTATTTACGTGGAATCTAACAGGTGAGAACTATTAAGATCAAGTAAGTAAGAAACTGTACTAATGATGTTGACTGTGGTAGAGTCGCTTATTACACCGGAACACTTTGCTGAAGTATTATGTAACGATCTAAAATTACCCGCCACGTTTATTCAGTTGGCTGCAAAATCAATTCGTAGTCAGTTGGAGGATTTCAAACCATTTGCCACACGTGGATCATGGCTAGCCATTGAAGGTGATGATGGCGAGATGAACGAGGAATTACGCATTAATGTCAAGGTAGCGTATGAATGTTGAGACTACTACAACTATTAGTAGTTATTTGCTAAGATACATGTCATTCAGGTGGATATTAGTGAGATTACCACAAGTCGTATATTTGTCGATCAATTGGAATGGGATCTAACCAATGATGAAATGGCACCTGAAGCAGTAGCCACTAACTTGGCTGCAGAAATGTCATTATCGGGCGAGTACTGGTAGGTTCATTTTGTCAATAGATAAGTAATAGATGCTCATACTGCTGACAAATGAATAGTACGGCGATTGCTCATTCCATACGGGAACAAGTGTACGTCTACGAAAAGACACTCTCATTACTGGGACATTCATCCGAGTCGAGTGCACTTGCCAACGATGATGAGTTACGCTCCAACTTCTTGCCACCTGTTACTACGGCAAAACGACCGATCGTGCAATCCTATCCGATACTGAGCGAGTTGACCGATTTCGAGATGGAGAAGATAGAACGGGATGCCGAACGAGATGTTAGGTAATTGAACTGCAATGACTATTAGCTTATCAATACACTTTACTTACATGTTGTGTCAATGTATGATGAAAGGCGTAAACGACGACAAACGCGTAATCGTCGACATGTGGCACTGCCTGATCGCGAGCCAATGCGTACAAGTCGTACTACGGTGGCACAGCCTCGTGCCTCATCCGAATCGCCCGTACTTAGTGATGCACCATTAAGGGGTGCACGCACTGCTAAACTACGCGCGAAACAAGATATACAAGATTACACGCGTAATCATATGAATAGCCCTAGTCTTAGTGGCAACAACAGCAACGTAGTAAATGCCAACACGGGTAGCAATAGTTCGGGAAAGTTTACAGTATTCGATTTTCGTAATTCAACACCAGCATCTACATTTAGTGCGAACAATGCAGGTGCTACCAGTGCCAATAGTAATGCCAATCTACCACAAAGCCCAACACGACCAGGAGGAGGACAGGCATGCAAGGGTTGCGGCAATGCACTACAAGGAGCAATGTCGGTCAACACGCAAACAGGACAACCTAGAGTAAGTAGTATACATATACATATATATATTAGCAATACTAATAATAACAATGACGATGATGATATACAATAGATCATGTGTAATCATTGTGGTAAGTCATCGATGAATCTATTCGTGTATTATTGTATAGAATAGCTCATTATATTAAATTGCATGTAGGATCATTACAGCCCACGGCTAGTCTACCCTTAACACCGACGCGTGTATCTATACCGAGTGCATCACCATTAACTGGTGGTAAGGCAAGCGGTATTAGTAATATGAATCCAGCACTAGTTGGCACCTTACCATCTGCACGATCCGTGCAGAGTAATAGTAATAGCAATCAATTCACGATGAATCCAATTCAATTGAATCAACCAACGACTACACAACTTACAATGTCATCCTCCAATAATGGGATAAACAACAGTGGTAATGCTAATGCTGCATCAGTTACTGCTACTGCTGCTTCTGCTGCTGCTAGTGCACCACTAGTAGACCAGTGCCATCTAATGTAAGTGATATACCATAGGTAAATGAGTAGATAATCAATGTACTTACCCTTGTTTCACTTAGCAATGGCCAGCATGGTTAACACAAGGACTTGCTCGTATTGCTATGCAATATCCGGAAGATAGATTTGATGTCCTCTACGATACTACTGGTACAGGCATTCTCATACGATGTCAAGATTGTACGGGAAGTGTATATCCGATGAATCAACCCTCGCAATTCCCCGTATTCGAGGGGCATTTGCGTAATCGTGGTCATCGTGCCATTGTTGAAATGAGATCCGGATGATGATAGAAGATGGAAGAAGAATGAACATATTTTATATTCATTTTATGTTATATGTATCTATCTATAAATATAATACAGATTAATTGATTCGCTAATTGATCATAATGAAATGGAAATGTGTTTATTGTAAAGAAAGAAAAGAGAGCGCTATGCAATTATGCTAACTGTATAGTAAATAGATGAGCTGCAAGCGGGTTGAGGCTAATGCATTACTACAAAATTGGTAGGTCGTTCTATAGCTATGGATGATATCGTAATCCTTTATAGATTAGAAAGTTATTTGATAGCATTGACAATATTGCTTGCTTTTGCAAGTTCAGCTTTAATGTTATCGGAACTCAAGTACTGTTCAGGCGGCACAAACATGGCTTTCAGGAAAGCTTCCATGGCAGTAATACGTAACTTGTCACTTTGACTGATAGGTGCGTTTTGATTCAGGGTTGCCCCTCTTGAATTGATAAGCATTGCTTCCAAGCTGAATGCTTGTGCATACGTGGGGCTCCTATACGGTTTACCAGTCAATGCAAGGTATAGCAGTTTACCGATGCTCACAGATTCACGTTCCCACGTACGGCTGGGTTGGTCCATTGGGAATGGCATGCCTTCACTGATAGGACGAACTAGTGCTATAATCACCGATGGACCAAACATACCAGGACAACACGAACAAAGTTTTCGTTTAGCGATGTGTAAGTAAAGTCATTAAGCATGAACTTTCTGATATCTATGATTTTGCCGAATATCTTGATGGCATTGGTTATCTTGTCCTTTACTGGCATGGATCTGAAGTAGTCGCTTAGCGGCATGCCATGGGGAATGGCCGTGACAAAGCATGGATATCTACCGGCGTGTGCAAAATCTAATATACCGGCGATATGTTTCTTTTCGGGTGCACCACTATAATCATCGCGATATTTCCATAGTGTAGTTCGCATTGACATGAGATGTGAGTATCCTGGCTCACGATAACATCTAATCTCAACCGGTATTTTGGATCGTAATGTTCGAGATAAAATAGCCGTGCCGTGTAATGCATCGCCTTCCTTGTCTACAATTTAATGGAGTTTAATCCTTTCTTGGCGAGTTGAGCTTCTGCGTTTTTAAAAATATTGGCATCAAAAGGGATCTGCGGTGTACCAGGTGGGGCAGCAGCGGCCAGGCCCTCATTGGCCATGACTAAGACGCATAGCACAGCTGTAAGAAGAGAAAAGCGTTGAGAGAACATATCGTAATTGAATTGGAAAGAGAAAGAGAAAGTGAGCGAGTGGGTACGTGAGCAAGTAAGCGAGTAAGTGCAACTGTTCTTTCAAAGAAGTGCGCAAGGTGTAAAGGATGAGTAGTGTATAATTAGTGCAATAACCAAGCGCTGTTCATGCCGCTTAAATAGATGATCATCGCGAATCTCTTGTTGTTCTATAGTTGCTTCAAATTGAAATGACGCTATAGCTGCGTTTGATTTTGTTGCCTTTGTTGGGATAACTCCGACGTAAAAACAGGCTGCAGAGTACTACGAATACATATACTGACATCAATATTAGCTAGGCGAAACTACGGGATGATCGCATTTAGTAGTCTCGTTCTCAATTCCTTCAATCAATAACATCGTTTCATATTTCTGTGCGCTACGTGTCATGCAAAGGGTAAAAATAGACACCATCTACAAACAAATACAATACACGGCACAAACAATATAAATCCATGTGTTAACATCACGCGCGACACACTAAAACCAAGTAGCAGATGGCAGTAACGAGTACTAATAAAGAACCATTTCTAAGGGAATGGGAATGGCAATGCCCTCTTTTGGATTTAAATCGCATTGTGCGCAACAAATAGCCATTTATTTATGTCTTGCTGTATACTTATGGATAGAAATACAGATTAATTGATTCACTAATTGATCATAATGAAATGAAGATGTGTTTATTGTAAAGAAAGAAAAGACAGCGCTATGCAATTATGCTAACTGTATAGTAAGTAGATGAGCTGCAAGTGACTTGAGGCCAATACATTACTACAAAATTGGTAGGCCGTTCTATAGCTATGGATGATATCGTAATCCTTTATAGTCTAGCGACTCCTGGACCAACTGGCGGACGAGTTGGTGAAGTAACTGGTGAATTAGCCATTGGATTAGCTATGACGCCTTTGTTTACATTTGCAAGTGCAGCTCTAATAGCATCGTGATTCATAGCGTGACCAGCTTGTGAAAACATGGTTTCAAGAAAGCTTCCATGGCAGCAATACGTGGATCGTCACTTGATTGGAAGATGCAAAAATATTTAGTCTTGATTTCCTTGAGTCGCTAAGCATCGATTTCACGTCGAATGACTGTGCATTATTGGAACCCTGATACGGTGCACCAGCCAATGCCGTGAATAGTATTTTACCGATACTCACAGATTCGGGTTCGCGGATTATTGCTGGGGGTTGTCCTGATTGCGCTGACATGCTTTCACGAATAGGGCGAATAGGGATATAGTCACCGAAGGGCCTTGTAGACCACGAGCAACATGAATAAAGCCTGAACTTATTGGCGCGTAATTAATCTCTTCTCAACTATGTACTTTCTGATATCTATGATTTGGTTCAATATATTGATGGCATTGGTTATCTTGTCCTTAGCTGTCATGTTTTCGAGGTAGTCCATTGGCAACTTGCCATCGGGGTTGGCCGTGACATAGCATGGATGCGCACCAGCGTTTACCACATCTTCTACACCGGCGATATATTTCTTTTTGGATGGATTCCTATCAAGAAAATTGTTCGATAGGGCAACTTGTACTCCATTCTATCGGACCCTTTCAGACCATTGAAACATCTAATCTCAACCGGCATACTGGTTGAGAATCGTCGAGATAAAGTAGCCGTGGCATAGAATGCTTCACCATCCATGCCTTCGACTTTGGTAATTTTAATTCCTCTCTTGGTAAATATAGCTTGCGAGGTGGCAAAGATATTGGCATCAAAGGAATCTGCGGTGTACCAGGAAGAACAGCAGCGGCCAGGCCGTCATTGGCCATGGCTAAGACGCATAGCACAGCTGTAAGAAGAGAAAATCGTTGAGAGAACATATCGTAATTGAATTCGAAAGAGAGAGAAAGTGAGCGAGTGGATAGGTGAGTGGATAGATAGGTGAATGAGTAAGTGAGTAAGCGAGTACGTGAGCAAGTAAGTGAGTGAGTGCAGCCGTTCTTTCAAAGAAGTGCGTAAGATATAAAGGATGAGTAGCGTATAATCAGTGCAATAACCAAGCGCTGTTCATGCCGTTTAAATAGATGATCATCGCGAATATCTCGTAGTCCTATGGTTGCTTCAAATTGAAATGACGCTATAGCTGCGTTTGATTTTGCCGTCATGCTCTCGTGTAATTCAAACGTCAAACTAGTCGCGGGGCACTACGAATACATAAAAGGATATCACCATAATTAACCGAAACTACGAGGTGATCGCATTTAGTAGTCTGGTTCTAAATTCTCGATCAATAACATCGTTTCATATTTCTGTGCGCTATGTGCCATGCAAAGGGTAAAAATAGACACCATCTACAAACAAATACAATACACGGCACAAACAATATAAATCCATGTGTTAACATCACGCGTGACATACTAAAAATCAAGTAGCAGATGGCAGTAACGAGTACTAATAAAGAACCATTTCTAAGGGAATGGGAATGGCAATGCCCTCTTTTGGATTTAAATTATATTGTGCGCAACGAATATGTGGTGCGGAAATAGGTGTTTCATGGAGATTGAATTACAATTGCCTTAAATACTTATCTCAATTTGTTAGACGCTTTTGGAGAAGCAGTTCTAGCGGAATTGAATCTACTTATCTACTAGCAGTTTGCTATTTTGCTATAAATATGAGCGAAAGCACTAATTAAATAAAGAACAACATCGAAGTTTTTACAACGAGAATATTCTATTAGTCTACTGTGTTTATTGAGTTATTAAGAAAGCAAATCAGAGCTGGTTTGTGAGTAGTTGATAATCAAGAGTATCGTATATTGTTCGAGTGAGCAGTTCTAACCTAACAAAATGGATTACTACAAGATTTTCGTAGAACCTAGCTACTCGACTACCAAGCGTGTGGTGCACCGAAGCAACATGGGAGATCAACCAAGGCCAACAACAACAACATCCCGCCACAAATAGCCATTTACTTATGTCTTGCTGTATACTTATGGATAGAAATACTGATTAATTGATTCACTAATTGATCATAATGAAATGAAAATGTGTTTATTGTAAAGAAAGAAAAGACAGCGCTATGCAATTGTGCTAACTGTATAGTAAATAGATGAGCTGCAAGCGGGTTGAGGCTAATGCATTACTACAAAATTGGTAGACTGCTCTATAGCTATGGATGATATCGTAATCCTTTATAGTCTAGCAACTCCTGAATCAGTTGGTGGACGAGTTGGTGAAGTAACTGGTGAATTAGCCATTGGATTAGCTATGACGCCTTTGTTTACATTTGCAAGTGCAGCTCTAATAGCATCGTAATTCATAGCATAACCAGCTTGCGAAAACATGGTTTTCAAAAAAGCTTCCATGGCAGCAATACGTGGATCGTCAACTTGATTGGAAGATGCAAAAATACTTAGTCTTGGTTTCCTTGAGTCGCTAAGCATCGCTTTCAAGTTGAAGGTGACTGACTGTGCATTAATGGGACCCTGATACACTACACCAGTCAATGCTGTGTATAGTATTTTACCGATACTCACAGATTCAGGTTCGGCCATACTTGAGCGTTGGTTGGGTGGTATTGGCGTGGCTTCACTAACAGGACGAACTAGGGATATAGTCACCGAAGGGCCTTGTAGACTACGAGCAACATGCACAAATCCCGACTTTATTAGCGTGTAAGTAAACGCCTGACTAACCATGCGCTTTCTGATATCTATGATTTGGTTCAATATATTGATGGCATTGGTTATCTTGTCCTTAACTGCCATGGTTTTGAGGTAGTCCATTGGCAGCACACCACGTGGAATGGCCGTGACATAGCATGGATGCGTACCAGCGTATACCACATCTACTACACCGGCGATATTTTCCTTTATGAGTTGATTACGATTAAGAAAATAGTTTGATAGGACATTTAGCACTACATTTGCGGTTGGATTTTGATGATCATTGAAACATCTAATCTCAACCGGCATACTGGTTGAGAATCGTCGAGATAAAGTAGCCGTGGCATAGAATGCTTCACCATCCATGCCTTCGGCTTTGGTAATTTTAATTCCTTTCTTGGTAAATATAGCTTGCGAGGTGGCAAAGATATTGGCATCAAAAGGAATCTGCGGTGTACCAGGAAGAACAGCAGCGGCCAGGCCGTCATTGGCCATGGCTAAGACGCATAGCACAGCTGTAAGAAGAGAAAATCGTTGAGAGAACATATCGTAATTGAATTCGAAAGAGAGAGAAAGTGAGCGAGTGGATAGGTGAGTGGATAGATAGGTGAATGAGTAAGTGAGTAAGCGAGTACGTGAGCAAGTAAGTGAGTGAGTGCAGCCGTTCTTTCAAAGAAGTGCGTAAGATATAAAGGATGAGTAGCGTATAATCAGTGCAATAACCAAGCGCTGTTCATGCCGTTTAAATAGATGATCATCGCGAATATCTCGTAGTCCTATGGTTGCTTCAAATTGAAATGACGCTATAGCTGCGTTTGATTTTGCCGTCATGCTCTCGTGTAATTCAAACGTCAAACTAGTCGCGGGGCACTACGAATACATAAAAAATATCACCATAATTTACCGAAACTACGGGATGATCGCATTTAGTAGTCTCGTTCTAAATTTCTCGGTTAATTACATCTTTTCATGTTTCTCTCAGCAATAGATCTCTTTTTTTGGCAGTAGTATAATTTACTTGTAGTGATTATAGAAGTATACCAGCGCTTACTGACCAAATACGGTTTATGCTACTCATGGCCTAGCAATACATTTTTAGTGGAAATGACACATGGGGCAACTGCATCACATGTCTAGCCTACGTCCATGTTGTCAATTGTAGTAGCACAAGCATTAGCCTATTTGCCTATGATTCCTTAATAGATATAACAGGTAATTAATCACTCATTGTCAATGGCATTTCATGTTTCAATTAGTGACTACATTCATTTGGTACCCGAAAAGTCACTACGTAACACGGTTTGCTCCGTCATTATTCGGCTTGATGTCAACTCCGTGGTAGGCGAATACAGACCAGATGGCCCACTTGTGCCGTCTCCTTGATGATCTACTATCGATTTTGTCGACTAGATTCCAATACATCTGATGCAGACTATCAGTCTACACTTCGTTGATGGCGTGGACCTCACATGTCATTTCGAATTCTAAACATTGTCTTAGGTTGTCGGATTGACACGTTTTTGTTCATGGAATAGTCGGCATTTGACAGACTGCTGTCATAATCGAGTGAGTGAGTGGGTAATCCAATGAACTAGAAATACAAAAAGGAAAATAAACTAATAAAAATATCGTCATTTTTATGATGTTTCATATGCACGTGCTTACTCATCGCACGTTACAAGTACTCCTACTCCTTCTCAATAGTAACAGTAAGGCTGGAAATATTATGATGTAAACGTGTTGACTGCCTCTAACAAATGATTGTCTTTATTTAGCGATGAGAAAAAGAACCTGCAACATCAAGTGTGCTTCTTTTGTATACGAGACATGACCGAGGCAGGCACAAGTACATGTCCCACCATCAAGTGAGATACGCAAAATAACACGGTGGTGAAGACGACAAATCCCGAGCTAATGCAGAAATGACTGATACTCGTACCGATCTCCAGCCAGCTGCCATCATCGCGTACGAGGAAGAAAAAGTTCAGCGTCATCACATCGGTGGTGGATAGCACGAGTAGGAGCAGACTGAACGGTGGTAGATCTATCGCTCGACTAGTCACGCCGAATATTGCGGATAGAATGAAGAACGGGATAAAGATCTTGAAGATGAGTAGGGCACCCATTAGGAATGGATTGAATGTGGTAGTTAGCCGGTAGACCGAGGATAGATTAAAGGAACTAACGGAGGCAATATTGCCTGTACCGAAGAAGGCCACATTAACAAATAGCAAGTAAATCATAGATGATGAGTTAACGATATCGACTATACATATACATATATACATATATACTATTGTAATAAAAGGATATGAATAATATTGCAGTCCAGGTGTCTTGTGACGTAATGATCGATGCAATATAAGATCAGAGCGTGATGTATCCTACAAATACAACAAGCATATATATATATATATATGATTAACTATTGTAATGTCTACACTTTACCTAGTCTACTATCATCGCTAACACTTACCAGCACATCATCATCATCGTCGTTAAATGTCTCCAGTTGCCGATACGAGTAGAGACGACGCTCCATGAACATCCAACATGCCAAGGTACACGAGAATGCTACATAGAACAACATTTCATATCTAACGTACACGTATTAAGGAATAACCGGTGAGTTGATGTGCAAGTGTAAAGGATACGATATACTAAGAAGGATAAATGTAGGCGAGAATGCTAGGAAGATGGTCACTAAACGATTTAGATAATGCTGCGTCTGACCACTTGTTATTAATGGTGCAACAAGTGACAATCCTATACAGAATCGATTAGCAAATAATGACTTTGTAATCATTTCACTCATCAATTACCTAATGTCGTCCAACCGATGACTTGATTCAGCCATGGTAAACCTTCTCGTAATTCTAGTCGTCGCACACTACTCGCTGTCGTGATCATACTTACTACAATCAATAGCATCTAATAGTAAGTATGAGATAGTCAACTGGATTAGTATCATTTACAATTCATGCTAATCCACTAATTCACTACTCACCTGCCATATTGTAATATATGATGATTGCTTATAGTTAGTGTTAGTGGCAAGTTGTGGTGCCACTTTCCACAAGTAGACACAGCCTATGATGAGGGTTGCCATACCACCTGCCATACTAGTAGTGATGTCGTAAGTTCACACATCTACAATAAAACGAATAGATGATCATACTTACACCAATGAGATATCATCTCCTTTCTCCACTGGTAGTACGGGGAATATCGAGGTAACTAGACAGGATAGCTGCCACATAACAACAAGCGTACGATGATGAGCTCGGAATGATGCGGGTACCGTCCATGGCCAGCATGCCAATAGCCATAGGCATACGGTAAGTACGCGTCGTTCAAAGTAGCTGTACACCTAGTTGTTTGTCGTCATCAACAATGCAGTCAATATGAATTAGCACAGGAGCATGACTAGTGTCCGGTATAACTTCTAGTTCACTTACGAGTGTTTCCAGTGCTCCCACAATAAGCAATACGTAGAATGCGGTATGCCACCATCCATATCGTCTTAGATGTTGCCCGTTCAACGAGGAATGGCCCTTGAACAAACGAGAGAAGGTACGATGATTCCTCAACACTTGATGCCAAAAGAATATGGGAAATATCGCGTAGAGATAGTACATTGTCGGTGATCCTTGAATGTAAAACATGACCGACAATAGGATTGCCGAGATAACAGCAATAGCATCGATCTAATGCAGGAATAGTGAAATGATTAGTGAGCTAGATACATTGCTATAAAGGCTCCTTACTTACAAATACATTGGTAGTTGGCTGGCTGGCATCTATTGACGTGGTCGGTGTGGTAGATGTCAAGTGTTGACTACCACCTTCGAATACGTAGATATTCGCGATAAATAATAGACTATAAGCAATCCAGCCAAGATAGCCTATAGACACGATGGATCTTAGGAAACGCCAGTCATATCTGCAAACAAACAAACAAACAAATAGCGAATCAATAAATAAATGCACATATTACAGTTTATATACAGCTATATCTCCTTATCGATTGGTTAGCCTTACGTTTGATAGTAGCGTAATCCTCGTAGACACTCGTGAATCAACTCGATGGCTTGTTTCTGAGCTGTTTCGTAGTTTTTCTCCTGTATCAACTGCTCAATGCTATTTAATTTATGCGTTGCCTGTTGGTTGGCCAATGGTTCAAATGGTCTAAAGGCAATTTCTGTATGCCGTTTACTTTCTAAATGTCAATCTCGTAAGTAAATGCTGACTAGATGTCATCTGAACATGTAGTGTAGCTTCTTACCCTCCTTTACCAGGAATTGCTCCAATATCTGATGAGCATTGGTTAACGCTGATCGTGCTCTAAACTCGTCGCTACCATTTAGATATTCCACGGGTAGTACGCCAACATTATTTGCCGGATAGTTTAGCCTAGTAGGGCCGCCATTAATGGTGCGATATCTGCTTGTTCGACGTCTTTTCGTGCTGTTGCCTTTAGACTATGCCATGAGTCTGAGAACTCGTCATGTCCATTGCCAGTCAATTCCGGTGATTGTACACCGGCACCCCATGCGATTAAGGCGTGCGTGTATTATCAGGATCACCATCACCATGAGCACCTAGACAATGCAGTAGCAGTAGCAATATAGTTATATTAGTATGTGTATGCCACTCGTGCTAACGAGACTAGTAGACGAGGAATTACCTCGATTTCCCATGCCATGATCAGAAGTAAATACATAGGCAGTTTGTGCATCATTATAATACGCCTCTATCAATGATTGAATACGTTGTATTCCTTTATCAACCACGCGAATATTGTTTAAATACCTAGATGGCATTAGTTTACATATTAACATCATTAAATAGACGAGGAAGCTTACTCTTTTGAATGAGGTCGAAATGCATGTCCATTAGTGTCTAATCCAATGAGATGTAGAAAGAATACAATTTTATCCTGAGCCAATTGTTCGCGTAGCTTGTCATCGGTACGTGCACGCTCTAATAATGCGGCAAAATGGTCAAACACCCATGTATCTAGAATGGATGCCTCTAAATGACAAAAAGCATATTAGTATGGTACTGTATCAATGCTGATGTAACAATTAGACAAGACGTACCACGAGCGAAATCCTCTTCTTCCGCGCTATACATGAACATGTCCACTCTGTCAGGATCGGATGCGCCATGCGCGAACATGGGCAAATATCCGGTGACCCAAATGACCATGTATGCTTCGTTTGATTGAATATCGAATCGAAGTCTACCGGATTCATCTTCCATCCTATGCATATTAGTGAGCGACAAGTACTATCATGCTCCATATGCACAAACTAGGATATACGAGGCAACAATGCCTTACCTTTAGTGACAGCGCTTACATCCTCGTAGAACCCAGCGATAATTGCTACGTGGCCAGGACGTGACTCAGTAGGGACACGCGTGTGCGATACACCCCATGAACCAACGCGCGTCTGGACATCATGCAAGAATGGAGCGCGAGTTTGCGTGCCATCCGCCGCTATCAAAGGTGGTATATCTCTATCTTCCGTGGTGGGTGGCGAGGAGGACAAGGGTTCGAATAGACGATCGGCACGTAGTCCGTCCGCCACAAACAGTATGAGACGACGAGCAGGTGCCGACATGGCAAGCTGATGCTGCTTCATGCCATGAACCAAGGGCGACGTGAAGTAAATGTCGAATATACTAAAGATATAGGTGACGTGGAAGATTATACCAATAAGCAGTAGGATATTACGCGTCCAAGCCGTGCGACTAACGACTCCTCGACCGTTGCTTCATTCAGCGCAGACTTTGTTGTTTGTAACATGCTTTCACCATAAACAATGACGATAAATGACAAGTAGGATATGATAAGCGTATTAAAAAAGGAGTAAGCGAATGAAGTGTGCGAGAGCGAGAGAGAAATAAAGAGAAGCCTGTCCTGATGATTAACCATTTTCGTCATCATCGATTGGCTATTTACTTGGTTGATTCCGTATCTTTATCCAAATAACCTAATACTAAAAGGTCAACGAACAGCTACTTATTAGTTGTTGGCCAATACGAGTATATCAATATGTATCAGTCATTATAATGGATTATTAACATGATTATGTAAATGCTATCGTTTATTACTATTCTGAGGTCATTTAGTAACTGTTATATTCATGTCGTTTAACATCTCACTTAACGCTCTAGTATAATCTGGATCTGCCATGCAACATCCACCAAGAATCAAGTGACGATTATCAGCTTGCGACAATAGATCGATGTTTGCTTGGCAAAACAGCTGAATTGCCTTGTCTTTCGATTCATCCGACCAGTTATTGGATGCTTGATCCCATGCTCGTCCATTGGCATAGGCAACAATAGGTTTACCACTAGTGCTGCTTACTTTGCCTACAAGATCGTGTAGCCAATCGCGTGGCACACAATTGACACCAATGGCGGCCACAGAGGGATGCGTAGCCACCGCTTCAATACACGTCTCAATAGGTGTGCCATCGCTAGCATGATTAGCATCGCAGCAACTAAACGATATCCAACATGATATTGGATCATGCTCGTCTAGTGCAGCGGTAATAGCTCGTGCTTCTTCGAGTGCTGGTATGGTCTCCCATGCTAGAACATAGCGAGTGAGATGACATTTATTGACGGCTGCCAGTGCTATACTAAGCTGATAGCGGTGAAAAGCCGTCAGATGAGCCGTGGTAATTCGTTGCACCGCATAGTCTCCTCGGTATTCCGTACCATTTCCTAGCATGGCACCCAACGAACCAAGTGAGATAGCAATCCATGGTATATCATCGTCATTCAATACGGTTTTTTGATAAAGTGTTCGTGCTGCCATTGCTGCTTCTATACCACGTACGAATAGATCGATTGTTGCTTCGTAATGAGCGTCCACGTTAGAATCATCAGATAGAAGCTCATTCATTAAAGTGGCACCCTCATACGTATCCTCATTCACATCTTTATCCTCTTCTCCATTGATTTTAGCCATTTAGCACGACGCAGCATTGTCAGCATAGATACTTGATAGGTGCCAGTGGTAATAATTTGCGCACCACTCATCAAATAAGCGTAATGTATATCTCGTACTATTTCCGTTGGCTCTAAAAGTAATCTATACAAGTAGTACATCTCCATCAGTGTATCGAATTGTTAATCGATGTGATATCACATCCGCTTACCGAGAACCCCACAATGGATCCTGCTCGTTGCGTAGATGTACTTTGTCGTTGTTATCTCCCTCACTTGATGTATTCTTCCCGATAGCTACAGTGCCGAATGCACCATCAAGTATGCATACTTGTCGGCGATACAGATAGGTTTGAAAAGGATTTTCAGCGGTCATTTTTCTTTAGGAAGAGGATTGAGATAGAAGCAAAGAAATGAGCGACAAATCATCGCATATCCGGTTTCCATTTTATTGTATAACCTTTGCGGTCCGTATTTGACAAGGATGTCAACTAGATTTCTATCATTATTGCGTAAAGCCATTTTAGTATATGAGCAGAGTGACAATGTCAATTACTACAATTATCATTGCTATTAGCAGGTGTAGTATGCTTATTGTACATCGTTACATGTCAATCAATAATGGCACAGACTGTTTTTCATTAGCAGTATTCTTTATTATAGTTCATTACCAATGGTAATCCAGTAGTCACGCAGATTATTCTTGCGACCGAATATCTCCAGATATTTACCTAGTTCATTGCATTATAAGCTATGTTCTAATCGAGTCTCATTTGATGCATAGCTTACCATTGGGCACCATGTGTTCTATCATCTCGTAGAGTTCCTCCGGTTTCTGACTTTGACCACGTCGTTCGCTGTAGATGACATCGGAACAACTGGATGGACGATATCCTGGAGGATCATTACCCTAATCTATGGTATGAGTATGGCATCGCAACACGTATTATTACTGCTATTGTATTGTATTACTTGCCTTTCTACCTATCAAGCATGTCTCCTTAGCGTGTTGCAAGTAGTAGCCATGTCCCTTGGCCATACGCCGATTAACCGTTTGTTTAACCCAAGCAATTTCGTCAACATATCTAAAGGAAATAAACAAACAATTATACTTATTAACAAGCTGAATAGTAACAACAACAATCATAATACTGGATTATTACTTACTCGTATCCCCAACGTTCCATCAATTCGAATGCACGCACGTATTTAGCATTGATTACCCATATGAATATCAATCCATTCTGTTGTAGTTTCTCGATGGGCAAGCTTTCAATACACACATCTGGCAGTTGTTGATAAGCAATGGCTACCTGTAATCATGATTATTATTATTGTCAGATTACTAATAGCAGTATAGAGCATTAGTTGTATTCTACTTACACCACGAGTTGGTGCATGAGTTGCCAGTTGCCATGGTGGATCCATTAGTATAACATCGAACTGAGCTGCCTGTGCTAGTAGCTAATATATACATACGCATACACATACTAGTTAGAAAGTGTTGAATTATAGCACACGCGTGTACTTACTGGCCATTCAAACGTCATTACATTGGCCTTGATAGGCACGCACCATTCGGGAGCACGGAATTCCTCTAGATCAAGTTCTATTTTATGGAGATACTCATTATTAAATAGTATTGTCGAAATAGTGCTATCTCTCTCTATATGTTACCTGACAGCGTGGAATCCGCGTTTGTTTTACTACTCTCTTGATTATGACTACTCGTATCTTGCGTGGTGGTGTGAGACGTGTCACCCGCTAGAGTCACTTCTAGACGAGCAATATCCTTTTGTAGTGCATCGATTTTAAGTCGAAGTTCAGCCTCACGTTCAGTCAACTGTTGTAGTCGACGTTCGTCCGCTGTAGACGCGTCAGTTGCCGTAAGCATAGTGTTAAAAAAAGTAAAAATGTGAACAAAAAATAAAAACAATTAGTACGCGCTCATTCACCCTTATACTATTGTCATACGACGTATGTCAATAATGACCATGATACCGACTGATATTGAACAAGTGCGCGAATTACTTGCCACCTGGTGTAATTCCCTTGCTGCTCAGCGTGTTATGGATACACGAACTAAAGAGCAGTTTGAGCAACGACAATTGCAATACTCGGTTTCTATACCGTATAATGAGCTCGATAAACACTGGTCCGAACTACCTAGTCGGAATTCACCGTTTGCTCTACTCCTTCCCCTACAGGAAAACACCATGGATGAAAAGGATAGCGTGCTATACAAGCTGCGAGTACGTGGCTGGACACCTACGGTTGTGTTGTGGGACCAGCCATTGCTTTGGTCGGTTGCTACATCCATGGGACTGACGATTAGCAATTCTACCGATATCATCTCTCGATCTATTCGATTCCTATTTACGCCTTGTCCATTTCTCGAGGAGCAAATACCACGAATAGAAAGTTGCTAGTCGACGCAGCCTTGAAGGGAACAAACAATGTAAATATCAGTGTGTCAGGGCAATCGCCATTGGTTTTCCGGTTATGCGACATTGGCTGTGGTAGTGGACGAGATGTGGCCTGGATGTTAGCACGATCGAGTAAAAGTCAGCATCATCATGTAAGTATCAATTACATTGTAATTAGCTGTACAAGCGGTAATAGTAGAGGTATACATTAATCTAATTGTGTTGTATCATCAAGAGCAGCTCTAATTACTCCTGGAATGCTCATGCCATTGATGCCTGGCAGGGTGCAGTTAAGCGTACCTGTCAGCTACTTGCATCGCGACACTTTACAACGGAACGTGCACGCGTAATTAGAGCACATTTCAGTCAAATGGCAATATACGCTACTACGACAATGGAGCATCATCATCCAATGTAACTTCAACAGCCGATGCTACATCCTCATTAATGGTAAACGATCAATCTACGGCAAAACAGCTAATGGAAACGTCTACCTATGATTTGGTGATTGCCGTCCGCTTTCTTGAACGTGCTGCTTTCCCGCATATTGATAGTTGGGTAGCACCAGGTGGATTCTGCTCTATAGTACATTCGTAGATGGTGTTTGCGATTACGAACAACCAGCAGGTCGTGAGCATCGACTGGCATAGGCGAGTTGGCCATGTATTTCGGAGAATCACGAGGCTATACGGTTATGGAAGATCGTATAGATTGGACGGAAGATGGTAGACCGCTTAACTCGTTTCTTGCTGTAAATTAGACAATGGCGAATAATAAGCTACACAATCTATTCCATCATATATACCATATTATATATTGATGAATCACGAAGAGAAACTATTAGTAAGCGTGTATCGTCGTCATACGCATTTCTATTCAAGCGAATACGAGGATTATTGAATGTATTTTAATAAAGACAAAAGTTTATTATTGTATATATGTATTTTAATACTACAATAATGCATGCTTAGATGCTTGTATTATTACTATTATTACAGATCATTAGTAGTTGCTATTGACATTGTACATTCTTCAGTATATCAGTCCTATAGCAAGAATCATGAGATGGTGCTTCACCTTGAGCAGCACGCCATATCCACGAGAATGTCGCTGGATCATTATCATTATCATCATGCTTGATAGCAGTATCAAGAGAAATAGCTGATTGTTCAGCTAATAAATAGGTAGCACGATCACGAATAAGATCAAGTGCTTCATTGACGCATAAGATATCGGATGCAAGTGTTTTCAAGGTATAATTGCGCTGTCGCTTAGCTCTACTAATCTTACTAGTTGTGGACATGGAAGCACTAAGCGCTAATGCCGTCTGTAATTCCGTATCGTATAGCAATTCTGTTTAGTAGTTCTCGTCGATGGTTGCGATGTCACTTGTCGATGCGTATGCAATACAGGAGCAAAAGCATCATCATCCGCTTTAACCAAGAAATTAAGGGAGTTTTGACGTCGACTAGCCAACTGAGGTGGAACAGCAGAGAACCTGGTGGACTCATACGTTGTCGTGTTTGTATCGGATGATGCGTCATTATTCTTGGTTGACCTAACTAGCTTTTCATTAACTTATCCAGTGGTATACGGCATTGTTGCGCACATCCACGCATATGACGCATTCGCTCTCTCGGTGGATGCTTGTTCATTGACCATGCCATTCGACAGACTGGACAACAATTAAGCGATGCTAGCTCTTTTGTGTAATCGGTTGTGCTATTTGGAGATCTCACTTGATTAATAAAATTACTAATAGTGTTGCTAGTATTGGGTGTTGTTCGTTCCAATAGCGTATGCGCACATTGATCGGCGTGTAGCTCGCGCTCCGGCAGGGGTAGTTGTGTTATATCTTTGTCGCAGATGGGACACACGCAAATGCTATCGGTTGTTTCTACGTATGCAGTATCACTGCTTAAATCATGACTGCTGACCGGTTTATCATATGTTGGATCGTTTGTTCCATTTGTTGCTGCTGCTGCTATTTCTTTCGTGTCGATATTCTCCTTTGTTGCGTCTGACTGACTATGGTCACCATCAAGTCGATCTGAAGGAGAGCAATAAGTATAATCGGATCTGCCCACTTGAGGAGTATCATCCACTTGTAATGACTGACTAGCATAGGATGCATCTGATATTGTTTCCAAGTTGATATTGCTATCTACGGAATCACTTTCGGTAGCCATAGAAGTTGCACTAGTAATGTTTGCTTTCTTAGCTTCATTATCGGTTGAATTGCTGTACTGGAATCCAGCATCAATCTGATTCCTGACTTGCACTTCTAGTAATAACAATATTAATACCATTATCAATTAGATAGATGAATACAGTCACTACAAGCGCCCACTTACCATTATTGCTTCTTTTCTGTTTCGAACAGAATAAACGACTCGATTTGTTGGCGTAATACGCCGTATTGGAGACTTGCTTTAATAAACGTTTTAGCATTCTTAGTTGGCTGCTCGTACATAACTAGTTACCTACCGATCGTCCCATTACTGTTATTCGTTTGTGTATCTTTATCGTATTCGATTGAAACGCATCCTTATCAGTATCATATGCGTTATTGCGAGTAGGCTTATTGAGATTAGTGTAGTGCTGACGAGGCATGGTATGTTAACAAGTGACAAACTGCTGGCCTTTTCCTTTTTTCTCAGTCCGTGCTGCTCCTTTTTATGTTCCATTTCATTGTGTAATTAATTAAATTCTAATGGCAATATTACAATTATTATTGATCACATTAACTGCCACTAATCAAGTGAATCTCTCTCTTGCTCTATTGATTATTGAGACTTTTTTATGTTTTCGAATCAATAGATTGCCTCTCTCTTCTCCCTTTAGCATCACGGATATCAAGTTAAAGTATCAAGTGCTTGATACAAACAGGAAGATAGCAAGGATCGAGGTAATTATTGCGGTTCTTTAGCTGTACACGCAACTAATGCAATATACTCCACCATATTAACACGCTTGCTTGCAACTAAAATAGTGAACGTATTGTTCATTTGACTACATACTTATACTCTGTCTACTATTACGGGGTAATTATGTCGACTTCAATGAATGAGGAGCGTGAGGCTCGTGAGGTAAGTTTAGAACAAATATATATATTCGTTGGAGCGGCAAGTTTATTCGACAATATGTGATGTAGACAAATGCCGAGTCTGCCCTCGAGCATAAAGGTGATACGCCGATGGATACGTCGAATGGCCCACAGAGTCCAGTGTCCACCATTAATAAGGAGGAGGTAAAGCAACGATCCCGACGAATGCTAGGTGTCATGTTGGGCACACTTAATAGCATTAAAAAGGCCAATGAAAACAAGAGTGAAGCGGTAAGTAGTAGTAGTAGTAGTAGTAGAGATGATAGCTTGTTAGTGTATTGTACTTATTTATTAATCATTAACATGAGTAGATGTTAAGACGCGAGGCACTAGAGACCAAACTGCAGGATCGATTGTTCAAGGAAAAGGAAGAAATTGAGAAGAAACGCGAAGCAGCGCAAGAGGAACGTCGTCAAAAGGCATTGGAAGCACGACGACATATGTATGAGAAACGACAACGTCAATCGGTACGTGTTTTTGCTAGTAGAATGATTGATAGTCATTGTAATTATAACGCTATTTAACTACTAGGCAGCAGCATCTGTGCGTCGTCGATTCCACATGGCGAAATACCTAAAGACCAAGACTGGTCCTGAATTGTATTATTTACCTGCGAAACTAACTGATGTGCAACATGATCAGATCGAAAAGCAAATCAATGAGATAAAAACGTATATCGATGAGAATATGCCTCGAGTTCTGGAGCATCACGGATACGAGTATGATGACGATTACGATCCGGAATACACAGACAACATGAACAATACAGCTGATGGTAGAGATCAGCGATTAGGCGAGGAACGCGACGAAACAATCATGGAGATGGAGGCGGAATTAACGGCAAATCAAATGGATACGGCAATGATGGATGATACAACTGATCGCTCCTCGATGGCGGGAAACAATACGACAGAACAGCAAGATATGGATTTAACCGAGAGATAGGCATGCGCTTATGTTGAAAATAAATACAAAATGATGCATTGGAGAGTTGATTGTAATGAATGTAAGACGAGCATCCTACTTGTATTTTAATTAATATTTACTGATTGTACTCGCGATTAGAAGATGTTCAATATTTTAATACGTACTAATAATAATAATTCATAAACAGTTAATGATAAAACATGGAAAGGAAAGCCTAATAAGATGGTTTGTAAGACAGTAGGATGATGCCTTGACTTGTACGCGGTAGATAGCGGCTGCTCATCAATTCGAGTGATCTGATGCGTAGGGATTTGTGTAGTGTAACCATTTGATCGTACTAACGTAGCGGTAGATTCCCTTCACGGCCTGACTAAGCTCGCTACATACTATATTACACTGCAATCGTTTATCGATCGTTTCAATTTCCAAATCGGTTGGATTATCGGGGTAATCCAGGAATAAATCGCTGGTTTTACCTTTGTGCGTGCCACAACTACAAGTGTAATTCATTACTTTGTTAACTATGCCGTATATGAACAACGTCTGAAAGGCGAGATAGCGCACATTTCTACGTAGTTCCGTGATAGTTCGTTTATCGGCGTCATTATCCTCAAGTAGTAGTGGTTGTTTATTCTGCCGTTCCCGTCATCCGTTCTAGCTGTTTCATCCTCAAGCCATTGCTGGTGCATTTCTAGGAAAGCTTTCTTTTCGATAGCCAGATTATTCGCTATTCCTTCGAGCATCTGCTGCTCCCTAGTCCAAGCGATATGCTTCTTTTGGTGTTCCTTCTCTTCACTCGCCCATGTTAGTCGTTTTAACGAGTGTTGCACCTCCTCTTTAACCCATTGAATCTTCTTATGCTTGTGTCGTTTCTCTTCCTCGGCCCATATTTGCTGCTGTTGCTTATGTCGTTCCTCTTCCTCGGCCCATAACTGTTGTTGTCGTTCATGTTCTTCTTTCTGTTTTGCGTATATCGCTAGCGTTTCATCCATAGTGTTTCTCATTACTTGCCATTTGGCCACTTCTCGTTCGTGCGCCATCCTCTCTTGTTCCCATTCAATTTGTACAGTCCGCAATGGTTCACGTTCATTCTCCGTGAGTTGTTGTTGTTGCTGCTGCTGCTGCTCTTCCCCTTCACCATCCCCCTTGATGCACTGGAGTTCACGAGCTCTCTGTTCAATTGCTGTATTATACTTGCTAATGGTGCCTAGCCAGTTGCGCATGTTAGCCTCCATCTCTGCTTCGATTCTTTCTCGTTCGACTAGTCGTTTGTGGTACGCTTCTTCTTCTTTCTTCCATTGTCGGCGTAATTTCTCTTGTGCCTTGATTTCCGCTTGGAATTGAAGTCGTAAGGTGGATAATATATCATCATGCGCAAAGGACTAAGCGATGACTATATCAGCTTATACATCTAAATTAACGGAATACACTTACATCGAATGTACTATCCGCATAAGTGGGATCATAATCGGATACGATTTTTAGAACCATACTGAGCTACTGACGAATAAAAACAACAGCAACAAGAAGTAAAAGTGAACTAGTAATAGTGGATGCTATCAGAGAGAGAGAGAGATGGAGAGGGAGATGGAGGGGTATCCGTTATTATGACGTTTTTATTCCTTTGTTTCTGCTGTGTATCAGCATATGACCTCTTGTGGTTAATTTGGGTGTACAGATCAACGAGAATAGGCGTTGATTAACGTGTTAACAATAGTCATGAACGCTCACATGTATAGCTATCACGATGGCTCATATGGTGAACATGATGTATAGATGGTTACACGCGGCGTAGAGTAACGTGTGTTTTGCTTTATTCTAATGCAGCAAGCATATCAACTAATGACCAATGAGTGCATGGCATCGTGTATTATGGTATCGCCAGTGCACGGTTGAACCTACTGACGACTTTCCTCGGAGTGGGTCGATGATCCGGATCAGCAATGAGCATGTCTTTGCCATTGGGTAGCATGAACTGCATGCACAAATCTATATCACGCTCCATAGGAATCGGTGTCTTCATGCCTTTGTATTGATTGTAAACGTTGGTCAACGTTTGCGTGTATTCCTCAGTCGATTGTTGGCGCAGCTCTCCATCCTTAGACGTGAAGCCGAATAATGGATAGTTGGCACAGCCGAAGTACGCCACCATACCAGTCATCCAGCCGTCATTACTCATGACATTTACCATCTGATTCACGATCGATTCAGGTGAGTCGAATCCCATCTGTTCTTGCACTGGCGCCTGCATTACTGATTGACGCTTGTCGTCAGTCGGAATGTCGTCGCTTGCGTGTAGTTGGTTAGTATCATTTCACCATAGCTACCCCTTGGACCGCGTACGTAACGTATATCTATTGGGATAGTTTAATAAACAGTCTAGTCTACGAGATACTCATTGCAACTTACTATCGGGATTAATGTTATTATGAGCAACACCGGCAAAATGAAGAAATGCTACGGCTATTAGGAGTGTTAATTTACTACATAATAATAATGATAATGATAATGATAATGATAGTTTATATCATCATACCTCGAATTAACATTTGGTAGTACCATGGAAGCACCTTTGGCTTATCGTCTTCTCTTAAATTTACGACAAGTTGACGAAATGACATGTGACCCGGATTAGATGTAACCATACAATGGTATTTACCTACCCAAAAATCATGTAAACGCTGCGATACCCATCTACTGCCAGTGGCTAGGAAGTTTCTCTGCTTCTTCGCCAAATCTATTAACTAGGGGAGAGTGTTAGACTAGAAATGACTCATTGTTGTAGACCAATGTCCATTGTACTCACGCGTAGTATATATTCATCATGCGCGTTCTGTAGCTTATTACGTGAACATTTAATGGTTACACGATCACTCTTAGAGTCATGCTCATACAAGCCAATGCCTATGGCCGTGTTTTCATCTCGGAATATCCATCTTTTTAGCGAGAGGCCCCATTGCCCGTAGATATTCTTCGCGGATTTGGATGCCAACTTAAATCCGTAATAACCATTGGTAAACGGTATTAGGTCATCTAAAGCTTCCCCTAATGGAGCATTAATCTCGTACTCCTCCTCGTCTGTCTCATACATTGGCGGCTGATTTTCATCGTTCGCTGCATAGTTAAGGAACACAAGCCCATCGGTTCTGGTCACGATGTTGTGTACGGATATTACTGCGGTAATACGATAGTATATAAGGATGACAATTGATAATAATGATAGTCGCATCATGACAAGAATGATTAGCTGCGATGGTGTAGTCAGTTTGTAGTTTGTAGAATGCTATGTCAATACCGTGGAATACGAGCTGAATCGGAGAAAGATGTAGTGATATTAGTAAAGAAAATAAAATGATATCACCATTATAAGGATGATAATGTGCAACAGGTCCACATGCTAACCGACAATTATAGACACGTTTTTGGTGCTGTTAACAAATAAAGCATCATTGCTCGTGAATGTACATATCCACATATAGTTTTTACACATTATTTTTCGTCAAATAAGTACGTCATCGGTTAAATATCGTACGATACTGTTACTATTATTAGAGTAGAATTGGATGTATTATACGGTCATTAGAATCATTGTATGGAATAGACAACAACAGCCAGCACGACAGCAACTTACTACGATTGTTAGCCTCACTCAACCAATGACAAACATTACAAGTTTAGCTTTCAAGTGTATGCCAGCTTGACGTATTGCTATCACCGGTGTAGTACTGCGATAAGCTCGCAAGTAAAAGCTACATCATATGTGTTTGTGTAAAGCTATTGCTCCCCCTTAGCATTTGGCATTTCTTTCATGGGTCTGTTTCCCTATGGGTGTACAATAAGACACCTTACTCATTGTAGAAAATAAACTAAATATCGCAAGTATTCATAGCTTGACGTTGTTCACTAATAGGCCTTTTACTGATACATCTCGCCATTTCTTATATCATCGATAATTGCAGGGTAACCGTCGATGCTCACACGATGACCAAACAATAGCCTTAAGCGGAAGATAAGCCGATTAAAACAATACATACTTCAACTAGGAGTAAAGGAAACATAGTAGCGAATGTCTCATTTATTCATACTGTCACAGCTACTAATTACTATACAGTAGAGTCATTAATATAGATACATACGTGGCATCTCCCTGATTACAAGAGTATTGCAATAAACTAATATTAATACATTTTCTACTTGTCGTCACAAGTTCTATAACGTTTAACATGAGTGAATTTCCATCTGAACCATTCTCTCCACAATGTACTTGTCGCCTGAGTTTCGCAGCATTACATCGTAAAGCTTGTCGTGCTACCTGTACATCATTATGTTTGAAATGAATAACGAAATGTTACGCAGTGGCAGTAATCAAATCAATACCGCAGCTAATCTAGGCCTAAATGTATACACAGCCATAATTGTATCCTTCACGTATAACAACAATGACAGCAATAGTCACTAGCATAGTTGTTGGCAACACTTTCCTATAAATTCGCCACCTGCAAGCAAGCAAGCCACTTTCAACGTAGTAACAACAACAGCAACATCCCATTTGCAGCAGGTCTGCTAATTAGTATATTATACTTACCCTACTTTTACTCATCATGCTTTGGTCACAATTCTGCGGAGTCGCCCTCTTGACGCTGAGTGCCTTGCACAGTGTCTCTGGTCATATGCAGCTATTCTCACCAATTGCGCGCGGTGATCCCCGTAATAAAGGCTATGGTGAAATTGCGCCCCGTCTTAATGCAGCGCTCTTTGGCGGTGGTGCACCCGGCAAGTATCCATGTCGGTTCCAGAAGGAGGGCCCGATTACCGCAAAATACACGGCCGGCAAGGATTTCGTCACCGAGTTCATGCAGGGTAGTCCGCATATGGGCGGTCATTGTCAGTTCGCCATCTCATACGACAACGGCAAGAACTGGGTCGTACTGCGTACCATCATTGATATGTGCTTCATGGGCATCGCTCCTTACCGCTACGCTATCCCACTACCTAAAGGTGCACGTAATGGTCGTGCGCTACTGGCGTGGACCTTTATCAATGCAGGCGGCAACGTTGAATACTACATGAATTGTGCCGATATCGAAATCGATGGTGGCAGTGAAAATGGCAGTCTGACCGGTCCCGAGCTTCTAGTGGTACGTAGAGATGGTAAACCAGATTTCCCTAAATGGGCCAACAAGGATGCATCGAAGGATGGCAAGGAGCATTTCACTAATCGTAAAATCGTCACGATTCCCGTGGGTGCTCAAGCTACTCCCGATGGCACGGTAGTAGGCGAGCCAGGTGGTCGTAAGCCAGGTAGCGTTACACCGCCCAGCAAGATTCCTTGGGATCGATTTGTGCCGAGTAAGTTCGCCGATTATAACAGTGGACATAAGAAACTCCGTACGGATCTCGGTCCTACCGGCAAGGATTTGACACAATTCTTCGTGGCTACTTCCGACGATTATCGTGGTGGCACGACAGGCGGTAAGGTTGACATGAAACTCACGCCAACTACGGTGTCGGGCAAGGATGAACCACCTACGAAACAGGCCGCCGACAGTAATGATGTTTTCGAACCGAAGGAAGGAGTATCCACCATCGAGAACGGCAAGAACGACAAGACAGCTACTGAGCAGGCTCCCTCGGATGGTACGGATGCTGGTGAGTCGAGCAACGAGCAACCAAAGTCAGCTGATGATGGCGAGGACAACAAGAAATCGGAAAAGCATGAAAACAAGAAGAATAACAAGTCTAAGAAGTCCAAGAACAATAAGAAGGAGAAGAAGAAGAGAAGGAGGAGGAGGAGGAGTAATATACGAGTGTATAGCCAGCTATATTATCTATGCTTTTGTTGTAGTAAACGCTTCTATTACATACTACTATGTATTTGTCAGATAACTATTAGAATCGTGTTTAGTCTTATTATTGTTACTGCTATTTCAATAGACTAATAGCTATGTATCTATCCCTTATATCGTAGAACGCTGTTAGTCCATAATTAATGTAGATATCATGATACATATGGAGTTCGCAATAAGCGGTTACTTAATATTCTGGAGTATGTCAATACGCAATAAGTTTAAGGCAAAGTTCTTGCTGTTCCAACGTGACCCATCTTGATAGTAAGTAGACTATTCATTTTATTCGCTATGGCAAACAACGATTAAGCATTAGGCATTTAGAAGCAACAAATGTACAGTTAGAAAGAGAAAACATAAGCTTGTTAGAAAAAACGTGATGATTAGAAAGAGATACAACGCCCGTCATCTTTGTTTCGCTTTACACCATAAACATCATTGGTGAAACGAATGAAATAGGCAAGGCATACTTCATCTATTGTGATAAATGCAGTTAATATGAGGTATATATGTATACACTGCCTGGAAATATCTTGCTTATGACGTATAATAGTGCTAACAAGCTTGTTAAATGAGTCATTGCAAGTGGATACGGTAGTTACAAGATCAAAGAAAGGTTGCTATTCATCGTAGAGGATCAACTCGTAGGAATACAATGAGGCTACACGGTGTTCTCGTTAATATTTGCTAGCATTGTGTACGCTAAGTAGTTAACATAAGCAATGCCATCGACTATCTTTAAGCGTTCATGTGTCCATTACGTCAATTACAAAAGGTTAGCATATTTAGGCCTTAACAGTTTTAAGCGTAAAAGTCAGTGCCGCTTTTGGCTGGCGCGAGCTTTCCTTTCCTTCTTCTTCACTCGCACACGCACACACGCACACACGTACTCTTACCCCGTCATCGTTTACTATTAAATTACTTACTCTCCGTTGTTAGGTTTACTTTCTTGATGGCATTGTCCTTGATGAGACAATCAGCAATCATCATGCTTTTTATATCGTTGGCTTTGTGCCTTGTAGGCTTAACCGTGGCATTGCCGCATAGTAAAGCCGAAAGTCTCAGTGTTCCGATGGGTGCGCAGAACTTTACGCAAACGGTATCCACTGGAATGTGGTATGTATACCGTTTCAATGTGCCTACTCTTATCAAAAGTTATCCGCTGACGTGTACCATTGTATAGGTTTGTTAAACATTACTCGCCCAAGTGCAAACACTGCAAGAAAATGGGTAAGCAGGAGATGTTGAGTTTGACTACAAGCATACTGATGGCCACTTTCTATTATACGCTCGCTTCCAGCACCATTCTGGGTTGAACTATCGCACAAATACGCCGAGACCAAAGACTTTCATTTGGGCGAAATCAACTGTTTGGTCGAGGCTGACTTGTGCGAACGCCATGATATCACTGGCTTTCCTACCATGATCATGCAAGTTGACTAGTAAAACACGCGTAACTGTTCCATTAACCGACGATGCATCGATTATTTAGGTATAACAATGGTGATCGAGGCGATGAATTCGAAGAGGAGCCTACCGTAGAGAGCATGAGTCTATTTGTAGAGCAACAGCTATTGAAACATGCAGCGGAAAAGAAGGTGAAAACACCACCTATACCTCAAGCAAACCCAGTCAAGGTAAGATATAGATGCTATATATGTATATACACTATTACTAATTCAATTTCGCCAGAATACTACTGATACTACGACAACGCCTGCTCCATCTGCTAATGAAGCAGACAAGAAAGCTACCAAGCAAAGTGATAAGAATCAGACGTCCAGTCATGATGCTATCGTTAATCCAGATGGACATGAAGTTGCCTTAAGCAGTGTTACCTTCAACGAGGTAAGTATCAATAGATTGTCTATTTATTTAATCAATTACATAGAAATATTATATGTTAATCTACTCAATTATCTCTATTGATTAGCTGGTAAATAGTCATAGTGGTCCATGGTTTATCAAATTCTTTGCACCATGGTGTGGACATTGTCAGCATTTGGCGCCAACTTGGAAAGAACTAGGCCATACACTTAAGGGCAAGGTGAACGTTGGCAGTGTTGATTGTACGATTGAAGCAGGTAAGACTAAATAAATAAATTAGCAAATACAGTGTAAGCTAATCTAGTAATAATAGATATATGTAAACAATTCAATGTCCTTGGCTATCCAACGCTCAAGTTGTATCCTTTAAATTACTAACTAGTAATATAGACATTAGTCAATGTAATAATTAACTCATTACGATGATTTTAGATTTGTTGAGGATACTACCATTGATTATCGCGGTGGACGTAGTCTTGATGATTTGCAATCATTTGCTGTAAAGGCTTCCGTGTAAGTAGATTAGCAAGTGTGCTACTATTACCAATAACAACAACAACATTAATAATAATAATGGTTATATTTTATTATTACAGTAAACCAGTAACTGAGATTAGTATGAACGACTGGACAGAGGTTACAATACAGCATGATATTTTCTATATCATGTCAGGTGTATCCGCCGATGATCAAGCCAATGTAATTGAACAATTCTATCGATTATTATTACCAATTGTACTAAATGTGTTACTCTAGACGATCTACGGTTCATTGGCTCGTTCATTATTCTCGCTCTCCACCTATTATCGTACAAGCGACACTGCATTGGCACGTCAGTTGAAATTACCGGAGAAACCCGTATTCGCGGTGTATAAAGATGAGCAAGTGTTCACCTATACCGGATCACTCACCGACAAAACAGCGATGCAAGAGTTTATTGAACGACATCGTTATCCCGCGCTCATTCCAATTGACATCAATAATTCGCAAGATATGCTAGGTGATGATGGCGAGAATTGGGTTGTACTCGGGCTACTTGCCCCGAAACGCGTTGGATTCGATCGAAGCAAGGCTGATTTGAAATCGGCAGCATTGGAATTCAAACGGCAACTGGCGTCGTCGGCGTTGCATTCTGGCGATGATGTGGACGATGCCAGAGTGTCGTCATCCGATGTCGTCCGATTTGCCTGGTTGGATGCAACTAATTACGTCTCGTATGTCTCGGGCGCGTTTGGTATTCAAGATGCTGCCTTGCCCACCTACGTTATC
The DNA here is from genome assembly GCA_025201365.1 of Syncephalis plumigaleata. Lineage (NCBI taxonomy): Eukaryota > Fungi > Zoopagomycota > Zoopagomycetes > Zoopagales > Piptocephalidaceae > Syncephalis > Syncephalis plumigaleata. The sequence continues at coordinate 531,409 of JAIXMF010000016.1, forward strand.
ATTCATCGAAAGGTAAATCACGCTACTTGAAGCACTGATTTAATCGATTATAACGACCGCTTATCATAATATCGATATAGGACTCTGAATATTATGACAAAGATGTGAATGGTCAGTCATTCCGATTTGCAAAGAATGATATACTGGCCAATCTAGAGGCAGCTCGTAATCATAAATTGCACGTAAGTAATTACTACTATTACCATTATTATTGTTGTAGACAAGAGTCTGATTATGTTTTTAGGGCAAGAGCATGCTCGGTTTCGTGGCCGGTGCCATTAAGGGTGGTGTTAAGAAACTCTCTCACGTTGGAGTAAGTGGAATGAAATGACGATACTTGCTTTCACTAACTAACTAGCTACCATTGTTATTATTAAATACGAACTATTATAGTCAGCAGCGGTTAATAATCCTATTCTTGCCTTCATTGGCATACTGGCAGTATTTGGCGTGCTGGCCTTTATGGTTAAACGTAGTACGGGTGATAGTAATTACACTCGTATTGATCCAAAGGCCGACTAAATCACTATCATTGTTTGTTAATAAACGCAACAGTTACGTGTGCACGCGTGTGCGTGTGTATATCCATTGTAATAGGATATCACCATTTGCATAGTAATCATTACCTGCATGATTAGTGCCGATATTTCTTTCCATAACATTACATGGATGTGTCAAAAGAGTGTTATTCAATAAAGCTGCTCTGGAATATCATACTATAAATAATATTTGCTAAAAAAGTAACGCAAGTACATGATGGATATGCAAAATAGCTCAATGACAATTGCTGAAATAGACGTATACTTTATTATTAGTATGCTGACAATCGTAGAAATGGCAATGCACAGTGATTGACTTGGATGGTTTATCGCGCATCCGGTATGGGTTTCTTCAGCCAGTCAGCATTGTTAGCCTTTAACGTTTATTCTTATTAGTAAACACTGCATATTAGTTAGCATCATTGTCGTTATCATTATGTCAGTATAGAAGCTTTCATTAGCAGATGCTCTGTTCTTTGTTTAGCATTCGTCTCATGCTATTAACCACAATGCGAATGCCATTAAGGCTGCATCAAACAATGCAATGCATAACTAGAATGTATCTGCCAAATAATAAAAAGTTCTATGATAGATCTAGCTTATTTTAATGCATATGTGTCCAGTGTATTCTGTATTCTGGCTACTTGAATTAACATATAATGTTTAAACATTTGCAAAGCAACATCTACAATCAGTGAAATGTTACTACGGTTGACTACGTTACGTACTTTGATAGATACGCTACAATATAGGATATAGTCAATAGATATAATGTTTTATATAGAATGCTAATAAGGTATCATATTTATAAGCATACGATGTTCAATGTATAACACTAAGATACTGTATACGCAGTCATATAATGAGCACGATTGATAGGGGTTATAAGGCGAATGTACTATAGAGAGCGTTAATTACATACACAGACATTAATATTATATATTGACTTCAATAATAATGAATGCGCAAGATTATTTATTAATAAAGAGCAACAGCGTCAATCGATTGGAAAAGACCTGTAATACCATGCTAATGATCAATGAATGGATGTACTAATGTTGTTATTACCTTCTATTAGTGCCATGTTAGTTATTGATATATACTATGCAAATAAAGATATAGCCATCATATAGTATTCCCTCGGTACATATACAATATGCAATACAATGTCAGACAGTACCACTACAAATACAAATGCTAAGCGACGCAATGGGTAGTAGTTAGCGCGGATATTATGTATGTACGCGTACTTTCACAACACACGAGCAGAAGGCGTAGTGTTCGTTACGTATACATGTCGCAATTGGATAAACAAACAGCACTGGCTAGTAATTAACACGAGTACCGCGTACTTGCATATATTTATAAAGCACGAGTAAATAGTGCAAAGTAGCGAGTGGAGACGTTGTATGCTGGCAAGCAAGCGTGGTGCCTAATGCATAGCGTAAGTGTTACGTATGCGTACGTGTCCCCACATACTGCGAGCAATGATCAGCAAGTCAACGCGAATAAAGTGGTACAACGCGGTAAGCAAACGTCGTGAATAAAGAGCACGGCATGAAATAATAGAAATACACGAGTGAGGCAAGGGAGTGTCGCAAGCAAGTAGACAAGGGAGAGAGAAAGAGAGAACCGAATAGAGGATAGACCAGTATGAAAGACCAGTGGGTATATGCCACGTTGATCGACAACGAATAAAGAACCAAATACTACACAGCGTGAAGAGCAAAGTGTGCTTACGACAGAGTATACAGATTGGAGTGAGGCTGCCGACGAGTAGCGATACAAAATACGAGTACGCGACATACAATCAACATATTCGACAAGTAGTCATTGGCAAAGCGGCAGACTAGACGGGAATAAGACGACCGACCGAGAACAACACAACGACAAGTAGTATACGCTTACAGCTAAGCGTAGTCTGTATATGACTGTAAACGAAGGTGGAGTAAGAGGAAAAGCATGAGTTGTAGCGGTGTATGTGTGGTCAGAAGATGAATAAAAGAATAAAAAGCAATAAACGAGAGAGCGTGTTAACGAGCATTGCTATCGTCTATGAGTGTTACGGTAATAGTTACGCGAAAAAAAAGTAAGCAATAAGCAAGTGTATTCACAAGTGGACTAGTTAGCATATCCACCTCCTACGAGTGTCACGGCAATGGATATGCAAACGA